>CM024712.1:36177844-36584361 GCA_014182895.1 Angophora floribunda | reverse complement strand
ATACTTTATTAATTCTCCCTTTAATACCATGTTAGAAAATATAATAAATTTTTTTTGAATTTATAGGCATAAGAAAATCTCATACATATATAAAAAGTACGTATAACTTCATTAAAATTTATGTGACATCCTTTTTTACAACCTTACAGGTTCGAAACCCTGGAAAACACCACCTTCTCTTCATATGCAATCAGAGCCCAGCCTCTGAGAATTCATGACCAAGGGAAGGAAAGTAGAGAACATGTGGTGGTGCCAAATGACTTTGAAAGCTCGGAGGACGAAAAATCTCCGAATTAGGAAACATCACGGCCATGAAAGATTGGCATATGGTTTGAATCGATTAAAATGTTATGATGGAACATTTCCTTACGAGGGTTCAATTCATGGGCCATGGTGGGGGTGATGAATCTCTGAATGTGCCAGTGGAAATCGAAATGATGCAATGGGCCTAACCATGGTCAATGCAAAGCAAAAGCAGATTAGAGATGATGCGACGGTCACATTGCCCTAGACAAGAGAAAATAAGTGTATGGACAATGTCCTGTCCTCGGGATAAAATATCTGGTGCCAGTTTTCCCATCTTGGATAACAATGGATGTCCCTTTCGCCATGCCCTGCTTTTCCTCCTTTGGCTTGGATTCTCGAATCTTGCACGATTTGCAATCCGGTCCTGTTTCATCTAAGGGTCGTCATCCCATTGTGGATTCTTTTGATGATGGCAGCAATAGTTGGAAATGGACACCATGATCCAGGCGGCACGACTCGTGCCAAGTCTGGTTTATAATAAAGTGTTATGAACGTGACACATTACACATGTAAATTTTCCATGTGGAAAATTTACATGGAAAATCCCTCTATAAGATAGGCTATCAATAAGTTGCTAGGAATCAAATTGGATCATGTTTTATTAAGAGGATAACAATATAATTTCGGGCTCTACCCTTGATCTTATCCAAAAAGGAAAAGATTCATTGAAATCTAAGTGCCAATCGGACTCTGTAGATATTTGTCGGTAGAGTTAGAAACCAAGAAAATGGGGCTAAGCTTCTCTTGTCAAATTTACGGTGTAAATCTTGATCTAATTCGCTGAAGATCTAGTGAATTTTTGTAACCAGATCACTTGATTTGATTTCAATAATCAAGTATGCTTAAACTTTGCAATCAATGCATGATGACCGGAATTTATAGGCTTGTGCCTCCTATAAATAAGTATATGATGATTAAATTGGATTGCTTTTTTGCCTTCCTATTGGACAACAAATCGAATTAAAGAAAGGAAAAGGTTACTAATGTTCCACAACTATGTTTTTTTAGTAACACATTTACTTTGAATTCTTTTTGGGGTATATAAAAATCAAATTATGACGATTGTGATATATTTATTCGAAACTTTTTTTTGGTAATATAAGTTAATTCCAAACTTATTCTCATGTGACACAATTACCCTCCGTCAAATAATATTCTAGCCAAAAACGTCATTTTTGCCTTTCGCCATCCATGTAGCCTAATTTTGGAAAAATCTTAAAGTTATTACATTAGTATTAATTTAGTTTTAAACATTTTATTAATATCAATTTAATCTTAAATTTTAGGATCTGGTGTCAATTCAATTATTGACTAATTTTGACTAAATACTACTGACATGAACGCCGATCAACTGACACAACACATTTGGGACGATATTGACAACTTTTAATAATATTTTAACATTTTTTGAATTATATATTTATTTTTAAAAAATCATTTTTTTTTCCCTTTTTTTTTCCTTTTCTCTTCCTCCTATTGGTTGATAAGCCAAAGGCAAGGGCTATCAACATGGACCTCGTTGGTCCCTATTGAGCCTCACCATGGCTAGAAGCTCATTTGCCAATAGCTGCAAATGGCAGCCTTGCCCCTAGCCGAAGCTAGGCAAGCCTTACCAGCCTATCGTGAGGATGCATTTACGGCCTTTAGAAAAGGGCTTGAAGTGCCAACCCTCGCTTTTGGCTTTCTGGGTCAACCAAGGTCCGGATAATCAAGGAATAGTTATAAAAAAAATCAAAAAAATATTTTAAAAATTAAATGTTATCCATGTTATGTCTTAATCACATGCCGTCGCCGCCCATTCAACTAAAGACCATTGCCACAAGAATAACTTTGTCAAAATTAGTCGAAACGACTGAATTGACACAATGTCAAAATATTTATAATTAAAATTGAGATTAAATCAAAATGTTTAACTAAATTAAGACCAATAAAAAAAAAGTTTTTTATAACTAAAATGGATATAAATATAAAGGTTTACGACTTTTTTGTACTTTTTCTAATTGATTTTTAACGGTGCTCATTGACAGAATTTTGGCGGAGGATAAATATATTATATATGCATGTTTAGAGTTTTTGATGCCATAAAAAATAATTTAAAGTAAAAATGTCCCGATAAGTATAGTTGGGGTTTTTGACAATTTTTTCCTCCAAAAGAAAAGTGAAGGTTCCACCATACACAAAATGGGGTCGGGCACATCCTACCAAAGCTCAGGAATCCTTGGAATAATTAAGGGTTAACAAATCGACGGCTTTTGATCAACCGATGATTCCTAAACCGTGGGCCAGAAAACAAACCGTGGGCGTCGCTGTCTTGGAAGCTCTTATCCAAAATGAATCGTGACACGTCAATTGTCATTAATTTAAATTTTATAATTTTCGTATCTTTCACCCTCCGCTTTCCTGTCTAATGCGAGACTTCTTTCTTTAATTATGGGTAGGACTTTTTGGTAATAAAGTCCGATACAAGGAATTTCCTACTTTTTGCTTTCATCTTTTTCTTAAATATTTTCATAAAATAATAAATAATTCGATCTTACGTAATGCAATCTGAAAATGGCGTCTTCAAGCACGGCTTTTCAAAAGGGCTTACCTGTATTATCAAGAATAATTAATAGAACATAAATGAAAAATGATCGAACCAATAACGATACGACTCATTGTATTTTTAGCATACATAAATTGATTTGAGTATTTGTCATTTTATTGCGATTTTATGTTCATTTCAAATAAATATTTAACAAGTATTGTTTTTCTTTTTTTGAAATTAATTTTTTTTATGTTTTCATGCTTACCCTTTTCTATTATTCATAAAAAAACATTAAATCGCATCATAAACTACAATTTGATTAGACAGGCGGATTGATTCCTTTACACGTCAAATTCTCATTAAATTAAGTGGGAAAATCACTAGCTACCTAAGTGTAATTTTCCAAAAAGAATATTTTATGGGTCGGACCATGTCATGTGGCCTCCACATCACATAGACACATTTCGTTGTCCTAATTTAAACATTAAGTTCATTGGAATGACCGGAACCAACATTTAATTATACTATACTTATATTATATTACATGTACGTTTTCCCTCGTGGAAGGGTTTTCATTTCTCTCATTTTCTTTTCTTGTCTTGATAAGAATCTTCCTAGATTTTCATTTGGTATCTTAGATTTTAATATATTATTATATCATACGAAGCCTAACACAAAGAATCCCACAGCTTGCTTGTTCCCCTAAAATCAGATATTGCCAAATCTTTTTCAATAGTAAAATTCTTCTAGGAGAATAAATTTTTAGATGCTTAGTCCTTCGAAGAAATAAATAAATAAAAATACCATATTTTTTTCAAATATTTAAGGTCCAAGTTGCTCTCGGAACCTAGGAAATTCAGGTGCACCCATGGTTTTTGGATATGAGAAGCTTGGACCCGTCTATGGAAGAACGACTAGTAGCTAAAATTAATTAGTTGTCATATAGAAGACAAACACATGCATAGGCCTTGTATTAATCTTTTGATTAACTAGTGCATTATTGCTGAAGGCTCTAAGAGAGCATGAGATGAACATCGATCGGAGACGAGTTCCTGTAGACCACTTTTGGGATCTTTCATCGCCCGTGGGTTTGGCTTGTAAAGTGTAACTAGTTGGTGAACCTAATTTGAGTGTTTGCTCGTTTGGCACTTCAGCATCTGCAATAAGTTTTTCTCGGTCTCTCCGGACTTCAAGCTTGGCAACACGTTTAAGTGTTCTAGGAATATGATCGCAGTTTGGTCGAATTGTTGTTGAGGGAAAATAGTGCACCAAATAAAAAGAAAACTTCGAGAATTTAGAAAGTGAAGAAAAAGAGGACTCAGAAATAAAAGTGGTTTAGCCATCAGCCCGTATCGAACACAAAAGAGGATTTGAAATTGCCATGTTGAATTGGGAGTTCGCAGAAGACTGAGAAGGAGATTCTTCTCTCCAAATCCTAGGAGGAACTTCAAAGTTGAGTTTGACAAACAAAACAAGTTGTGAACGGAATTACTTTAACAAAGTAGTTGCAAGACGTGGAGAGAGAGAAAGATTTGCTCAAAAGTTTAAACTGTTAAGAAACAAGTTAATAATGTTTCTAATAATGTATTTGTAGCATATGCTTTGATATAAGTGTATAGCCGAAATGTTAACCTTTCACTAGTCTATGGAGATCAAAAAACTTTCAATCTCAGTCACCCTAAAAAAATCACAAATTGAGCTTAAGAAGAAGAAATTCATTTAATAGTGAACAATAGTCCTAAATTGATCTTTAGCAAGACTCAACGCTTAGAGCTCATAAAAGAAAGGTTAGGATCTTTACCCACTTCAAGATGGGGTTTAACTTGTGTATGATATTAACTACATAAGGACACAATTGATAGCTTTTTATAATTTTTTGTTATTATTTATCTAACTCTAACTTTATTTTCCTCTCTTTCTATTTCAAATTTTTCACTCTACCTTTTATAGAATATGGAAATCAAATTTCACATCTAAAATTAAATGTCCCTAATCTATTCAATTTCCTTACCATTAGGGCGTGTGCTTAGTATGGCTTTTCATAACCTTAGTACGTACATAAAAATATATTTTGCGAGATATTTTGATAAAGAGTGGAAGATGTATACACGCGCGCAGGTAAGGTTCAAAGTTCACTAACAAGTGGCACAAAAAGCTTCGTGAGCAGTCTGCTATATCATCATTATCTAGAAGGGAAAAATTAGAAAAGTCTAATCAAGAGAGCATCTCCAACTTTACTACTGATTGGGACCTTATCTTAAAATCTGTAGGGATCGGATTCCCGATTTCATTGCTTGCGTGGCTGTTCAGAGAAATGAAATCATGGTGACAGAAAACCGATGCTACAAAAAAAAAATTGACTCTCGTTCATATAAAGTTACCATGCTTCTCGGTGTTCGAACAACCACAGAAGATAAACGCGAAAAAGAAGGGATTTACTTAGAGAAATTAAAATTGTACGATAGGCTAACAGCCCTTACTTGGTTAAAAGGAATTAAAAATAATCAGGTGATTTTTCAGCTTTGAAACTAGAAAATATATGTTTAAATTTCACCAACTATGTTCGAATTACACCAAAATAGGCCTAGGATTTCAACTACTCGAGCCTTTGCTCTCGTGCCTATAAATTACATGAAAAAAAAAAAGGAAATTAAATTAGCCCGAAAAGTCTCGATGAGTCATTGGAAGCTAAGTGGGAAGAAGAGGAAACCAATATCATACTATATACATATGAATATATATTGCAAATCATAAGATTTATGTAAATAATGAATAAGGACTTTCATTAGATATACAGCTAGTTTATAAAATTATTATACACTCAATATTGAATGAATAACAAGTGGAAAAGTGAGATTTAAATTACTTAATAAGGAGTATTTATTTAAACTTAGAATTCATAAGAGGTTTATAGGATGAGATGACCATGTTTGTTGGACTAGTATACTATCCATTATTTAGTGATATGTACTTATTATTATCTTAGGAATAAGTGCACTGAAAATCATGAAACTTATCACGAAATTATAGTCGAATTTTAAAATTTACAAAAATGCAACTAAGGTCTAAAACTTATTAAATTTGTGTAATTGGGTTCTTCCATTAATTATGTCCAACTTAATTGATGGAAAATGCCGACGTTGTTTATTTATTGCTATTTTTCTATTCTATGTGGCAATAATGTGGCTAAATGACCTTTGCTAATAGCAACCCTTGCTTGCGGACAGCAAGGATTACGGATCATTGGATGGGGCTCGGTGATCCCCATTAGCCATCTCAATGGTGGGACGGCGGTGGTGAGGGCTGTGATAATTGCTTGGTTTATCTTTCTCTTTGTTTATTTTATTTTTAAATTAACCTTATTTTCTAATTTAATTTAAATAAAATGTGTATTGCAAATCAGATTTGGACAAAAAGCATCATTTCAATCTTATGTTTCACGTCATCATGTATGAGAGAGAAAATAAAATTAAAATTCACGTAAGCATTTCCATTAATCAAGTTTGCTAGAGTTAACATTGGAATTCAACTACACCAATTTAACAAATTGTAAATTTTAAGACTCAATTGTATTTTCATGATGAGCTTTAAAACTTCTAGTGTGCCCATAAACCCATTACTTTATCTTATAACAAGTGTGGACTTTTTACGAACGGACTCCTTGGTGGCTCCAAAGATGAAAAATATGTGGCGTCCTAGCGTGACTAAGGGATGGAATAATCAGGGAAATGAAAAGTCTCCTCGCAGCCATATTCGTGGTGTCTATTCTTTACTTACTTCGCACGAATGAGATCGAATTTCAACAAGGTGCCATATGAAAGAATCGCCCTTTCGTGATCTATGGTAGGTGGAGGACTTGAAAGTGTTGAATTCGAAGTTTTGGTGGTAGATGGTGACTTTCATAGTTTCACCAAATTTCACCAATCGAACTTCTTACTTAACTTTGTCGAATTTTTCTTCTGGGTGTAGGTGATTTCCGTTTTAAAAATAAATAAATAAAATAGAACGAGGTCCATATGGCCTTTTTTTTTCTTCCAAAATTCCTCCACCACTCACTAGCTAAGAATCCCTTAATTGTCCTAATCACTAGCCGATCCCCTCCATCACTTGTTTAGTGCTCTTGGTAATAGATATCCATTACAGCGGTATACTTACATAACACTTTGGATCGAGGCACAGCTGCTGTTCAAAATCGGCACACGTGACGCGGGTTTGGCCAAAGAGCGAGTAGCACTCTTTAAGAACAATCATCTATTATAATCGAAATATAGGAGAAGAGCTTCTTCTTTTTTGTCGCCGGTTACATTGATTAAAAATGTCGAGATAAATGTGTTTTTCTCATAAAAGCTTAAAATCCTAAAACTTACAAGTAGTGCAACTGAATTCTAAAAACTTATTCAAACAACGCAATCAAAGTTTTATGATAACTTTGTATATCTCATTCCCATCCCTTTGGGCCGAGCATCATAACTCAAGATTCAAATGGTAACTTTAGAAGTATACCAAATATTATAAACAAATGATTTAGAAACGTTTTTCTTCTTGAAATTATAATAAGATTTTGTGGTACAACATCGACTATTCTAAAACTTAAATTGTTAGATGAACGCCTTTTTAGTATTTAATTATTCTAACACCCCCGTACATTAGTCGGTCTTTTTGCCAAAGATTAAGCATGGACAAATTTAATTGAGGAAAATGGCCTAGGTCTGGAAAATTTTAAATTCAGGATCTTCATCTCCATTATTATATGAGATTTTGTGTCACATAGGTGAAAGTTTGAAAATATGTCACATAAGTAAAATTTTGGAATTTATGGTATCATGAAAAAAAAGTTTGGATAAATGTGTCACTATATAAATTTGGGATAAATATGTCAAATAAATATAAGTTTGAGATAACTATTGTCATAAAAAATAATTTTGGATAAATGTGCCACAATAAATAAATTTTGAAATTTTTAGTGGCTTTTTCACTAATATTTAATTATTCTAACAACTACGGTAACCCAAAAAGAGAATAAGAAAAGCAAAAAAAGAAAAGAAAAAGAAAAGAGAGAGCATGCACCACCACGCGAGGCAAGGCGAGAGTCAAAGAGTTGACTGTGCGGGTCCAGAGGGTTGCACCGTGCGACCCCGCGCACCTGATCCTGGTCCCTCCGGGCCAAGTGGCACGACATCTTAATAATTCCCGCGCAAAAAGACAAGTTGCGTGGGCCCCGCCATCGAAAACCACCCCCTCCACGTCAACATCGGCCGCACCAGAATCATCGCCACCCGCCTCCACATGCCCCGGCCCTCCTCCAACCAAAAAAATAAAAAATTATCGCCGCCGCGTCGAATTACCATCTTGTCCCTCCCCTTCTATAAAGTCCGTGTCTCGTCCTCCTCCTTCCTCCTTCATTCCACCTCCTCCCATCTCCGTTCACTGCGTGATTCGCCTCTGAAGTTCTCCGATCGATCGGCAGCCCCGTTTAGTTCGTGTTAGTGTAGCGTGTAGAGAGAGAGAGAGAGAGAGAGAGAGAATGTTGGGAGTGTTCAGCAGCTCGATCGTGTCGCCGCCGGACGAGCTGGTGGCGGCCGGCTGCCGGACGCCGTCGCCGAAGACGACGTCGGCGGAGCTCGTGCGGCGGTTCCTCCAGTCCAACGCCTCGGGCGTCTCCGTGCAGATCGGAGACCACGTGCAGCTGGCCTACACCCACCACAACGAGTCCCTGCTGCAGCCCAGGTAAAAAAGTCTGAAAATAAAAATGAAAAAAGAAAAAAAAACTTAAACGAAACAACTCCGATGCACGAGCTTGGCTCGAGACGACGACGTCAGTCGAGTATGTCGAGACTGATCTCGCATCTCGACATGAACTTTCCCGATCAAGTGAGGTGATCGTTTGATCAGGACGAATCCTGCATGCTTTAAAGCTTAATTTCCATACGAGCGTAATCTGCATGTTCGATAATGGCTCTCGAGAGTCGAGATTACTCAAATCTCGAAGGGAGATGCTGTAATCGGACACGATCGTTGAAGGAACGTGGGATGCGTTGCGTTCGGACCGACCAGTTGATTATGAACTGAATTTGCCCAAAAATCTTGAAGATAAATTTACGCTGTTGAAATTTTGGGTTCTTCTTCTTTTTTCCAAGAGAATAGGAGACGAGTGCCAAAAGAATTTTCGTGGCAAAAGATAAACCCAACCATCGGGAGTAAATCTCGCTCGATCTATATGATGTCCTCGTGACGTCTGATTTTCGCGGTGATTTGCGAAGGAATTCTGGGTTTGTTTAGTAGCACCAGTTGATTTCAGGATGTCCATGGTGTAGGCTGCTAGTCATAGTAACCCCAGGAAAAATCCGTCAGAACCGGTTGGTTAGATCTTTGACTGGTAGTTTTGAGTGATAATTCTATAGCTTTGAGGTGAAGTGACGGGAAATAGTGGCCCCTCAAATCATCAGTTTCGGAATTTTGAGATCTTAGGAGAGACTTGGGGCGACTGAAATCTAGATTGCGGTTAAATCATAGTAAATATTTCTACTTGTTGAATGGATTGCATCAATTGCGGTTTTGATGCCCATCTTGAAGATTGGCTCTGTTCTGACGTAGTGTTCGTTCTGTTGTGACTCGAATGGCAGGTCTTTTGCGGTTAAAGATGAAATTTTCTGCTTGTTCGAGGGAGTACTGGACAACCTGGGCAGTCTCCGGCAACAGTATGGGCTTGCCAAGTCCGCAAATGAGGTGCTCCTCGTCATCGAAGCGTACAAGGCGCTTCGCGACCGAGCTCCATACCCTCCTAACCATGTGGTTGGCCACCTGAGCGGGAACTTCGCTTTCATCGTCTTCGACAAGTCCACCTCCACTCTGTTCGTGGCTTCTGTAAGATATTCCGTCTGTGAAATTCTTGTGTTGGTTGAGGCAGCGTTGCTTTGAATTGTCGCTGACAGCTTGTTAATTGACAGGATCAATATGGCAAGGTTCCTCTTTATTGGGGAATCACTGCTGATGGGTACGTTGCATTTGCGAATGACGCGGAGCTGCTCAAAGGTTCTTGTGGCAAGTCACTTGCTTCATTTCCTCAAGGTAAAGTTCGGGAACCGTACCAATAGATATACTTCTTCAAAGTCTGCAATTTTGCAAAACGATAAGAAATAGCCGTGCGCTATATGAGTAGTTTGTGCATTTCTTTGTCAGCGAGTTGAAGTGCTTCACTTTGTTGACGAATTATGATCATGCAGGATGCTTCTTCTCCACCGCAGTTGGGGAAATAAGATGCTACGAGAATCCGAAGAATAAGATCACCGCAGTTCCTGCAGATGAAGAGGAGATCTGGGGAGCAACTTTCAAGGTAAACTTATTTATAATTAAAATTCTGACTTCTCAGATATACTTATTAAGTCGGTCAGTGGAGCTCTCGGACATTGGTTCAATAATCTTCCCGGCTACATATTGACTTGTTTTTAGTCACCACAAAATTCTCCTGATAGCAGTAAGGAAACTATGAGTCCTGTTTTTCAATTACCACATTGAAATCAGATCCTGAAAACTGCCTGATCTCATCATCTGCCCTTTGAGAAGGAGTCTGCTATTAGACCTGTCATTCACTGACTATAAAATGCTGGTGTGCTTAATGAGAATCATGGATGCTGCTTCTCAAGAGCTTTATGTTCCTGGGACATATGATTCCAAAACAAATTTCCTCTTCATATGACCGATCCCGTTGGAAAGTTTGACAAGGTAGATCTACTTTAAATTTATTGGCACTTTTGGGTGGTTGCATCTTCATCTGTTCCTTTACTAATTTTTATGGATAATAACAAATATGTGGGACTACTTCGAGTCCTGGCCTGGTTCACCTAACATTGATTTTCCTGGGTCAGTGTCCCCATTTATCCATAAGAATCAACCTCAAAACAATAACCTGACCTCCTCCACACAATACAAATCATCCACCCCACCACACTGACATGTCAATTTGTGGCTGTTGAATTTCAGGTGGAGGGGCCAGCAGTTCTTGCAGCCACAGAATGAGATGAAACCGGGGTGTCTTGTGCTGTTTGATGGTTGAAGATATTTACCCATCTGAGGAAGGAGAGACAGACATGTTCGTGTGGCTTTTGGTGATTCAAGGTTCATAAGAGGCCAAGAGCCCAGTATAGATCCAACTGAGGGTAGAGAGAGAGAAAGAGAGCGAGCGAGAGAGAGGAAAGGGTGTGGGGTTGTGGAGATATGTGAACTAAGTGGTCGGTTGGGAGGGAGTTGCATCAGTTGTAATCCTTTGTAGCTTTAGATTTGGGTTTGCCTCTTAGCTGTTGCTTATTGGATTTTAGCTTTTGACCAATGTACAGGTTACGGCTATGCTGTCCCTTTGTGTCTAATAAAAGCTTGGTTGAAAGGTTGTTCTGTCATTTGCACTTCTCTTTGCCTTCTCTTGTGCAGTTGCTTCTGCGAAGGATGATTAAGATCCTTGGACAATTAGGTGAAAGAAGAGGCATGGTAGGTGGTTCTTTGTTGAAGCGGTACTAATTTCTTTAAGTGAAATCTTGAATTGATAAACAAGGTCTGTAGCTCCATAAATTTATCTGGACCATATAGACATTTATGGCGAGTGCACTTAATATCTTCTTAGTTGGAACTATATGAACAAAACATATGCTCGACTATGAATTCATAAGCCGTCATATATAGAAAATTTTAATATTCCATATAGCTTGTTTGTTTTTCCATATGGCTTGTGTGATTCAAAAGATGAAACCATCAATAAAACTTAACCTTCTCCACGTAGGTTTTAGCTAAAAAACTTCTCCAGGTAGAGTGACAAGAGGGCGGATGATAGGATGGTGGCATTTACGTTATGAAATTGATGAGAAAGACGGTAGAAATGTTGTTACTTTTCCTTCAACACGGTGAAAGAAAAAAAGATAAATTGGAGAGAGGGGTGTTTCGGCTTATTAACTAAAAAATGAGTGTTATAATCAAAATCAGACTAGAAAATAGAAAAACGAAAAAGTGTGAATTATATACCAATAATAAATTATGTGGGACATGAACTATCTATTTACATTTAAATGTCAAGAGTTTTTAAGATAATTGATGTGCTGTAATAAATTTTACTCAAAACTTGCTATTTCACATTTGTTCTTCTTACTTTATATGTTTTCACATCAATACGCTTTGCTTATTTTAGTGCCTCTTAAGATTCAATTCGGTTCACCGACTCAGAAATTTAAGATTTTGATTTGCGATGCATATTTCAATTTTATAATTATGGTAAAAATACTCAAAAACAAGGATGTGTGTTTACCACAAGTTTTGGGCTTCGAACACATAGGGCTTTTTCGGCCTCATTACTGAAAGTGAAAATAGGCCCATCAAGTTTTCTAGGCAACAGTAAACCAACTGGAGCCCAAGTTTCGTTTGCTTAATACACTATAGTGATGAAGACCCGCTTCATCCGACGATCCTGGACAAACTCCGAGTCTCCGATTCCTCTTTTTTTTTTTTTTCTCACTGAACTGTACAAAGAGCTGGTCCCTAGTTTAACACATCGAAATTGTTGGGTTCGGTCCGAGATTCAAAGCTCCAATCAATAAATAATTTATCGACGAGGTTTCGGCATTGCCATCTTGAGTCAGAGATCTCAGCTGGACTAGTCTCCAGACCGTCCGTGATCGACAGGGGTAACACTAGAAAGTCCAAGATTGCAGCTTTCCGTAGGTTTTTGTCTCAGGTCTTTTTGGGCCACAAAGAAGAATCCCAAATAAACAGAACGGCCCAAATTTCGGCCCACATTCAATTCGGCCCGGCCCAAAATCTGCCTCCCCGTGCAGTGACAATCTTTTGTCCCGGCGGAGAAAATATTGGATGCCCAAATGATAGACACATCAGCAGTACACATGTCTATTCAATGTTTGACACGTGTCAATTTGGTCCATCGATCAAAAATCCATGTGTCTTCTCTCTCTTCAATTAATGGTTTTACTTTTTTTTTTTTTTTGTCCTTTTCTTTTCTTTTTTCTTCTTCTTAATCATTTTACTGGGCCAAAGACTTCCTCTTTTCACTCCGCTGAAGATGACAACGTGTCTAACTCAAACTCATTGTCGACTTAATTCGGCAAATCACCTTCCACCACCACCTCACCATTGTCTTAGTCCTCCGCCATCGAACTTGAGCTTGACAGGTGAACTCGAGCCTCATATTTGGATCTACACACGAGTGAGCCTTGAATCCTCAACCTCGAATCAATAGATTCAAGGTCGACTAGGGTTGGCATAGGCAATGGACAAAGTGAATGGTGGAGGTGACAACATGGTTCATTGACGAGGTGGATGTTAAGAAGTATTGACACTTTTCAGAAGGTTTTGTATCTTGTTCGACAATCCGACATGTATTCAACACGCGATCAATAACATGAGAGTCTGGGATTTGACATGCAATTCTAACATGTACAAGAGCTTTTGGCTGATGCGGGCACCGATGAGGAGATGGCGCTAGAGATTGAAGAAGAAGCGGGCGAAGATGGAGGCGACGTGCGGAGGCGAAGAAGAAAAAAAAGGAAAAAAAGAAAAGGAAGAATTAAAAGTAAAATTATTAATTGGAGAGAGAGAGAGAGAGAGAGAGAGAGAGAGAGAGAGAGAGGATGCCCGGGTTTTTGACCTTTGACCGGTGGCCCAAAATGCCGACGTGTCGGACGTAAAATGGACTGGTATAATGCTGACGTGTCCATCATTTGGTCACCTAATATTTTCTCGTCGGGGGGCGATGGTGTGATGACGTGGCCACCTGCCGACCGGGCCACGGGTCCAACGCGTGACGTCACTCCACACCCGCGGGCAGCCGCCCGACAAATCAAACGCCGAGGAACTGCACAAAAAAAAAACAACAGGGAAATCCCGGAGGGGCAATATCGTCACGACGGCGGCGAAGGGGGAGGGGGAGCAAAAACGCAGGCGTTTTCGGTTGGCAAGAGGACGAACCGGAGTCGCGCTTTCCTCTCCCGAGGTCGTCTCTGCGAAAGTCGTACTGCGCCCCGAAAAAAACAAGAAGAAAAAAAAGGCATAAAATTGGAAACTTTTAAGAGAAGAATTCACTCATCTTCCACTCTCTCTCTCTTTCTCTCCGTGTCTCTGCTGGGATTCTCTTTTTGGGTGGGATTCCTCGCAGGAAAGGAGGTTCGATTTTAGTGGGCAGTATGTCAAATTTCGTTTCTTTACCTACTTTCTCTTCTTGTTCTCGTGTTTTTAAAGTTTCTCTCCCCCACCTTTTCCGATGTTGTCTTTCCTCGCTTCATCGGGGTCTTGACTTCGATCTTCTTCCTGATCGGCAGGAATTAGAGCGACTACGTGGGGACACTGAAGCGAAGGGGAAGAAGAAAGCAGCAGCAGTAGCAGCAGAGTCGAGGTGTGAAAGCTCTGTGCTTTTTTTGACTTCTTTGGAGTTTCTCTTGTCTGTGTATTCTGGGGAAGGAGGATTTTTTCCTCTTTGCATGCATGTGTTTCGGTGGTTTGTGTGCTGATGGTTGTGTTACGGGAGGACCCAGTTGAGGTTCGGGCTTCTTGTTCTGTATCTGATGAATCGTAGAGCATTAATTAGATCGGTCATGTAATTCTTTTGGAAATTTCTTCATGGAAACTTTTTTGAGCAGCGAGTTCGATTATGCCAGAGTATCAGTAGCAGGGGGGTGTTTGTACAGCTCGGCTTGAAATGGGGCCATATGGTTGCCGATTGGGTTTATGAGAGTCGGCCTGATAAGAGGGGAAATTTTGGCGCAGCAATTTTACTTGTACGGTTGCGTGTGATTGTGCTGATTCTATGATTTTCTTTTGAAGAAGTTGCGGATCTTTGTCCTAATCCTCGCAAATATATACTCTGAGATGGTGGATCTATCTCGTAGAGTTGGAGATCACTTTTGGGATGGGTTTATTTGGTTTATCGTTGTTATGGTATGTGGGTTAAGTTTAGCTTTGATAAGTATATTTGTGCTTGATTGTGTACATGTTATATCTAGAAGATGCTTGAGCTGTAAATCATCAGCCTTTTGTGCTGGATTTTAAATGTGTTATATTGAGGTTGGAGTTTGAACTGTAAATCTTCAACCTTTTGTTGTGAAAGTTTTGTCCTTTCTTAGTTTCAGTGAATAGACTAGATTGTTGCTTGGGTTTAAGGGATTAGCACAACTTGCAGCGTGGATGGGAAGTGCTTGATAAAATAGGAAGGTGTGTGTATGTGTTAATTAGGGCTCCAGTGTGATAGACTGAGTTGTTTCTTTCATGATAATCGATTGACTGTCTGCTGCTATGCTGATATGCCAGACCATAGTCTGTAACAGAAATCCGTAATGGAATACGTATGCCTAATCCACTTGTCAATATCCTTAGGGTAAACTGAGGTACTGCTAAGAGGGGATTGCCTTTCTGTTTTTCTGTTTTTCAGTGACCCATTCAGTTTCTGTGCTTTGACTACTTGAAAACACTTGTAATTTGTAATTTAGATGTAATAAGATGGGTGGCTTGCATAGGAGTATCACTCTTTGGAAGTTCAGTGCTTTTTACATAGTTCAGACTGGGCTTTCATATGTAGAAATTTTGTCGTGTATTTGTTGTAGTTGAGTGGGAATACTTGTGAAAGTCAAAACCTGTGGCTAGCCTTAAAGCCTTAAGACACTTGTCCTCTTATGTTTGATGATTGTTACGTACTGGTCTCTTTGAGATGCAAAGTGGGGTATACAATTACTTTACGTGCTTGCATCCAAAGACTTGTGCAAAAGATTCTGCTTGCTTCTTGTGAGGGAGAGAGAAAAAGAGGGGGGGGTTTGCTTCATGCTTGTTTTAGCGACTGGACAGTTACAGTCTCATTGTTTATAGCATTTGGCTCTTTCAGGTTGGGTAGGAATCACGTTAACCATTGGAGAATGGTGCACAATGTCTTCAATATCTTGTAATTCCCATGCAAAGTTTGTGAGGATGACAAAAGTTTTAAAATTCTAACCCATATATGGGATAAGTAAGTGTAAAGAAGAAAATCCATAAATAGGTGAAAAGGGGTGTAAGAAATTGAATATGATCCCTCTGGTTATGGTACCATAGTTGAGTGCATAACCCTTTTTCTCTTTGAAAGTTGAAACTAATGAAGTTGGATGTGAAATATAGGTAACACTCGCCCTCTTCACCTGAGCTTCTCAATCTTTTCTCTTGCCATTGTCTAGATAAGATTTTGGAGATCTTTCTAAATATTGATATTAGGCTCTTAATCTGGTTAGAATCGTAAATTGTGGTTAGAAAGCATGTAGTGTGGTGGAATTTGTATGTTTTTGTCATCTAGTATTCTCACTTGGTATCACTAGGAGCATTTATACTAGTTGCAATTTTTAACATTAGGAGAACTTGATACCATGTCATGCAAAGTTAAATATTTGATTGAGCATTGTTTCTATATTGATATGCCCCATGGTATTTCCATTGGATGAAATATCTTCTTCTTATTTTTTTCATTTAAAGGATATGTTACTAAGATATTCATTCATTGCCTTTGAATTAGTGTGAATCGTCGTCAAGGTAGGATTACCTTCAAGTTTTGTTTGTCTGGATTTCTTTATCATTTGGTGTCTTTTATCAGGCAAAAGATTCTTATTTTCTTCAGGAGTCCTGCCTTTAATAGTTTTGGCAATCAGCATGCATGTTAAAAAATCATGTCTTTTTGATGTGTTTGCATTGCAGTACAAGCTCTTCATTACAGAGTCTCTTCCTTCTGCTTTGGCATGGATCAGCAGGGGAATGGGCAGACCCCAGCAATTGGGGTTGTTAGCAGTGGTCCTCAGATGACATATGGTTTGAGCCAATATCAATCCAATCAAATAGCAGGAGGGGCTCCTCCTGGATCTGCTGGACAAATGCAACCTCCTCAGCCTGCTCCTTCAGCACAACTTGCGCAGCATCAGCTTGCATATCAGCACATCCACCAGCAACAGCAGCAACAACTACAGCAGCAGCTTCAGACCTTCTGGAATAATCAGTATCAAGAAATTGAGCAGACCACCGACTTCAAGAACCACAGCCTGCCGTTAGCTCGAATCAAGAAGATCATGAAAGCTGATGAGGACGTTAGGATGATATCTGCTGAGGCTCCAGTCATATTTGCCAGGGCTTGCGAGATGTTCATTCTGGAGCTGACCCTCCGTTCCTGGAACCACACGGAGGAGAACAAGAGGAGGACCCTTCAGAAGAATGACATCGCGGCAGCTATCACGAGGACTGATATTTTTGATTTCTTGGTTGATATCGTGCCCAGAGAGGATTTGAGAGACGAAGTGCTCGCGTCGATCCCGAGGGGAGGAGGCCTCCCGTGGGTCCTCCTGCCGAAGGCGTTCCTTACTACTATGTGCCATCTCAGCATGGTCCACAAATGGGTGTTCCTGGAGTCATTGCTAGTAGGCCTGTGACGGATCAGTCTCTTTACAGCCAACAGCCTCACCCGTACATGGCTTCTCAGATGTGGCCGCAGCAACAGCCGCAGCAACAGCAGCCACCTGCGGATTCTTGAGCAAGGACGTGGGCGAGCTTGGTGGGTCGATCATCAGGTTGAAGGTCGGAAGTGTAGCAGCTTCTTGTGTTGCATGAGGGAGACCGTGGCGGATCAGAGTGGCCTGGCTGTTGTGTGTATATTATCAATGCCCTATCATTAGCTTCTTTTTCTTGGGTTGTAGTGGTATGTGTATAGTTAATGTAACTTAGCTTGCCGAATTCCTTGCCGCTTTCTTCCCCTTTGATCATGACATCTGATCCTTATGCTTATTTCCATCTGCAAAATCTTGACTTGGTTTTGGCCAATTGATTTGCTTTCCTATTTGGCCTCGTAAGAAGATAACCCTCCTCTCCCTCTCTCTCTCTCTCTCTCTCTCTCAAGTGAACATTGCAGAACCATGTCTAGCCAGGTACTCTACTGGCCGAAGTTCTTCAGAGTGAAGTTTCGATGGATGGTATGAGTACGGTGTTCCTTGAGACAAGGATCTTGTGTTCGTTTGCAGGTGACTGGTTGACAACTTCCTTACGCTGAGCAGGGCAGTGTCCTTGGGAAGTATAGTCATTTTTGTGGCACTGCTCCGAACAGCTTCCACGAAGCATCGGTTGTCGAAGCTGCGACGCCACAAGGGACCATACCGAGTCTCAATTGGTGTAGAGATGATGAATCGAGTTGAGTCGATGTTATAGTGATTGGACTCGCCTTGAGCATTTAAGATTTGATAGTTAGCTGAGGGTTTGGTTTTCGAAGTTCTGCCTGAGCTTAAGCTCAACTTTACCAGCAAAAACGTCAAATCTAAATCCATTCTCATAATATGTATTATGTTGTCAAAGTGCACCACGGACCCATTCACGAAACATCCGCCTTGTGTATGTTTAACAAATAATGCATTCATTATTGGGATAATAATATAAATAGTTCATGAATTTTAATTTAACGTGTAATATGATCTTTGAATATTAATTTTGTTTGATATGATCCCTTAACTTCTACTTCATGTAATGTAATAATTGAATTTTTAATTTATCCAATATTATCATTGAATTTTTGGTTAATGTTGAATCTATTTTTTGGAATATCATATTCCTGAATTCTTTCTAGTTCCTGGATTAGTTAAAGTTCAGCGTTGACATTGTGCATAGATTAAAGTTAAGAGTATAGGTTATACTGAACAAAGCCCAAATTCAAGGGCAATTAGGTCATTTTCACTTCGTTCTGGGGCAGGAAAACGTCACGTTGACCTTGAGTTGCGCTGCGTGTTAGTCCTCCTCTCTGCCTGAATCCTCCGCACTTGAGAGAGAGAGAGAGAGAGAGAGAGAGAGAGAAGGAGAGATGAGGGACAGGACGAAGATGAACGCGATGAGGTCGGGGCTAGTCGTGATCGGAGCGTTGGCGTTCGGATACCTCACTCTGCAACTGGGTTTCAAGCCATTCCTCGAGAAAGGCCAGGTCGCCGCCGCCGCCGACGCCGCCCCTTCTCCGCAAGATCCCGCTGCTCTTCGCGACGAGTAGAGCACAGTGGCCGCTCGCCTTCTGTCTTGATGTTGAATGTCCAGCAAAGAGACCGGTTCTTGCCGTCGAATCTCCCGAGGTCGAACTTAGCAAATTCATGTGGAGTTTCTGGAGGTCTCATCGTGAGTTGGATGAGGTGATTGTATGATGATGGAAGAAAACGATTATACGCGAATCTCAGGGACAGTTTTGCTGCAATTTTTTACTGGGTGAAGTGAGAAAGTTTTATCTTCTCGGAAAAGACGGTTCCTTTCTGTCCAATTGGTATTCAATTTTCGTTTGACACTCTGGTATGAACTGTGGCATTGTTTAGCTGTGCCATTCTATGGAAAATTGCGTATCTTTAGTACTACTTGATTTCATTTGCTGCTTTGCTGATTATCTTTAGCTTCAGTAGTTGCGATTCTGCTTTCATGAATGGAAATATGAGCTTCGAAGAGGCGATAAACGAACATGTTTGGTTCTTTAAGACAGATGTATATCGCTTTCGTTGATGTGTCGATGGATTGGCGAACTGTGATCGAGTTATAACTTGTGTTGGGGTTCTGTCAGCTTCGTGACCGTTTGTTGGTAATTCATTTCTGCTCCTCATTTAGGGGTTGAATGAACTTGGCCGTCTTTCTTGACATGAGCAATCATTAAGTGGAGCGAAGCTCTACCAAAACTGTTAGATTGAATTTATGGTTTTCCATTAGAAATCTTGTGCTTGGATGGAGAGCATGCTGAAGTTTTGCTTACAAAGTTGGTTTTAACCTACCGATGAGGCTTGCTGTGCTGAGAAGTAATACATCTGATCACTACGCCCTTGATTTTTTATTTTTTGCTTTGGGTGGAGCTTCTTTGGTTGTGAAGGGCTGCTTTTGTATTGATGAAGTTTGTCTTGTAGATCCATCAGTAAGGATATGATGGTTCTGTGATCAGACACTGGAGGCTTTTCTAATGATTTGCTTTGCTTGTTGTAAATTGATGTCTTTTCTGTAAATGCTCTTTGCTGTTAAATGATCTTCTGCCAGCTGCTTCTTTTGGTCCGGAAAGAAAGGGATATATTAGAAATGATACGCAAGCTGAAGTGTTACAACTTTCAAATTGTCCATAGTCTATTGAAGTTTGAACTTCTCAGCATGGGACTAGGTTAGGATGGTTTCCTTGCGAGTATGGCTACAGGACAAGTCAAGGTGCAATTTTACTCTCGAAGGGTGGCTGTGTAGCACGGTGGAGGATGTGATTAGCAGCTTGGCACATACACCTCGATGCTTTACTTACACCTCTCTCAAAGGCTGTTCAAGACTGGAGATGTTTTGCTATCATGAAATTGCGGTTTATTGGCAAGGTATAAAGCATTTCTTGTTTTTCCTTCCCTGAATGTGGGTAAATGCACCCCCTCTTCTCTTTTAGACAGATTCCTATAAAATGTGAGCTAATCAAATGTTTAAGCTGATTGCTTAGATCAAAGTACTTTTTGACCTATAACGATTTTTCTTTGGAAACATAGTGACTTATGTGAATGCAGTTAAGCAGGCATTCTGATAGACACCATACGGTATTACATCATTGCAAATGATGAAAAACCAAGTCCTCTGTCTTCTGCACATTCTCTTATTCTGTATACTGCATCATCGCTCTCTGCGGACCTTCCTGCATCATCTGCAACTTCGTATGTGGTCACATCCACAAGGATTGAATGCATGAAATGGACATGAAAGGATGACAGGAAACACATCATGTTCTCCCAGTTTAAGTTGCCTCCCAATTTTTTCTTGCCAATTGGTCCTTTGAAGTATAGTCCTCTCTCTTGTATCTTGACAGTTCTCTGGCTCTAGCAGTATTTCAGCAACCTGATGTGTATTGGTATGGCAGGTGGATGAAATTGGCCAGTTCTGGCTTATTCTTCATCTTCTTCATGATCTGAGCTTTTGTTTTTGGTCTTATCAACTTATCCCGTTTGCTTAAATAATCCTCAGGGAGGGTTGTCATGCTTCTGTCAAGGAATTTATCTTTCTGCGTTTCTAGCGTTGGTTCTCTTCACATGAGCCGTCGGATCCCATGAATTCTCTCTCTCTCTCTATTTTACATGGTTCCGTTCTAGCATTAGTTCTCTTCACATGAGCCGTCGGATCCCGTGAATTCTCTCTCTCTCTCTCTCTCTCTCTCTCTCTATTTTACATGGTTCCGTTCTAGCATTAGTTCTCTTCACATGAGCCGTCGGATCCCATGAATCTACCCTTCTACATCCTCACGTTGCATGTGAATATGTTGATCCGGTCTAGAGCATCCATTTCGAAGACCGGATCAGATTGGCCGGATGAACTAATGAATCTACCCTTCTACATCCTCGTGTTGCATGTGAATATGTCAATTGGGTCTAGAGCATCCATTTCGAAGACCAGATCAGATTGGCCGGATGAACTAGTTTGACTAGTTTGACTGGTGGTGAATTGCGAACAATTCACTCGCTAGAGGAGAGAGCTAAAGGAGAGAGCAAGCTCGGTGTTGCTTGATTACATCATTCATGGAAATGTATTTTTACACGCCACTAGATATCAAAAGCGTCTTGCATTCATGAAGTAAATTAATAAATTCTGATATTACACCATGAGGTTTTTTCCAAATAATTAATGATGACCAATCTTTATTTGGCATCGAATCACTAACTATTTATGGTCTTAGTACGATGTGTCATTGTTGAGACCGAAGCAAGTCTTTAAAAGGCTTAAGGAAGAAAATCCAAGAGTGAGCTGCTTGGCTACACTCCTAGAGAGTCTCATATTTCTGTATTCCCTAATGCTAGGGAAGAAAAAGATATAGCATTAATTAGGAGGCCTTTCGATGGAAAATGTAGATTCCACGTCAGGACTTCGATATTGGTTATTGCCAGATAGAAAATATATAATAGCCTCCCCCACTTGAGGTAAGAAAGGGTGGGTGAAATGCCCACTAATTGGTAGGTTGCTCACTATTATAACATCTAAGTAGTTCTGATTACAAGACTTTGCCCTTGTGCTAGTGGACACATGTATCTTTTCATTTAATTCATTTTTTAAAAACTTATTGTGTACCCTTTCTAAGCTAGTAAGTGCGTGAATAATGAGAACCAATGACGGCATGTACCGGGACCGAACCATATGCTACTAAACGGTGGCCGGTGCATTATGCTGGAGAGCTATAAAAATAAAAAAATTCTACTAAACTCGACTTCTGCTGTAAAGTTAAACGAAGGAGGGAGAACGGACCCCATTCATGATGGCCGCCATCATCACCACCATACCACCGTCCTCCTCGTCCAATGCTTCTTTGCTTCCTTCGCACCCCATTCCTCTCTCTCTCTCTCTCTCTCTCTAGCGGTAGTACATAACTGACCAACCAAGCAAAGAAGAAAGCGAAGAAATGGAGCCGAAAAGTAATGGGAAATGGCGTCTTTCTTTACCGTTATAGGCCATGATGATGCATGCTCCGTCTTGCTTCCGCACCGAACTTCACTCCTGTTCTCTGCCCAACCCGGCACTTCCGTTTCTTTTTTTGGTTTTTTCAAATTCTGTCAATTGGTTCTTGCAAACGCCCAAAACCCAGAAGAGCCGCTCCCTTTTCTTTGTCACCCATGACAAATGCTCCTCAAGAGCCTCCCGTTTGAGGAACAAGGCCATGAGAGGATGCCGGTTCTCCAACTCCACAAGAGCTTTAAGCACTTCAAGTTCGTGGCCTAGGGTCCCTAGGGCTCTTGGGATTTGCTTTCTTGACGGTTTATTTCATCTTTTTCTTCGGTTATACGGATCATGGCAACCAGAGAGTCGTGGCGGGAGGGTTCTTTGGCTACCCTAGTCGAATGGAGAGTCTGGTGCGGTTGAACTTGAAGTTGAATGGCTCTGACGACGTCGAGAGGGTAGATTTTTTGGGGGGAGGGAGGAGGGTGATGGGTGTGATGTGTCTGCGGGTGATTGGGTCTGGGATGATAACTATCCGCTGTATTACTCAAGAAATTACAGGCTTTTGGATTAGGGGCTCAGCTGCTCCGAGAATGGCCGTCCTGATTCTATGCCAAGTGGAGATGGTAACTCAAAGGGTGTAACTTACCCAAATTTGTGTTTATATCATTGAAAAGTTGCAGCCATCAATATAGAAGGATTGATGCCCTTTCAACTTCTTTGGAAGCTTAGAAGAGCAACCATTAAAGTTCTTATCATTTTTCCACATTATGTCCATTCACGTTCGTCTACTTTCTCCCCGATATCTATCATCCTATGGTGCTTATCTTAAAAACTCAAAACATAAAAGTTGTATATCCAAGAGTTTTCATACTTTTGGGTTTGGAATCAAATCTCCCGATCTATATCGGAAAATTTATGACCATTTTCCTAAGCCAGTGTAGAATTGAAATTTCTAGATAGTGGTACTTAAAGTTTCTTAGTGTTGTCACCTTATTCGGTTTTGTTGAGGACAATGTAAATTAATGTATATTATGTTGAAAATCTCAAAGTATTGTATAAGTCTTGAGTAAATGCTAAGGGCATCTAGTTATTAGTCTTAAGAACATGTCTTATTACACATAAGACATATATAAGTTCATTGGAACTATAAAGATATTCTCAATAACACAATGGGTTTTTGTGACACTTAAGGCAAGAGAATAGTGACTGACAAAGGAGATGACACACAAGATATTACTCTTTATGAGATGTGCTATACATATGCCACACTACCATATTGAATCCATATTAGTAAAGTTAAAGTATTATGACTATGGAATGCTCTATGTGTATACATGCAATTACCGCATGATTCGGTGTTTGAGATTTTATGGGATCGAATTGACTATTAAGAATTATCTTTGGACTAATATAAATTGTGCACATACAGTACAATTTCAATTAAAATAGCCCAAATGAAAGAATGTAAGAGTTTTTTATTTATTTATGTAGGCTATATTAATTGATATTATAATTTACTATTGCACGAGATTGGTTTAATAAAATGAGATATAAGGTTTCTTAATTAGTTTGATATGGGGTTGGCTAGGGTGGGCTGGGTTGAGCCCGGCTTGTGATGAAATGGTCTAGTTGAAAACTCTATAAATAGTGCTCAAGTCTCTACTCTAACCTAGAATGCACAAATATGCCCATATAAAAGCGGCAACAAAACATTAAGGGGGAGGGGCAGTCTCATCGAGCTAGCAATACAAAGGGCAATAGAGGAGAAGCACTTAAGTTTGGATGTCATTATTCCATATCAAGAATGATTAATTCCAAATAAAGTGCGCAAATTTTTTTCTACTTGATTATGTGTGTGTTGTTGATTTTAGTTATGAAGATCTTGGGTGCACTTTCGCGACTATCCTAAAAAATTGACGTGATACAAGTTGATACTCGATATAATTATCAGAGCAAGAATTGGGCTAACTTAGCACCAATAGCTAAGAAAGGAGAGTTAGAGGAGGGAGCTCGCGAAAAGATGGCGTGGAAAAAGCCGTTTGGTGAGTTGGCTCCTCCCAAGCCTAGTTGCCCCAATCGGCTCTTCTACACCCCTCTGCATGTTCGGTGGGACAACGACAGGTACTTCGGCCTCGGCACCAACTTGGCTCAGTTTGGCCCTCGATTTGACAGCTTCAATGCCAAGCCCGCTTGTTAGACGTAATGGGGGTTGCTTCACTGGATGTCGGCCACCAAGCCTAGGTCTGCCAGGACACGAGCCCTGAGTGGGATTTTAGCTCATTTGATATAGCTCCCAATTTCCAGGATCTCGAGGTTGTCAAGGAAAGTGACAACGTCGATGGTGGGGCCATCAACTTAGTCACGTATGAGAACATGCCAATGGAGGCTAGCAGCTTTGACGTCTTGCCGCCGGCGATCACGTTTGAGGAGATGGATTTGCGGGAGGCTCTGAGCCTGAACATTTTGCGTTGCAAGTACACAAAGCTGATGCCGATTCAATGTCATTCAATCAATCAAGATTGATAATGGCGACAATAGGTCCTCTCCACAACCTTGTGCCGGTCACTTACTAGGCCTTCACATCGACTATGGTGCCTGACTAGCTATACAAGGGCGACAACACATGTCAGATGGTGTTGGCTACACTCGTCGGTCTCCAGAGCATGTTGGCCCTTGTTATCCTCTATGGTAGTATCGTCAAAAAAATGCGTAGTCAATTCCGCCTTCATGGCCCTCTACATTACAAGATGTCCTTTAGTGATAAGTTCCTCTCCTTTTGGAGCAAGGCCAGCCTTGCCCTAGGCCAAAAGCAGGCTGTCTTGCCTATGACAACACGCCACTACAAGAACCACATGGTCAAGATGCCCACTGTGGCTCCCTACTACCCGATGGTGTTGATTGGTGTGGTTCCAATGCGTGTTCGCCATCATGCTTATCCTCTTGGCAGGGTTGATCTAGGGAGGATAAACACTAGGGTGTGCATAATTTAGCAATATTAATTTTTCACAGTTACGGTGATTATTACTTTCTAAAAGCTTACTAATCAAAACTTACTCATGAACTCTGCAAAAATCAGGATTCTAGAAGCTTTCTTAGCACTGTTTTAAACGATGTGGTTGTGTTGTATTTTGGGGTTTGTGTGGTTTTTCAACTCCTTGGCCAAAATAAGTGAAGGAGAGGAGAATGAGTGAAATGAACGGAGGAGAGGAGAATGAGTGGAGGAGAAGAGAAGATAGGAGAGGAGAGACTGATAAAGCCCATCATTGACTTGAGATCGTGAGAGAAAAGGAGAAGGATCATGAGAGAAAATGAGAGGAGGGAGGGGAGTAGAGATAATGAGAGAGAGAGAGAGGGAGAGGGAGGAGATGAGACAAGGAAAGAGAAATCTATACTTCCATCATTGTGGTGGCCGTCTTTTTGGCTACCATAGCTTCAGGTGGCCATGAACCTAGCTGAGGGTTTCGCCTAGTAGGATGCAAAAGCTGAAAACATGGAGATGCCTACTTATAAGGCAGGTACGACCATTATGGCCATTAAACATCCGAACAAATATGAGTATTTTATAAGATGTGACTCCTTTTATTTCATCATGTCACTTACCAGTGGCATTTTCTTGAAGTGACCATCCTATTGATGTGGATGGTAATTATACTTGCTGCAGTTGCATACACAATACTCATCGTGGTATCAACAATGGACAATAGCAAGTCATATGAAAAAGCCATGTTTGCGATAGTGGCTGGATTGTCGTTAGTTTTATTATTCTGTGGCAAAACATCCAAATGGACCATAACACTTGGCCCGTCAAAATAATAAAAATAACGATGATCCAACCGACAATCACATGTGTGACTTATTCATCCGACTTGCTACCGTTCATTATTAATACCAAGATGGGTATGGCGTATGTGGCCACAACAGATATAATGGCCATCCACATCAATAGGATCACCATTTGGTGAGTAGATGCCACTTCAAGGAAATGCCACTTACCTTATCATGTATATCACGGTAAGTGACATGATGAAAGGAAATGAGTTACATTTTATGAAATACTTATATTCATTTGGATGTTTGATGGCTAGAATGGCCGTGTCTACCTTATAAGAAGGCTCATCTCCATATTTTCTGGCTTCTGCATCCTCTTGGGCAAAACCCCCAGGCGGAGCATTGCCCCTGAAATGCCATAGTGGCCAATAAAACTGTCACTACCATGATGGAAGTATGGATTTCTCTCTCGTTGTCTTTGCTCCCTTGCTCTTTTTCTCATTTTCTCTCACAATCCCTCTCCTTTTCTCTCACGATCTTGGCCTGGGGTGGGCTTTCTTAGTCTCTCCTCTCTGCTCATTCTCTTCTCTTCTGCTCAATCTCCACTCCTCTCCTCCGCTCATTCTCCTCTACTTATTTTGGCCGAAGTGTTGAAAAATCACCCAAACCTCAAAAAAGACAACACAATCTCATTGTTTAAAATGGTGAGAAACTAGTAATCAACATAACTATTAAAAAATTAATATTGCTAAATTATGCACACCCTAATCTTCACCCTCCTTAGCACTGACCCCATCAATGTCATCGGGTAGTTTAGAGTTGCAGTGGGCGTCTTGACCATGTGGTTCTTGTAGTGGTGTGTCGTCATAAGCAAGACGACTTGCTTGATTAGGAACTTCTTGTCGAGGGTAGGGCTAGCCTTGCCCCATAAGGGGAGGAGCTTGTCACCGAAGGACATCTTATAGGCTCAAGTGATCCAAGAGAGGACGACAGTGGTAAAGGCATAGAAGGTCATGAAGGTGGAGTTGATTGCCCATTTCTTATTGAGAACGCTACTGTAGAGGATAACAAAGCCTAACACGCTCTAGAGGCCAATGAGCATGGTCAACACCATCTGACCTACATTGTCAAAATTGTTCAGCTAGTTGGGCATCGTAGCCGATTTGAAGACCTAGTAGGCGACTGGCACATGATTAATGGAGGAGTGGCCGTCGCCATGATCAATCTTGATTAATTAAATGACGTTGTATCATTGTTGGCTTCATGTACTTGCAATGCCTATGTTCAGGCCTAGAGTCTCCCCTTGTTGCGACCTAACCCTTCTGAACTAGGGGAGCTATTAGGTTTTAGAGGTATTGTCAATTTTGAGTCAACGGGCTCCATTTACTTAGGCTCTTTTAAGTTCATACCTTGCGCAACATCAAGCGTTCAAAAATTCAATCAATTAAGTTTATACAAATTTACATAAAGAAGTTGCCACTAGTATAAGAAAGAATATCTTACTATATATGCAACTAGAGATTCTAGACTCGAGAATTTGATTATGTTAGCCCTAAGATTAACATTCTTTCAATACCTAACTTAATTATATGTTAAATAATGCCATAGCAACTTATAGTAAAAAAAATGTAGGTTTCGATCTAACCATTCTAAAGCAGGAAAATAACACCATAGATATTGAAATGCATATAATCATAAAGGAAAGTACATAAGCATTTTAATATTGTCCCTAAGGCTTATCCAATTTTGGTTTTTAATATTTTTAATGGTTTTCCAATTTTTCTAAAATTTTTTATGGAATTTTCTGAATTTTTTTTTAAAATATTTCCCGAAATTTAAAGAATTTATGAATTCTGGGGATTTTTGGTGTTTAAAGGCTTTTCTGAATTTTTGGTAATTTTTTATTATTATTAATATTTTGGAATTTTCTAATATTCCTAATATTTTTTATAATTTCATAATTTTTTATCTGTTTTAATGAATTTTGAAATTTTTGAAATTTTTAATGATTTTCACAATTTTTATGAATTTCAAAAAAAAATTATTCATTTTTAAGGAATTTTTTAACATTTTAAATGATTCTTTATTGTTATTTTTGAGAAACGGGTCGCACTTACCCGATCCGACCCGTTGACTCGACCCGAGCCTTCTACCCGGATCCACCCGGTCGGATTAAAATGAATTTTTTAAACATTTTTCGATTTTTCTTTGATTTTCCTATTTTTTAATGCTTTTTCTCCTTTCTTTTGTCTTTTTCTATTTTTGTCTTTTTGCACTTCATCTTCAACCCTCACCAACGCCCCCTCACGCCTGCAACTTCTTTTTCCAGAAACTAACACTCTCGAAACCGACACTTCTCCGGCCGCCGACCTCCGTATTTCGCCGTCAAAGAACCGACACCACCCGCCGGTAGTTTCTACCGACGGGCACCTACCCCCTCCGGTAGTTTCTACCGACGGGCACCTACCCCCTCCGGTTTGCCATTCCGGCGACCGCCAAAACCAAAAATGGACATCTCACCGAAGTCAAATTTCTAATTCTAACAAACTCAAAAAAAAAACAAGCAAAGGCACGTTTAAATGGGGAGAAATGCTGACCCGAATAGCACTGAACCGGCGGGGGTTCGCCGGCGAAGCTTCGACGGGGGACGACGAGACGAGAAGGAAGACCTCCGCTCAACTGTGGATATAGACGGTGGTGGGCAGTCGCGCGAAATACCCTCCGGCGGCGGAACGAGGATCAACGAGGCCGGAGACGTTCAGCCACTTTCCTTCTTCGACGCCCTCTCTCTCTCTCTCTCTTTCACTTTCTTTTCTTTCTCATTTTTCTTCTTCGCTGAAGCAGCCTCACGGTCGCTTCTTTTCTTCTCCTCTCTGCTGGCCGAATGCTCTCTCTCTCTATCTGTCTGTCTGCCTTCAATGGGCGAACGTCGACGCCCCCTAGCCTCAGCCTTCAAGAACTCTCTCTTTTTTCTCTTGTTTTCTTTCTTCTCTGTTTCTCTCTCCTTAGCCGAAACGTGAGCAAGACCTCCCCACTACTTCCTCGGTTCTCTTCATCCCACCCCCGGAATGCGAAACGTCGGCCGGGGTTGTCGGACGGGGCTCGAACAGAAAAGATTTCCCCCTCTGTTTGAGCGAGGAGGAATCGTTTCCGTTAGCCTCCCCGGACCAGCTTTCGTCACTGCCCGTTCTTTTCCCTCGCGTCACAGGCGCCACCGTCTGCTGCTGCCTTCATCTGTTTTTGCGTCACAGACGCCATGTCGGTCTCCCTCTCGCTGGTCTCTAACCGAAGCATGACTAGAGGAAGGCTGGGCTGGGCTGGGCTGGGCTGGGCTGGTTTGGGCTTTTGTTTTCTTTAGTTTCCGATGGGCCCGAAGAAAAGGGAGAAAAGTGGGCCGAAAGAAAAAGAAATGGGAAACTGAGTCTAACATTTGAAAGGGCCGATAATTGCTAAGTGGGCCGGACTTGCCGGCCTACACGACGATTTCATTTTTTTTTTTTTTTATCATATCATTTATTCTCTCTCTCTCTCTATTTTAATATTTTTACCTTTCAAATTTTTTTATATTTTTACAAAATAAATGGATATTTAAAACATTGGCCAAAATTCGGATGTCAACACTCCAAATCCATCTTCTCAAATGTTCTTGTTGGTGGCAGGGACGTCAGAGCTACTAGCCTCCACTGGCAATTTTCGTACGTGACAAAGTTGATGGCCCCACTGCCAACGTTGTTGCTTTCCTTGACAACCTCAAGGTTGTGAAACTTGGCAGCTATGTCAAACGAGCTGAAATCCCACTTAGGGCTTGCGTTTTGATGGACCTCGGCTTGGTGGCTAGCGAAGCGATATTGGGGCCAAAGTCCTGGTGGACCTCAGCTCCGTGGCCAATGAAGTGGCATTGAAGGCATCGAATCAAGGGCGAGACTGAGCTAAGTCGGCACCAAGGCCAAAGTACTCATCATCGTCCTGCCTAACGTGCGAAGGGGTGTAGAAGGGCTCGATTGGGGCAACCATGGCCAACTCTCCAAAAGGCTCGTCCCACTCCATCTTTTCGCAGGCCTTCTCCTCTAGCTTTCCCATTCTAAGCTATCAGTGCCAAGTTAGCTCGATTCTTGCTCAGATAATCATATCGAGTATTGACTATTATCATGTCAATTTTTAGGATGGAACGATTATTCTTCATTCAACTGATTCAAAAATTTTCTGCATTGAGGTTGAACTGCCACGACATTTTAGTAATGATATGAGATTGGATGTTATGGATGGATGGAGCAATTGAAAGAAACTTGTAGGTCATTCAACTGCTATGGATCCAAAATAATGGATTTTATATGTTTTTTTTGTGCTTATTGATTTTAGAAAGAGTTGTCAGTCTCAAAAACTATTTGGCAAAAAAATTTCGATAACATGATGATATCTTATTGATGTTGTTTACCAAATTACCAACTCTAGCTTTAAGTTTGTAAATGAACAATTCTTTTCGGTCTTTCCTACCATTTATAAAGTTGCTAAGCTAGTACACTTGAAGTGTTCATTAAGTCTTGCAAATTAAAAGAAATAAAAATTTGAGCGAAGGAAGAAGGACGAAGGAGCGCTATATTTAAGGATAGTTGCATTTGCATCCGATCGATGGCGTTTGGACACAAGGTTTTGAACTTAATTGATATCATAGCTGAAAATATCATATGATTTGCGTAAGGAGCGCTATATTTAAGGAGGACCGATCTCATGATTAAATTTGCTCGCGTCACGAAATCTTTGGCAAATAAAAGCAATCGGCCTGATATTTCAAAGATACTTCAATGTGAGAGATTTGGCGGTTTGTGTGCTGGCTTTTCTACAAGAAGACAGAAATGAAAAATCGAGAGGGAAAAACAGAAGGGGAGAGGTGGCCACAGCTGAGAAACACGGCCGCCAAGCAAAGCCAATCTTTGTTTTTGCAGGGTTTTTTTTTTTTTTTTTTTTCCGGTGAGATTCCAGTGCATTCGAAAACTACCTTCAGGCTGCAGCAATCGTGTCGCCGGTTTTTTTTTTTTTAAGTGTAGGGGTTGATTGATTGCTGAGACAATAGGTGATTGATTGTAGAGTCCGTGTGATGTTTGGCATAATTCGTGTGGCTTTCTGTTGTTTTATGTTTTTTTTGGGGGAATGTGTGGATCAGTTGGTTGAGAATTGAGTGATTGCTGCTTTATTGAAGCATTTGCGAGAATTTTTACCTGCTTGAAGTCGAGAAGTGGAGTGCATACGCTCTGAGATTGCTTGCTGTGAAGGTAAGTGTAGTTCATATTGCCGATCTCTTTTTCCAAAAAATTTCAAGATGTAAGATGCAATCTTGGTAAGTGTCGGTGTCTTCTTCAATTGGAAATGTTAAAACTTCTATTTCTACTTTTGGATTAAGTCTGAAGCACTAGATTCTGGTCAAGGGCTATTTACTCTGCTCAAGTTTCTTTTCTGTCTCTTGGGTTTCGACAGCCAGAGCATCTGGTGCCTTACTCTATCTACACCTCAATTTCCTTGGGATATTTTATGTATCCGTTGAATCGGCACAAAGCAGGCTCTAGTTCACAGTCCGTGAATGGTCTTATTCTATTAGTAACTTATCATTTCAGATCGTGGACTCTGGTGCTCTCCCAAGCATTGTGTTGCTACTCATATCTGACAATGCCGACATACACATTAAGGTGGTAACATTTCTAGACAACCATTGTGGTTCCCTATGACTCGTTGATTGTGCCACTATAACTTGCGATTTTCTGTGATCACTGGTTTTGCAGGTGGCATTGATTAGTGTTATGGTGCTCTTAAATTCAAATATAGAGAAAGATGTGCTGGCTGCCGGAGGTTAGCAACCTATTATTAGATTGCTCAGGTATGACAATGTCTTGGGTTTATGATAGGTCTGCGGTGTCTTTTGCTTGGTTGGTAAAGCACCTGTATATTGCAGCTTCTTCATATTGGGAACTACTGTCTCTCTATGTGAAGTTCGAAGTTTGTCTATTGCAATGCAGTTCCAGCTGTGTTTGGAGCCAGATGGAGGCAGCTCGCTTAGTTAGACGATTTGCTGCTGCCAAATCAGTGTTATCCCAGTCTCTGCACAGCTTTAACGACAGTCGACAGCCCAGAGCAATATTCCAGCAATCTCGCCGCACCAAATCTTCTCTCTCGTGAATGTCACGCCCGGATTTTGGTAGCTACGGCATGCGTTCAGCAAGTCCGACGTCCGCCAAGTCAAGCGGTAGCGCCTCATTGCTCTCGCCATCAACGTTCACTGCTTTGGCGACACCAAGACACTCCCTGCACAGCCAAACTCCTTTGTTTTGCAGGTTGTTCGTAGTCTTTATCTTGCTGCACCGAGGGCAATTAGCAGCCACCACGAGGCCATCATCGCTGGCCACGCTTGGCCGCGACGAGACTCCACTGTGAGCCATCACTAGTGTTCAACCAATGTGATTCCCGTGATCTGTCGTCCGTCCAAGTTTGGAAACACATCCGAGCGGCATCGAGAGCAAGGTAAGAATTTCTATATATTTTGTTGCCTTCTTTGGAAGATTGCAATATCGTTTGAATATCCGAGTGATATTACCTTATACATGAAAGGTCCAAGTAGCCTTTTAGGAAATTTTCCTAATTTCCTCATGTGTTATAATCGTCAATTAAATCTCGAAATGTGGTTGGCAATTGCACAAAATATTGGTTGTCAATCTAATCTTATGTCCGACATGCGGTTGACAATTGCACAATTGGTTGTCAACCGCACAATTGGTTGTCAATATGATCTTATATCCGAGATACGATTTCGCAACGGACGAAAAATCGGCCAATCCGAGTTTAAATAAATATGGATGATATCTTGGCTGGTGGATATTGTCTTTTGTTTGATTTGATATTATTTCTATTTTTATCTATAAAAAAAACTCAAAAATATGTAAACAAGATAAAGTAGATTTTAATTGATAACATCTCATATTATATAGGATTGCAAGTTTAAATTGAACCTAGATAATTTCTTTAAATCAATTAGGATAAAGATTTAGGGTCCTTTTACAAATAGCTTGCATGATCGGATAGAATATATCTAGTTAGAGATAATATCCTATTTAAATTAGGATTTGGTCTAAATTTATCCTTAAATTGAATTGGATAATATCTAGAACTAGGTAATTTATTTGCTTATTTTTTTTAATTTCTAATTTTCATGGAAAAACACAAAAACAATATCTCATGCATATCGTATAATTTAGGCCATGTCATATAGTTTGCATATTATGTTCATTTATTTAAAATTGCATGACATATAGAATTAAGTCCACATATGGCCACGTCATCTCTCATGTCATCATTTGTGCCATGTGATTACTCGCATGTCATTTAGGGGTAGCATGTTAGGCCATTTAATTAAATTACATGTCATTCTAAAATACATGTCATTAAGATTGTGTGTAACTAGAAAGCGCACGCCATGCTACGATAGTCGCATGTTAAACTTTCATGTCATTAGAATTAGGATATGCAGTTAAACATCATCATTTTTCTATGTCATAGCATTTTGAAGAATTGCAAGCGTGATTTTCATCAAACAAGAGAAAACCACAAACATATTTGAGTGAAATTGCGTATTAATTAGAAAACACATTTGAATAATAATATGATTTTCTAGTTAACAATGCAAATGCTTTCACCGCTTCGATGTAGGTGGTAGTTCTTCCATCTCCTCACAATTTATTTAACGGCTTTGATTATTGAGTGTTAAATAATGGTCTTGCACCCACATGATCATCTTACATATTATGGAGTAAATTAAAATCAATTCAAGTTGATTACAAAATATTATTTTTTGAACTAAAATAGAAAAATGTGCCTAAAGGATGCTAGAGAAATCTAGCGTAATCAAGTTTTTATTCCCACAATCTTTGATTTGTAGGAGTGAAGTAATGCTCTCATTACTTTATTTGAGTTTTTAATTTACTTTCCAAAAAATATATTAGTGGCGACTCCTAATTAAAAATCATATACTTGTTAAGAACTCAAATTCTTAGTTGTGAATTAGTATAGGCTTAGTAAAACCTGTGTTAAGTCTAAGCTTAATAATCTATTAGCTGAACTCTTAGAGGTGCATTGCGATAGAAGGGCATATGTATTTACGTATATTTAGTATCGTATCCAAGTGTTACATGAACATTATTTTTCATTTTCTATGATGGGAATATGTATTTAAGTATAAATTGTGATGAGTATAATAGTATTAATTGTTCATTAATTGTATCATATTCATATGAATCTTGCTCTTTTAAATACAGTAAAGGTGGAATTTTTAGTCATATTATAAAATCAATGTTAAATATAGTGACTCGATAACCACAAGAAAATTCCTAATTGTCGCCGTTATACAACGAAAGGGTATTTTATATATAATCAACTGCATTATTGTAATACCATGAGAAAATAATGAAAAAAATTGGTTACTCTCTTTGCGTTTTAATTATTTCATCATTGCTATTTTGGACCCTCTGTCACTTGCCGGAAGGTGAATTGGAAATGATAGAGAAATTGTGCTATTTTGGCCTTGGCAATATCGTATCTTACCAAAATCTCATATCTTTTGGGAAAAAAAATTGATTGACCAAATTATAGTCAGCAATACGTTCAAATTGTTATAGTTTTTGCATATTTTTCAAAGTGTTGGAAAATATGTATAGATTGACTTCTCTGCCTAAAAAGCTAGCTGGTCGTTTTCTTTGGAATTATTTCCTTAAAAGAATTATTTAACCCAAAAAAATTTATCCCACTAGGAATTCGACAAAATTCAGAGTCAAGGGAGAAAAGAGGAGTGTGTCTACAAATTACCGAAAGGATCCCTGTGCTACACTTGTTTGATAAGATGAGCGCTTTTGCTAATTTACAAAGCATCTTCATATGATCTCCTCGTCCTCCCTACCTCCCTCCCTCCAAAAAGAGAAAACAAAAAAAAAAAACAAAACACACACACACAAACAAAGAAGAATTTAGTGTCATAAAATAGAGTTTTCCAGTGAAGGCTTGCCTGGTTTCATCCAACAGAGGTAATTCTACTCGTCGCAGATCCTTCCGCTATGGCTTCCAACATGAACCCCGCGTGATTGACATGGGATTTGCTTCTATGTAAATATCCTCTTCCAGGAGTTGAAGCACTTTCTCTAAAATGAAAAAGAAAAACGAAAAAAATATTTATTCAATATTTTCAAAAAACCACTCAAAAGATCTCTAAAACACTCAACAATTTCAATTGAATCCAACATTTGACTCTAGTAGGCACTCCTCTTCAATGTGTACCTACAAATGTTTCCTAACTGACATGTGATAATCATTTGGCATTCAATTGCTTTATCAAAATCTATACCTGTGATATGTGAGGACGTGACTTAGGATCCTATCAAATACACTACAACATGGAGCATGCAATAATAATGAAATTCAATCTTACTTGTAGCTCCCATCACTATGAACATTTGGGCAAAAGAATTTGACACCATCTTTGTCTCAAACACCAACAATAGTCCTTAGTACTCCGACTAAAGGGAATGAAGAGCTTGTGCACAAGCTATGTGGCTACATTAGAGTCATTTAGAATGCAAGTTGTACTACCCAGCCATTTGAGATATTCAAAGAGCATAATCATATGATTTGCTATTTGCTGTGTCTCTCTCCCACAAAGAAGCTCTCTAGTAAGCAAAGACTAGGGTTTTCTGGCTCCTCATGCCATGACCCCCTTCTAGGGTCCAAGCTGTGGGTTATTTTTTTGCGACATCCCAGGCTTGTCGATGTCCCAATTCGTTTTATCTTGTTTATATGCACATGCGGAAGCATAAACAACAACATCCCTTGACAAACATCATTGGAAGAACATGTGACGTAAGCATATATAATGCACTACTAGTTTCATTTGCAGCTTGTGTACAACTAACTTTCATATTACATAATATAAAAGGGCTTGGGTCTCCCTATCTCTGCTACCACCACGGCTTCCAAAATTGGGAACCATTTTTCGTTACAAACTAGTATCACCGATTAGCATTCATCCCGTTAGATGTTGACCCTCCACTTGGGTTCATTGGGCCTCTAAAACCACGAATAGGCCCGATCATTTCACCCATTAGCAGTTCATGTACAACTAACTTTCATATTACATAATATAAAAGGGCTTGGGTCTCCCTATCTCCACTACCACCGCAGCTTCCAAAATTGGGAACCCTTTTTTGTTACAAGTCGATATCACTAATTAGCATTCATCCTGTCGGATGTTGACCCTCCACTTTGATTCATCAAGCCTCTAAAGCCACGAATAGGCCCGATCATTTCATCGACCAAATGTACCATGCCTCGTAACGGTGAGGGACCAATTCGACTTGTCCCTCATGAACCCATACGGTTGAGGTATGCTTCTGATATGTTATCCCTGCTTCGACATGTATGACGTCTACAGTCAACCCTTCTATTCTCATCGGTAGACCAAAACGTACAAGAGAAGGGTTAGCCATCTTACCAACCTGAAAAGGTAAAAGGGGGTGAGTTTTGGGGAAACTCAGTAAGTAAAACCTCTACCCTCGACTAGCATGACATCCCTTCATTAACAACTAGTTAGAGCAACTTATGCAACAACAGTGTTGATGGCAGATCAATTGTAATTCACATGTAACACCATGACTAATGCAAGGGCTTTACTTACTCATCCATCAACTAACACATGAACATATATCATCCATACTCGAGCACATACACAAAGATTTCACTTACTAACGTGTCGATTAACACATAACACATCTCATCCATACTTAAGCATAATCGGCATTCATGCAGATCACTTTATATCGTCCTAGCTCAACCAAGCCCTCTCGACTCTTGCCGAGACTTCTTGGGCCAGCTTCTCGAGGCTTCCGGGGGTTACCCGGGGCATCTATTGCGGGGGTACTAGTTGACGTTATCCTAGTTCAATCAGGCCCTCTTGACTTTGTCAAGACTTCTCGGGACTAGTTTCCCGAGGCTTCCGAGAGTTACCCGGGACATCTCATTGTAGGGGTATCATCATATTTCCCATCTTCCATGGGGTGATCTCACAAATGTATCACTTATGCCGATTCTTATCCTTTCCTTAAGCCAACTCATTCATGACTCAACAACAACATCATGCTCATACATAATTATGCGTGCCATGCTTTCTACGACCCAAGTCTAATGACGCCGTGATCATTCTAAGTCTGAGGTTTGGCTCAAACACTAAGTACCAAGGGTCCCGCACCAAATCCAAGACATGAGCTCGGCATACTTTGATGCCAATCAAGACCTTTGGGCTTGAGCAATCCCTGTACCAAACGAAACTAAAAGTTGGCACGTCTTGATGTCAATCCAAGACCTCGTGGCCTTGGATGATCCTCATACCATACAAGACTTGAGTTCCAACACTTCGTTATTGACTCAAGTTTTATGGTTTTGGGCATTCCCAACTTGTGTTGAACACCAATGACGAACCATGGCATCATCTCGATCGTGAAATAATCACGCACATGCATAAAATTCACATATGAACCAACATACATATAATCTTCCATACAAGCACGGTTCAATAAGAGAAGACTGTCTAGTCCTCACGATAGAAATGATCATACTAGGGAGAAGTAGGAGATTCTACTTACTTGGACAAACCTCACGAGACTAGAGAAGCTATTTGAGAGAAAGAAAGCGGCTTCTTTGAAAACCAAAGGAGAGAGTGGGCGTGAGGAGGAAGGAGAAGAATGGTGCAAATGGTGAGAGAGAAGGAGAGGCTTCTCCTATTTATTGTCCCCGAGCTCATCATTGCATTTCTAACCATCCAATCCTCTCTTTCCAAGTGGCATGCCTAGAATCCTTAAGTGGCAAGCCTATTTCTTCAATAATTGCACCTAAGGGATGACTAGGCAAAGCTAAAGGTTCTACTTGGCGGTCTAGTGAGTAGACATCATCGACAACGGCCCGCCTTTCACTTTCCTATTGGTCCACTTGTTTCCTCTCATTTATTGGTATTTATGAAAGCTTGACTAGGAAGTCACCTAACTTGCCAACTAAGTTTCTAAATTTCCATAGGCTCATAATGAGGGTTCGGGTGTCACCTTCCGATTGGGCCATGTGTAATCTATCTCCATCATAGCCCCCAAGATATTTTTGACCACCATCATGACCTTTGAAATGTAAAGGATAAGCCTTATCCATTAACATTAATGAGGCTTCTAGATAATTGTTCTTCTTTGTCCTTTCTTACTCAAAAAGGCGGTTTGGAGAATTCCACCATCTAGATTGGTTTTGGGGCCAAAAAAGGGATCATATTACATATCTCGGAAAACCAATTTACATATGCTCGATATCCGGGCCACATACCCCAAATTTGCCCAAACCGTTTCCTTAGGCGGTGGGTCGGTCATAAGGGTCAGCCCTACGGTCGGCATAATGGCCGGCCCTTGGGTCAGCACAGTTGACCCAAGGGCCAGTCCTTGGGTAGCTCTGGGACCAGCCCTTGGGCCAGTCCTTGGGTCTCCTGCCGAGCCTAGTGTGACTTTCCCTCGTAATTCAATCATTGGTCCTCGGATCGGTTCAAGGCCAATTCCAATGCTACCCATGGCCTAGCACTAAGCTAAGGAACTCATGGACCTTAGGAATTATGACAGAATAGCCGGATCTATCCTGGGGCTCATTCCGATCGGCGCCCAATCCATCCGTATGGTGGGTCTCATTACTAATCCATGATCAGACATCGCCAATTCGAGATTCCTTTCTAATCACTAAGAATTAAATAGGGAATGATGCATTTTTGTTCAGAAGATGATCACTTGTGGTCAAGTTGGATTATCCGTGTATCGGTGCATAGCTGGGCGGAATCACCCACGGCTAGGTGTTATGACCAGTCGGATTAACCCATGACCATCCATAAATCCAAAATCATTCCATGACCAATTCTCGTGACCAAAAAGTCATCTTATAAGCTGATAATCCGTTCCCATCGGTATGGTCAATATACTTTTCACGGCCTCGACCAGTTTAGGACTAGTTGGTCGATCGAACCATGACCGATCCTCGATCCTTATCAATCGAGCTAATCGATCCATGGCCAATGGCCCATGGTCGACTCATTTAAGACCTTATAGTTGATCCTTACGAGGTCGATTTTCGAGAATGTTACATCACAAATCCTACCACCATGGCTTCCAACGTCACAATTCTCATCCATATACATGTCTCCTTATAGGATTTGAACCACCTTCTAAACAATGAAAAAGAAAAGCAAAAGAAATTGTTGGTAACAACTAACAATTTCACTATGATTCATGCTTATAAGTCACGCAATAGAGGTAGTCCTATTCAATTTCTACCTACAAATATTTCCTAATTGAATGGGGACAATCATTTGGCATCGCATTGATCGAAGTTTTTATTTGTGACATGTGCAGCCTTGACTCTAGATCCCCTCGAATACATAGTGTGGCATGGAGCATGTATCGAACCTCTCCCTTTGATAATTCATCTCTAAGTGAGGGCCAATCAGTTCATGGATTGCTATCCCAACAAGTAGCATACCTAAGGAAAAGCTAGTAAAATATATAAAGAGTAATGTTATTGAAAACTCATTAACAACGTGCCTACATTAGCAAAGACTACTATCTCTTGGGCCGATCATGATTCAATGATTTTCTTTCCATCACTAGTATCGACCAGGACCACCCCGAATGAGTAAATATTAGCTTTTTTCGTGAGCTTGCCACTCAAAAATAGGGGTGTGCAAAATGGACCACCTAAAACAAGAACCACTTGAATAGATCAGACCAATTGATTTAGTCTAGTCCTAAGAGTGTCGGTTTAGTCATGTTTCCAAGGGGGAATCATATAAGACCAAATACATATACATTTTTTAAAAATTAAATATGAACTAAACACTATTTCAATTCAATTCTAAGTTGTTAAAAAAATAGTAATGGGAAAAATGTAGTGAAAAAAAAGTGATCAGTTCCATTAGGAATTGGCCCAGAATTCATCACTCCATAGTCGATGGAGAATATAAACCATAGATAAACATCATGAATGTTGATTTGATTATGACAATATAAGGAGTAAGCATTCCAAAACTCCCATTTTAGAGAGTCAAACATGGAGTTTAAGCTCTACGAAGTTGCCGTGAAAGGCATGCCCTTTTTGGTTGAGTTGCTCATGAAAGATAAGTTTCTTCTTAATAGAATCAAGACTAGGAATCACACCGAGACTCCTCTCTACATTGTAGTCATGCTCGAACACTTGGAATTCAAGGAAGATGTCTTAGCTCAAAAAACTGAGATGGTAAGAGAGCAAGATTCTTAGAGTTCGACGCCTCTTCATCTAGTGGAAGCAAATTAATTCCTTAACATAGTGGCAAGCTTGTTAAGAGTAGGCCTTGAAATATGTTTCATTCATGATAAATATGATAGAAAACCTCCTCACGTTGTGGCCAAAAAGGCATGTATATGTGTTGAAACTCTTAGTTTGACTGAGACCTAATGCATACTATAGTGTCATCGAACATGGCCAAACAATCCTACATTTATATGTGAAGCACAACAGACTAAAAGCTTTGAAGCTTTTGATAGACATCTAGGGCAATGATCAGTTTATCAACACGATTTTGCATTTGGCTACTATAGATAGACAAACTAAGGTCTATTCATACAACCAAGATTCTACACTTGTCTCATTTAGTGAGCTTATCAACTAAGCTTCTGTAAAGCTAAGAGATATTCATTTAAATATCATCAAAATTATGTTTTTTAAGAAAAGAGGTCATTAGTTCATATAATTAATAACTTTACATTCCATGTTTTTATATTAATTTATAGTTTAGAAGGAATATAAAAATAGAAATGGCAAAAGAGATTCCACAGTGAATGGGTTTCCCTTTTGAGAGCATTGAATAATATTCACAAACAAAATATGATTAAAAAAAACATATAGCAAATTTAATCCTGAAAAAGTATATTGCATGAGCTTGTCTAGTTCAAACTTGACCCAATTAGTACATTTTGATGGAACTCCTCTACAAACTATACTTTCTTGACAAATAAAGGAGTTAACCCAAATATTACAAACTCCATGACTTCATAGCACTTGTCTCATTAATACAAGACCAAAAAGATTAGGATTCTTTTCCTCATACCTTAAAATATCATGAACTATCTAAATGAACAATCTATATGAATATCATGGTCATTGTCTTCAATCCACCTATAGGAGGATAAAACAAAAGGAAAAGAAAGAGAAAATGACAAAATAGTAAAACATAAAAAGTAATGTTATCAAAAATTGAAATTGAGATAAGTTGGGAATAAATTAAAAACTCATCCACATCATACCCACATTGCCAGAGAGTTTTGGCTCTAAGCCAATCATGATCCAATGCTTTTTTTCTCGTCACCAACTTGACCACAACTACCTTGAATGAGTAGACATTAGCTTTTTCCGTTAGCTTGCCACTTAGTTTTTCGTCAACTTGAGTGGCAAGCTAGTTTGCACACCCTTATTCTTGAGTGGCAAGCTAACAGAAAAAACTAATGTCTACTTAGTCGAGATGGCCTTGGTTGAGTTGGTGACTTGAAAAAAGGCATTTGATCATGATCGGCTTAAGAGCCCAAAGTCTTTTGCAATTTGGGTACGATGTGAATGAGTTTTTAATTTATTCACAATTTGTCTCTGTTTTGATTTTCAATAACATTACTCTTTATATTTTACTATTTTGCCACTTCCTCTTCCTTTTCCTTTTGTTTTCTTCTCTTGCGGGTGGATAGAAGATGGTGACCATGTTATTTGCATAAATTGTTCATCTCAATCATTCATGATTCTCTAAAATATGAGGAAAAGAATTATAATTCTCTTTCTCCTTGTGTTGATATGGTGAGTGTTGTGAAGCCTTGAAATTTGTAATGTTCCGATTAACTTCCTTATTTATCAGAAGAATATAGTATCCAGAGGAGTAACACCAAAATGTATTAAAGATGTCAAGTTTAAACTAAAATGCCCATGATATATATTTTTTCAACATTAACTTTGGTACATGTGTTTTTCGATCCCATTGTGTTTGTGAATATTATTTAATACTCTCAAAAGGAAAACTCATCCACTGTGGAATCTGTTTTACCATCTCTATCCTTATGTTTCTTTTAACTATAAAATTAATATAAAAACATGGAGTGTAAAGTTGTTAATTATATGAAGTGATAACATATTTTCTAAATATCATAATTTATGATGATTTTTAAATGAATATCTTTTAGCTTTACATTTCTTAGATCACCTTTTTTGTTAATAAGCTCACTAATGTGACGTATGAATAGACCTTACTTTGTCTATCTATAATAATCAAATGCAAAATTATGTTGATGAACTAAATCATCACCTTAGATGTTTATCAAAAGTTTCACAGCTTGGGATTCATGGAAGAGGTCCTAAGTTGGAAGACCAAGCTAGTAAGAAAGCAAAATTCTTACAGTTCGACGCCTCTTCATTTCATGGTAACAAAATAGTTCCTTAACATAGTAGCAAGCTTGTTAAGAGTAGACCTAGAAATATGTTTCGTCCATAATAAATATGATAGAAACTCTCTTCATGTCGTGATCATGAAAAGGCATGCATATGTGTTGAAACTCTTAGTTTGAATAGGACCTAATGCATACCATAGTGTCATCGAACATGGCCAGACAAACCTCCATTCATTTATGAAGCACAATATACTAAAATCTTTGAAGCTTTTGATTTCATCTAAGGTGGCATAAGTATAGTCGGAATACCAAAATTTGGCACGAATGGACACTTAAGTGTTAAAAGTTACAAAAGATACACTTAAGTGCCAAAATCAAAACAAAAAGGATCACTTAAGTGCCAACAACGAGAAAATCCCACCAAAATGTTGACATTGCATTTTTCCAGTAATCTAGGTCAAAACGACGTTGTTTTTTGTGCTGATATGGTCAAATAAGCCCAAAACGACGCTGTTTTGGCCAAAATTTATTTTTTAATATAAATATTAATTAAATAATATTAAAACTAAAAAAAAAGGGAGGGCAGAAGGAATAATGCCAATACTACATGCTCTCATCCGGAGACTTTGCAATCCTTAGGAGCACTTGACCTGTCGTAGGCTATGCTCTTTTCAAAAATCATTGTCAATCACCAATTATTCAGTACATTTTGAAATCCAAATTTACTGTAAAAAAAAAGAGATGTAGTTCACTTGCAATCTTCATTTTTTTTTCAATGACCAGAAAATTTACGATGTCTCCATTTTTTGGTTATAGTAGTAGATGTGGATGGTATTTCTCCACGCGTAGTTTCTTCCTCACCAAGGTCTAAAATTTCAAAAAAAGAACAGAATAGGTGGGAGAGGGCTCTGGACCCCAAACCCCAAACCTTAAACCTAAACCCTAAAAAACCCTAAAACCCTAAACCCTAAACCCTAAACCCATGCAAATTTAGGGGAAAAGTACCAAAAATATGATAAACTTATTGCATTAGCACACATAGGATAGTTGGCACTCATGTAAAAAAGTTTAAGACTCAACCGGTACAAATATTTGACCAAAAAAAAAATTAGCACAACTAAAAGGTTTAAGATTGATTGGCACAGGTGTAATAAGTTTACGACTTTTTTGATAAGTTAAAAGATATTCATTTAAAATAATCACAAGTCATGATATTTAGGAAAGAGGTCATTGGTTCATATAATTGACAACTTTACACTCCATATTTTTATATTAATTTTATAGTCTAAAAGGAACATAAAAACAAATGTGGCAAAATAGATTCCATAGTGGATGCATTTCCCTTTTGAGAGCATCAAATTCTATTCACAAATACAAAATTGAAAAGTTCATGTAGCAAAGTTGATCTTAAAGAAATATATAGCATGGGCTTGTCTAGTTCAAATTTGACCTCAATTTGTACATTTTGGTGTTACTCCTCTATAGACTATACTCTTCCTAGCAAATAAATGAGATAACTCGAATAATACAAACTCTAGGGCTTCATAGTACTCACCCCATTAACACAAAGTGAAAGTGACTAGGATTTGTTTCCTCAAACTTTAGAGAATCATAAAAGATCCAAATAAACAGTCTATGCGAGTAATAGGGTCATTGTTTTCCATCTTCCTATAGGAGAAGAAAACAAAAGGAAAAGAAAGAGAAAGTGGCAAAATAGTAAAATATGAAGAATAATGTTATCGAAAATCAAAACTGAGATAAGTTGGAATAAATAAAAAAACTCATTTACATCATACCCACATTACAAGAGACTACTGACTTTTAGGCCGATCATGATCCAATACTTTTCTTTCCATCACCAGCTCGACAAGGATCACCCCGATTGAGTAGATATCAGATTTTTATGTTAGATTGCCACTCAAGCATAAGGGTGTACAAAATGGACCACCCAAAATGAGAACCACCTAGACCATACTAGACTGGCCGATTTGGTTCGATTCCTAAGAGTGTCAGTCTGGTTCCCGATTTCAAGGGGCAACAATGGCAAACCGACTGCATATACAATTTTTTAAAATTATTTCTTCAAAAATTTTAGTAAAATGTAAACTAAACACTATTTGATATGATTCCAAGTAGTTGGAAAAAATAGTGAAAAAAAGTGCTCAATTCCATTGGAAATCGGACCGGGAACTGATCACCTCCCAGTCAATGGAGAATATAAACTATGAAACAGCATGCTTTCTTTGCTTGAGTTTCTCACAAAAGATAAGTTGCTTCTCAATAGAATTAAGATTGAGAATCACACCGAGACTCTTCTCCACATCATAGTCTTGCTCGAACATTCAGAATTCATGGAAGAAGTCCTAGCTCGAAAGATTGAGCTGGTCTCAAAGTTCGACGCCTCTTCATCTCATGCTATGATTCCTCAACATAGTGGAAAGCTTGTTAAAAGTAGGCCTTGAAATATGTTTCATTCATGATAAATATGATGGAAACTCTCTTCACGTCGTGGCCATGAAGGGCGTGTACATGTGTTGAAACTCATGGTTTAAGCATGACCTATTGCATACCATAGTGTCATCGAACATGGCCAAAAAATCATGTAGTTATGTGTGAAGCATAACAAAATAAAAGCTTTGGAGCTTTTGATAGACATTTAGGGCGATGATCAATTCATGAATACACTTTTGCATTTGGTTGTTGTAGATAGATAAACTAAAGTATATTCATATAACTAAGCTTCTACACTGATCATATTCAGTGAACTTATCAACTAAAAAGGTAATCTAAGAAATGTAAAGCTAAAATATCTTCACTTGCAAATCATCACAAAAATTATGATATTTAGAAAAGGGGTCATTGGTTCATATAATTAACAACTTTACACTCTGTGTTTTTATGTTAATTTTATAGTTTAGAAAGAACATAAAAACAAAGATGGCAAAAAAGATTTTACAGTAGATGAGCTTTCTTTTTGAGACCATGAAATAATATTCACAAACAATATAAGATTGAGAAGTACATGTAGCAAAGTTAATCCTAAAAAAGTATATGGCATGGGCTTGTCTAGTTCAAACTTGACCCCAATTAATACATTTTGGTGTCATCCCTCCGTAGACTATACTCTTCCTCACAAATAAAAGAGTTAACATGAACATTACAAACTTTAGGGTTTCACAGCACTTGCCCTATTAATACAAAGTGAAAGAGATTAGGATTCTTTTCCTCATACTTTAGAAAATCATGAATGATTGAGACGAACAATCTATGTGAATAACATGGTCACCATCTTCCATTCACCTAATGGAGAAGAAAACAAAAGGAAAAAAAAGAGTGGCAAAATTATAAAATAGATAGAATAATTTTAACAAAAATCGAAACTCAGACAAGTTGGGAATAAATTAAATACTCATTCACATCATACCCACATTGCAAGAGACTATGGGCTCTCAAGCGGACCATAATCCAATGCCTTTCTTCTTATCACCAACTTGACCACAACTACCTTGATTGAGTAGACATCATCTTTTTCTATTAGCTTGCCACTCAAGACTAAGGATGTACAAAACGGATCACCTAAATTGAGAACAATTTGGACTGGACCGAAGAGGACTAGACTAGTCGGTTTGGTCCGATTCCTAGGAGTGTCGGTCCTATTCTCGATTCTAAGGAGAAACTGTACCAAACTGACTATATATACATTTTTTTAATTATTTCTTCAAAAATTTAGTAAAACATAAGCTAAACACTATCCTAACTGATCCAAGTAATGGGAAAAAATGTAATGAAAATAAAAGTGATCTAATCTATTGAGAATTGGACCGGGAATCAATAACCCTCAATTGATGAAAAATATAAACTATAGTTCAACATCATGAATGATGACTTAGTTATAAAGTGTATATTCAAGTTCCCAAATGAAGAAGTGAGCGTCCCAAAACTCTCATTTTAGAGAGCCAAATATGGAGTCTAAGCTCTACGAAGTTGATGTGAAGGGGCATGCCTTCTTTGCTTGAGTTGCTTGCAAAAGATAAGTTGCTTCTCAATGGAATCAAGATCGAGAATCACACCGAGACTCCTCTCCACATTGTAGTTACGCTTTAACACTTGGAATTCATTGAAGAGATCCTAGCTCGGAAGATCCAGCTGGCAAGAGACTTAGGTTACATTAATATTTCTATTAACTCCCTTTCAGTACCTAATAGTTGTCATGTTACCTAAGGTGATCATTCATTTTTTTTCACTTTTTCATGCCATTTGAAATTGAAAAGGGTGATAGTGTATGGATATTGGTTTCATGCCATTCTAATTCTACTAAAAAAATAGAACACAAATAATTTAAATTGCAATTGCAGTGTGATAAGTAGGACACTCAAGAAAAGTGATAAATCTACATATGTAATCTTAAAGTGGAAGAAAACAAAACAATAAAAAAGAAACCCACACCTCGTTGGGTTTTTATACAATGCAAGAGAATACCCGAGACATATGTAGGGTATTGAATGAATAATACAAGAAATTAGGTTGGAATGGACATTGACCATCATCATTTACAAAAAAGAATTGGTTGGAATGAACATTGACCTTTTACCATTATCTTTAGGAATACCTTCTTGGACCTATCCAGCTCTAATCTAAGGTTATGCAAACATTTTACATGTGAGACAAACATCGAATCATGCCAAAAGACAAATAAAGCAATGTCAAAGAATCAAACAAGTAACAATCAATCGATTCCGATTGGTCTCGGGATCGGCCTTTGAGATTGTACACACAACATGCCACTAGAACCTTTTCCCTCGTTCATTATTAGACATGACTTATGGTAATTAACCGTCATTAGCATTCACTCATGGTAACTAACACCATAAGCCCCTAAGTCGGTATCTAATGTGTAACCCTATGCATAACCCACGAGCATACATCAAGTTTATGCAATTATCGAACAATCACATGTATAAAACTTGAATGTAAACATGCAAGCAAGCTTAAAGGCTTTGGTTCTCAACCAATCAACCAATTAGTAATCCAACATCGAATCACTTCATACATTCATCATGTGCCAAGCATAGATAACATGCTCCGCATGATCATCGAATGATCTTTTTATTTTTTGAAAAATTTTATAGGCAAAGTTCGAAACGAGGATCAAAAGTTATGAAGACATCAAAGATCAATTCTGCATGCACAAATTTCTAAAAATCTTAGAACACGATCTGATCGCAAGGAACAAAATAGGGAAAATTGCTACACAACAATAAAAGGACAAGCAATTGGGACCAGATTTGTGGGTAATTAGCCATGCAAATATTATGGCATATCAAATACTCTATATGGAACAACTTTCATGAGAAAGTTTCACAAGAAGAGTTATGCGTGATTTTATAAAAATCAAAGAACTCAGTATAATGCATCAAAACAGAATAAGGTAGTAAGGTTCTAATATGAATTCAAGGCAATTTGGTCGATGTCCAAAAATTCTCAAATTTTAGCACATGATCATTTTGAAGATGACAATCAAATTCTGTGAAGGACTCGACCTCTAAATAATCACCAAAAATTCATACAAAGATAATAAAATGTAGACACAGATTTGGTCAATCATGCATTTTGAATTTTCATATTTTTTAGATTTCAGGGCAACTCACAAAAATGGAAAAGGGACCTATTAACATGCAGATGGGCTAAACTTAGCATCATTAGAAAACTCAAGGAATGTTCTAAGACTTCCTAAGAGACCTCTGGTTCAATTAGGATTGATTTGATGTCCGATTTGTGGCATTTGTATAAACACGTGACCTAAAAACATGCAGGGCAGCAATCACATTCAGAAAATGCATGGCTAACAACTCTTATATGACATAACAAATATGGGAGAAAAATCATATAGATTGAATACGAAACCATGAAATTTTTTCATGAAGAGACTTATATCTTAATGTGATCACAATGCGTGATACAGAATAAACAAAAACAAAGCAAACATGAATAACATGCATAATGGCTGAACAGCAATCACATTTGGACATGGAAATCCCGTCTGTGTGCATATCCTCTTCCAAAAGTCAAAGCACCTTCTCCAACACGAGAAACAAAAACCAAAGAAATATTGATTCAAAATCTCTTTGAAATAAAGCACTCAAAATTTCTCCAAAACACCTAAAAAAATTCAATATAATTCAAGCATCCGATTCTAGCAGTAGGCACTCCTGTTTAGTGTGTACCTGTAAATATTTCCTAACTGACATGTGATAATCATTTGGTATTCAATTGTCTTATCAAAGTCTTTACCTGTAATATGCAAGGTCTTGACTTAGGATCCAGTTAAATACATAGCGTTGTAGCATGGAGCGTGAAATATACCTCTCCCTCTAAAAGTTGATCTACCAAGCGAGAGCCAATGAGTTCATGAATTGCATACTCTTCCAACAAGGGGCGTGCATATAGAAAAGATTATTAGAATATAGAAAGAGTCATGTTCCTGAAAATTAGATAAGTTGGGGATGGATTGCAAATTCATTCACAACATATTCACTTTGCTAGACACAGTTGGTCCCTGGGCCAATTAGGACACGAATGATAACATTTATGGCCAGAAATTGATTTCTAGAAGAGAAATAGATTTTTCTATTTCTATTTTTGGATAAGTTTCTAAGTAAAAAAACGCATTTGATAACGACACAAAATTTCTATTTTCAAAATAGAAATTCGTTTGATAATGAAAAACATTTCACTTTCCTGAGCGGCAATAGCAAGAGAAGGGGGTGGTGACAACAATGGTGGCGGCTGGCGATTGGTGGTGGCAGCATTTGACGATCGATGGCCGGCAGGCAAGGGTGGCGATGACCGGCAGATGGCAAGAAACTCCTTTGAGTGAGAAGTAAAAAAGAGAAAAATAATTTTTGATTTCTATTCCAAAAGTAAAAAAATAAAAAAATTTGTTTCTGATTTCTATTCCAAACCTATTTTTAAATAAAAATCTATTCTAAAAATAAATAATAATAATAAAATTATTTTACCAAACAAACTTCTATTTCATAAACAAGTCTAGAATAGAAAAATAATTTTGGGATAAAATAGAAAAGCTACCATGCACAACCTTAAGATCCACTACTTTTCTTCCGGTCACTAGCTTTTGTTACAACTAGTATTAACACCTGGAGGGGGTGAATAGGTGTAGAGGAATTTTACGCGCAAGCAATAACAATCTTTTGCAATTTACAAACAGAATTTAAATAAAGAGAGTGAAGAGGATTGCAAACACAGATTATAGTGGTTTGGCTTTAGACAAGCCTACGTCCACTCTCCAGGCGATCAGCCAATAGGCTGGATTTCACTATATAATCAAAGGTGATTACATACTCTTGAGTATTAGCACTTGGTGATGATATGTCTCACAAAGTCACTCTTCTTGGTAATTCACTAGGATCACTCGATTTCGCTCTTTTTCAGACAACTAGTGAAGAATTGAATTAGCCTTGGAATATATTTATCCACCCTAGTCTCCTAGGTCTCATCCTCTCCTTATATACTCTCCAAGCCACACTCGACCGTTGGCTTTTTCCTTGAGAGTTCCGTCTTCCCTTTCCTGGACAGACTTTATAAGGCAAGTCTTTTTGACCGTTGGAGGTAGATTGGATCCCCTTGGATTCTGTTCGCCCATACAATCAGAATCCGGGCTTCCATAAGTGTTCTATTCTTCTTTGGAAGTTGTCCAATGATTGATCTTGCTAATCAGTTTGATACAACATAATCAATATAAATAAAGTAAGTGAAATACTTGACCGTTAGTGATCTTATCCTGTAGTTTCATTCTGAGTATGACTGACTCAAATTCTGAGTCTGCCTAGGTTTTCAGTCTGGTTCATTCAGACTTAAAATCTCAGTCTGGTACGGTTAGACTCAAATTTCCGTCTGGTACGGTCAGACTCAAATTTGTGTCTGATATGGATAGACTCAAAATCTGTCAGACTGAAGTTCCTGCATCTGCTTCATCCAGACTCAAAAGCATAAGTTAGTAGCATTTAATTTATTTTGTCATCTTCAAAATATCATAAGGGATTTTCCTAACAATCTTCCCCTTTTTTATGATGACAAAACAATCTCTGAATATGCAATTATGCTTTTAAATATATTGATAAATCAAAGCATCATAAGCACATAATGCAATCTCCAAAATTGAGCAAAAGAATTTATTGAAATAATTGCAGCTCAATATTATGCACTAAATAATATAAATCAATTAGCACATATGCATATACATATTTTCTCCCCCTTTTTGTCATAATCAAAAGGCGATAATAATTAAAAAGGGTGTCATGTGGAGAATAAATTCACATAATATCTTTAAAAATATATGAGGCATGAAACACAAACTTTAAATATATCATGTTGATACGAACATAAAAAATATTCAATATAACTCATATATATCAACAAAAATCTGCCAAGGAAAGAAATGGATAATATACTTACCAAATTATGTAGAACACAATTTACCTTTTCTTTCCATAGTAATCAGGGTCAAGATCAATTCAAAAAATTTGCCATAATAATCAATGCTCCCCCTCAATTTGTTGCCTTTTCGAAATGATCACGATTCTCCATTTCTTTTTATATTCACTTTCTCCCCCTTTCCTCATGACAGTATTTGCAATAATACTTATCGCAGCTTGTGCACGTTGAATAGAATGTTGTCCCTTTATTTCCTTTGTAGTAGCAACATTCGCAGCATTCATTTGCTTTTGAAGTTTGAGGTAGAAGTTTGTTTTCTTCAATCAAGTTTACCTCAAATTTAATCTGCACAAACTTAATAAACTTTCTGCACAAATGCATTGTTATAATATTTCACATAATATATAATGCCCTTCTTCTTGCTAAATAAATTGAATAACATATATGAAAAAAAAAAAAAAAAAAATTCAATTCAAAGCTATTCAACCTTACATATGACACATTAGTGGCCTGCTCAATAATTTCTGAAAATTTTGTGTAATGAATAGAATTTCCAAGCCTTAAAAAATCTCCATAATTTCGGATCAAGCTTTCCCAACCTCATATGGAAATATATTTTGCCACCTGCAAATCCTTGTAAAATAGATAATAATCGTTGCAAATTATAGAAAATATCACGCACATACCTTCTTTCAATTTGCGGATCAAACTTGCCTAATATAAAATATCTTCTAAGATTATAGCAAGTGAATCCCAAAATACAACAATATCTTTCAAAATTAAAGGGATTTCCCTAAGCATAAATTTCAAAAGATATTATTGATGCAATGTGCAAAAATGAAGTAGAATTTTTATCACGTGCCAAATCAAGTAATAAAAATGTACAATATCTGACAAGAGATTTTTTTTTTGCAATATAAATCACACGTGAGTCATAAAAATCATTCAGCATCATAAATATTTGTGTAGAAATTTGGAAGGCAGAATGATAAATATGAAATACTTTATTTCATTACCCAAGGTATATATTTAAAATATACCATTGATTTAGAAAAGATCATCGTCAATCATCGCTTGAGATATTCTTCTAATTGCTCAATGATTTGCGTAGATTTGCAATCATTCTTCTTTTAGTAAAATTTCCTGCAGCAACCTCTTTTGCTTTTGGTATCCATGACTTTGGATCCTTCTTTCACGTTAGAGCACAAATAGGAAATTTTCATAAAAACTCAATGATGCTTTCCTATCTTGAATAATATCTTGAAAGAAAAATTTTTGCTTTATGAAAATATATCAGAATAAGAGAGCATAAAATCTGATCAAATAATCATGATTATCTATAAGCAAGATATCAATCACACGCATCAAATTCCAACTCACGAAACTACCAAAAATATAGGACACGATTCTTCTTTCAATATAATCAATTATAGAATATAGTCATTATAAATCGAGACATAAAAATGATATATCGAAGTATAATGAATATATTTAAAACATGCACACAAAACAAATTGAGAATTTAAAAATATATATTTCTTACCAAATTCTCTTTCTCATTTGCCTGCAATCAAAACACATACTCAAGTTTTCTTTGGTACCCAGACTTTCTTGGGTCCATTGAGGTTAGTGATATATGCTTTGTCTATCAATTTCTTCTGAACATGCCTCCAGACTTTAGGACATTTGTTTTCAAAATGTTCTTTTTCTCCATAGTTAGAACATTTGAGATTGTCTCTACCAACAGGTCTTACAAAATTATTTTTGAAATGATTTCTATAAGCTTGTCGAGAAGGTCTTTGTCTTATTCTTTCCTTGACTTTAGGAAAATCAATCAGGGAATCATTTTCTTTATAAAAACCAAGTCAGACTTATCATAATAAGGAATTTGAATGGAAAGTATATGCTGCAGGGTTTTTGATCCTTTAGAAAATTTTGTGGTAATATTTAAGAATTCCTTTTTGAAAGAATCATTCTCCTTTTGCAAGGAATCTCGATTTTCCTTCGTTTCCAAAAGTTCCTTTTTAATAGATTCATTCTCATTTAATAGAAACTCTCGATTTTCCTTTATTTCCAAAAATTCCTTTTTGAAATCATCCACTTTTCCTTTCAAAGAAACGTTATGTTGACTCAACTTGTAATTTTCCTTTTTAATCCGGAGATCCTTTTCGAGTAGATTTTACATTAGAACACAGCTCATTTATATAATCCGAAACTTCTGTAGGAATATCAGAATTGCTAATCTCAATCTCTTGGTCTGAGTTTGAGTCTAAATGTGCCATTAAACAGATATTGCCACATTCATCTTCACTGTCTTCAACTTCCGTGTCACTCCACGTTTAAGCTTTCAAAGCTTTATTCTTCTTTTCGAATTTCCCTTTCCTTTTCTTAAATAAAGGACAATCGGGTTCGTTTGTGGACTTCTTCCCTTTCGAATTGCTTCTTTTTTGTTCAAATTTTTTGATCGACGACTTCATCCCCTCATCATCATCTTTTTCATCTTCCTCAAAATCTGCCTCATCAAAATCAGCATTAGATTTTAAAGCAATTAACTTCTTACCTTCCGGATCTTCGTCATTTATACGTTCTGCTTCATATGATTGCAAAGTTCCAATAAGTTCATCAACAGATAAAGGCGAAATCCTCAATGTTTCGCGGATGGAAGTTTTGATGTTGTTCCAATCCTTCGATAATCCTCTCAAAAGCTTATTCACTTTCATGGGTCCCGAGATTGGTTGTCCTTGATATGCAAGTCCATTCACTATTTCAGTGAATCTGCTGAACATGTCTCCAATAGGTTCTCCTAGCTTCATCTTGAATGATTCATATTGCCCGAGAAGAATATTGACTTTGGTCTCCTTTACACGATCCGTCCCTTTATCAGTAACGTGCAGCCTATCCCACACTTCTTTCGCTGTTTCACAAGAAGAGATTCGGTTATATTCATTTGGAGACAAGGCACAATAAAGAGAATAGATAGCCTTTGCATCTAAAGCTTCTCTTTTTGTTATCTCCTTTTGAGATAGAGTGACAGATGATTGAAGCGTTTCGCCATCCTCTTTTCTAGTAGATGCTGACGCAACATTAGGATCGATTCCTTTCTCAACAACGTCCCATTCCAACAAATCCTTAGATCTTAGGAATGCCTTCATATTATTTTTCCAGACATTGTACTCTTTCCCATCAAAGTAAGGTGATCTGGTGATGCTTCGTCCCTCAATCAGACCTGGTGCAAAAATACTAGCCATAAAAGATCTTTAACTCTGAAGTAATAAACACTTCAAGATACTAAGCACGAGGCTCTGATACCAATTGTTACAACTAGTATTAACACCTAGAGGGGGGTGAATAGGTGTAGAGGAATTTTACGCGCAAGCAATAACAATCTTTTGCAATCTACAAACAGAATTTAAATAAAGAGAGTGAAGAGGATTGCAAACACAGATTATAGTGGTTCGGCTTTAGACAAGCCTACGTCCACTCTCCAGGCGATCAGCCAATAGGCTGGATTTCACTATATGATCAAAAGTGATTATACACTCTTAAGTATTAGCACTTGGTGATGATATGTCTCACAAAGTCACTCTTCTTGGTAATTCACTAGGATCACTCGGTTTCACTCTTTTTCAGACAACTAGTGAAGAATTGAATCAGCCTTGCAATATATTTATCCACCCTAGTCTCCTAGGTCTCATCCTCTCTTTATATACTCTCCAAGTCACACTCGACCGTTAGCTCTTTCCTTGAGAGTTCCGTCTTCCCTTTCCTGGACAAACTTTATAAGGCAAGTCTTTTTGACCGTTGGAGGTAGATTGGATCCCCTTGGATTCTGTTCGCCCATACAATCGAATCCGGGCTTCCATAAGTGTTCTATTCTTCTTTGGAAGTTGTCCAATGATTGATCCGCTAATCGTTTGATACAACATAATCAATATAAATAAAGTAAGTGAAATACTTGACCGTTGGTGATCTTATCCTGTAGTTTCATTCTGAGTATGATTGACTCAAATTCTGAGTCTGCCTAGATTTTCAGTCTGGTTCGTTCAGACTTAAAATCTCAGTTTGGTACGGTTAGACTCAAATTTCCGTCTGGTACGGTCAGACTCAAATTTGTGTCTGGTATGGATAAACTCAAAATCTGTCAGACTAAAGTTCCTGCATCTGCTTCATCCAGACTCAAAAGCATAAGTTAGTAGCCTTTGATTTATTTTGTCATCTTCAAAATATCATAAGGGATTTTCCTAACAGCTTTATCAAGACAACTCCAAATGAATACACGTCAACTTTTTCGGTAAGCTTCCCATTGAAGGCATACTCTAGATCTAGGTAGCTGCATTAGGTAGACTTATGTCAACAAAAGATGACATAACCAATATATGCTCGGAGAAGAAACGAATGAGCCCAACCATTAGTGGTACTAAAATAGACCACCATATGCATGAGAAATGGTCTTAACTAAAAGTTCCCATTACTCAAGTGGATACATGAGTATCTATATCAAAAGCAAACTGTGCAACTCTAAAATCTGCAATCTAGAATCAGTATGTTAACTTTTATAATCCACATCCATATAGCTTCACCCGATAATATTAAATTCTGCATTAAAAGTTCATCTCCAAAAATAGCTGCAAGAGGAAAAGTCAATTATTTCGTTCTCCAAATGATTTCTTAAAGAAATCGACTTTTGTAGCCCAAAGTTTTTGTTGTTTCTCTTATTTTCGGCTTATACGAACGATGTTGGAGGGATGCAAATTGCTTCTCAAGATATGAAGTAAATCAGTAACTTAATGAATTATGTAGACAATGGGTTAGTGAATTCAATAAACAGCCTTGATGATCAAGATTATCATTTGATTATAAAACAATTGCCACATCATACCTTTGCGTCAAAGTTGAAGTCTAGAAGAATATTAGAAAATTGATGTCTTGGAGATTGATTTTGGGATTGCCTAAGAAGTGAACCCAATAAAGATGAACCTCGGAACTTATTATAGTAATAAGGTTTAAAAAAACATACTTACATTCATCATGTAAACATGCCAATCCTCTTGCAAAATCAGCAACTTTTAACCTCGTAGGCCAAGCCATAGTAGGGTGATCCTTCCCTACAATGACGTTTATCAATTATAATAACTATAATGTTCTCAGTAAAATTTTCCAACTCCAAAATAACTAAGCATCCTATATTACCTATGCATGCGTATCTCAGCGGAGATCAAGTTAGCTGATTATAATGGGATTGATATTGACCATGCAAATGAGATTCCAACATGCTATTTGAATTAAACTCATATGCCAGGATTCTTCATGCGCGAGAAATGCAGAGACCAACCGGGGAAACGATGCGTCTTGGCAGGTTCGTGGAGTTATGAAAAGACAAGACAGGGGACTTGGTTTTTCATCAGACTTGCCCAATTGATTAAACGATGAAAAAACTTATGGCATGTATCAGAATGCCTGCTTAACTGCATCTGCATGCGTATCACTTCTTTTCCGAAAGAAGATCATCCTAGGCTATCTGGTACTTTGATCCAAGCAATCCGCTCAAACATCTGAATAGCTCACATTTCATAGGAATTTGACTACAGGAGAGGAGGGGGTGCATTTGCTCACATTCAGGGAAAAGAAAACAAGAAATGCTTTTGGATCATACCCTGCCAACCGAACGGCAATTTCATGATAGCATAACATGAACATCTCTAATCTTGAACATTAAGGTGTGTGTGCTAAGCTGCTAATTTTCATCCACCATCATGCTACACGACCTTCCTTCGAGAGTAAAACTACACCTAGACTTGTAATCAGACTAACGAGGGAACCATCCTATCCCAGTCCTGTGCTGAGAAGTTCAAACTTCAATAGACTATGGAAAATTGAAAGTTTAAACATTTCAGCTTGCATATAATTCTAATATATCCCCTTCTTTCTGGAACAAAAGAAGCAGCTGGCAGAAGATTATTTGACGGCAAAGAGCATTTACAGGAAAAGACATGAATATACAAGCAAAGCAAATCATTAGACAAGCAAGATGCCTCCAGTGTCTGATCACAGAACCATCATATCCTCATTGATGGATCTACAAGATAAACTTCATCAGGACAAAAGCAGCCCTTCACAAGCAAAATTTGCAACTTCATGCGCAAGGGTCAAATGCATGAAAAGGACATGAAATGATGACAGAAAACATATGTTGTCCTCTGAGTTTAAGTTGCCTCAGAATTTTTCTTGCCAATTGGTCCATTGTAGTAGAATACCCCTTGCATCCAACAGTCTCTGGCTCTTGCAGTATTTCAGCAACCTGACGTTGCATCAAGTTGCTGAAATACATCAGTGATAGTATGTTGGCATGGCAGGTCGATGAAATTAGCATTGTAGTTCCGACTTCTTCAGCTTCTTCAAGGTCTGAGCTGCTGGTATAGTCTCATCAACGTGATACATTGCCCGTCTACTTAAATTATCCTCCAGTAGTATTGTCGTGCTACAATGCCGCTCTCTCTCTCCCCTCTTAAGTTACTTTTGGATAGTCCCATCCTACGTTAACCTGCTCCACACGAGTCTTTAAATCATGTAGGTCCCCCTCTACATCTGGTTGTATGCCTATAATTATGTCAGTTATATTGAAAGTATCTCTTCTTGAGAACGGATGAGACTGGCCGGTTCAACTAGTTGGACCGGTAATGGGATTGGGAACCGATCCGCTTTATGAGATAGGTAAGGGCGGAAATTCAATCTTTCCATGACTTAGTCTCCAGCTGGCTACATCACTCAATATCGAAAATGTCATGCTTTTTTCCCATCACTCAATATTGAGAACGTGTCGCATTCATAAATTAGATTTTATGTCACACGACACGGCGTAAATCACTTTGCAAGCATTAGGATTTTCACTAGAGCTTAATATGTCAAGATCCACAAAATTTTCAAATATTTATTGATGACCAATCTGTATTTGGCATCAAACCACTAACTATTTATAGTCTTAGTACAATGTTTTATTGTCAACTTGAGTAAGTGGACTATGCTTTCCTCATCTTTCTCAAGACACATATATCTTCTCATTTAATTCCTTTTTTTTTTATTATTGCGCATCCTTTTTAAGACAGTAAATGCGTGAATAATGAGAATCAATGATACCATGTGGCGGGACCGAACCATACGCTAACTTAGACGGTGGCCCGCGCACTATGCTGCATAGCTATTAAAAGATTATACAATTCTACTAATGTTCGAAAATATTATATTTGTTTATTATTAAACATATGTGTAATCAAAGCTGGATATCTAGATGTACTTATTGAATGTAATTGTACAGGGGATACTTGAAGCAAAGGTGGTGTGGATTTTTTTTAACGCATGTTGCTGGATTGATGCGGTGAAAACATAGAAAATGAGTTGTGAATTTTAAATTATATCAATATAGAACTTAAAACAAAGTAAAAAATATATATGTAGGAACATTAAAAAAAAATCAAAACATATTACACTTATGCCAATTCAATTATAAACCTTTCAATTTTGTCAATTTTGTTATAAATCTTTCAACAATTTATCAATATAGTCCATTTGATCAATTTTGACCCAAAATCGATGATGTGGATGTTTGTCTGCCTTACACGGCACGAACGTTGCTAACGTGAAAATTCTTATAATTTTTTGAAGTCACTGGGCCTAAGTTGATAACTAGCAACCTCCTAGTGGCCCTTAATATTAAAAAACATAGAAAGTTAATTAAAATTTTTAAAATTTTGAAAAAATTTCATGTCAACATCGCCCAAGTCACATAGGATGTCCATGTCATCAATTTATTGCCAAAATTGACTAGACGAACTTAATTGAAAAATTTTTAAAAATTTTAAAATTAAATTGACTAACTTAGAATATTTATGGTTGAATTGATACAAGTGTAATAAATTTAGAACTTTTTTTAAAATTTTTCTTAAAAATGTATAATCACACTTGATAGCATTTTTACATTTACACTCACAAAACTTCTACCCAATAGATTTTTTTTTTTGGTCGGTACCCAATAGAATTTAGAAATTTCATAAACATTTTAACCCGTCATGGGAATAATTAATTATGAGATAGCAGTAGTCATCTCATCGATTCTCCTTTGATTGAATATGCATAATGGAAAAAGTTCTTCGATCATCTAAGATGATGCCAAAACGGCAGCCCGTTTATGTGCAAGCGCACAACGAAAAATTGACCCTTTCGATTAGGAGATGGCGTTTCTAGCTATACAGAGTCTTAAGCGTCGAGCTTCTAAACAACCCTTGGGGGAAGAATTTGTAATAAATTATCGTGGAGTGATGTGCACGTATTTGGAGGCGCTTGATAACTATTCTCTCTCCCTTTTTCTTTTTCTTTCTTTTTTGTCTTTGGTGCTCGTCTTACACGAAATTCTAAAATTTCATCAACCATCATTTAGATCTCTCAATTTTTTATTAATAGAAAAAATATAAATCTTAGATCTCTTGTTAGTCCTAGAAAGAGAAGGAAGGGAAAAATACAAGGAGGAGACGGTGGAATCCAAACCACGGGACAAGTTTCCTCTGTGGACTTTGACCGGGTAAGCCACTTCCGGGGGGTTGACTCGGTGTCAACCCGAGCCGGTCCAATCCACGTTGGCCGTTTCTGGACCCGACGTTTCCCGTTATCGGAGAGAAAAAGGAAACTGCTTCCTCCGAGTCCAACCCCACGTTACTGCTCCATTACCAAACTCGACTCTTCCTGAAAAGTTAACTGAAAGCAAGGAGGGAGAACGGACCCCGTTCACGATCACCACCATCATCACCGCCATCATCATCATCATCCTCATCATCCTCCTCCTCGTGCAATGCTTCTTTGCTTCCATCACACCCCATTCCCCCCTCTCTCTCTCTCTCTCTCGCTAGGGGCAGTGCATAACTGACCAACCAAGCAAAGAAGAAAGTGAAGAGATGGAGCCGAAAAGTAATGGAAAATGGCGTCTTTCTTTACCGTTATAGGCCATGATGATGATGCATGCTCTGTCTTGCTTCCGCACCAAACTTCGCTCCTGCTCCCTACCCAACCCAACCCAACACTTCGTTTTCTTTTGAAATTCTATCAGTCAATTCCCGCAAACTCCCGGAACCCAGAAGAGCCTCGTCTTTTAATCACCTTCCGCAAATGCTCCTCAAGAGCCTTCCGTTTCAGGAACAGGGCCATGAGAGGACGCCGGTCCTCCAACTCCACAAGAGCTTGAAGAACTTCAAGTTCGTAGCCCAGTCCCTAGGGCTGTTGGGCTTCGCTTTCTTGACCGTTTGTTTCATCTTCTTCTTCGCTTACTACGTGGATTATGGTAACGACGGGGTCCTGGCGGGAGGGTTCTTTGGGCACCCTGACCGGATGGAGAGTCTGGTGTGGTTGAACTTGAAGTTGAATGGCTCTGATGACGTCCAGAGGGTGGATTTCCTGGGGGAGGAGGGTGATGGGTGTGATGTGTTCGAGGGTGATTGGGTCTGGGATGATAACTATCCACTGTATCAGTCAAGAGATTGCGGGCTTTTGGATCAGGGGTTCAAGTGCTCCGAGAATGGCCGTCCTGATTATTTCTATACCAAGTGGAGATGGCAACCCAGAGGATGTAACTTGCCCAGGTTTGTGTTTGTGTGCAATTCATCCCCTCTGCTTTTCTGTTCATTGAGAATAAGTGGGATTACAAAGAAGCAATTATCTATGTTGGGCTGGGACTGATGAAAATAGCCTTACATGTTACATGTCTAAATCTGTACGTATATAAATTTTCATGATAGCTTTCTGGTTATTGGAAGCACATGCATGGGGAAAATTTCAAAATTTTGAAGGCACTAACTACATGTATCAAAGAAAGAATCCCTTTGTTAGCCGTTTGATCTGCAACGTGTAGTTTGTTTGGTCTGTATGGCATTACAAATAGAATCAGTCTGAATCAGTTACTAGCTATACAGCAATTTGAAAGTGACGAGCTGTTATTGAACGCATGATCTGTTTCAGTGCTTAATGATTGCTTCAATGAGGCCATTGCTGCAATTCTGCAGTATTGATTGCTAGATGGTTCAATGTTGACTGTGTGCTTGTTTGAAAATCTGGTTTGCTTCATTGGCAAATGCAACTATTTTTCTACGAAGGCCTTTCATGCAAAATTTAACAAAATCTAGCTCAGGATTGCTGCTAACTGAAATCCTTCCATTTTTACCTGGACGGATGACAGACTAATCTGCTGGTGATTTAATTTGCATTTGGTTGACTTAGCATCGGCTACATAGAATTGCTAATTATTTTTTCCAGCAATCTTATGTGTTAATTCTATTTAATACTGAGCTTGTTGGACTATGACAGATTTGATGCAAGACTGATGCTTGAGAAGCTGCGTAACAAGCGGCTTGTTTTTGTCGGAGACTCTATTGGAAGAAACCAGTGGGAGTCTCTCTTGTGCATGCTTTCTACTGGAGTCTCTGACAAAGACTCAATCTACGAAGTCAATGGCAGCCCAATTACGAAGCACAAAGGTTACTTGGTGTTTAAGTTCGGAGAGTTCAACTGTACAGTGGAGTACTATAGAGCTCCATTTCTGGTACTGCAGAGCCGTCCTCCTGTTGGATCTCCTGAGGGGATTAAAACAACTCTGAAATTGGATCAAATGGACTGGACATCTACGAAGTGGAAGGATGCTGATGTCTTGATCCTTAACACAGGGCATTGGTGGAATTATGAGAAGACCATCAGAGGGTAATGGCAATTTTTCTCATTTTTTCTTTTGAACTTGCTCTCTGGATTTTGCTTGTGGAGGAATGAAGAATTGAATATAAACCAGTTAAGAGTAAAGCCATGAAGATCTGTACCTGTGTCAGAAAGCTTAGTAAATTTGATGACATTTCCAGGTTTTGGCGCATCCTAGTAACAGATCCACACCCATTTAATTGAGCAAAAAAAAGCAATCACACACGAAACAATTATCCAAAGAGTACAGTTAGTGCGAAAAGGAGCTCTGTTCTTTCCAGTGGTACTTGTCTAATATCAAATACCCAATATTTTCTTTTCAGTGGTTGTTATTTCCAAGAAGGAGCTGAGGTGAAGATCGAAATGAGAGCAGAACATGCATATAAGAGAGCAATAGAAACTGCCCTGCACTGGATAAGAAATGAGGTGAATTCAAGCAAGACTCGGGTCTTCTTTCGGACATTTTCTCCGGTGCATTTCAGGTTTGCCTCATCTGTCATAATTTCCTGTTTTCCTACAGTTTTATGAAGTATTCAACTAGCAGGAATAGCGCTATTATTGCCGTGAGAGTGGCTTTTATTCCTGCTCCCTGCGCTACTTTTGGGTTTGCAAAGTTTTGAAGTGTTGGTGTACATGGAATCCTGTTTTTATTTTTGGTCAGAATACATGAAATCCTGTTATGCAGTGTAGTTCCTTAGAACATTGATGCATTTTTCCTTCTAAGCTCTATGCAATGTGGTCATAGCTGGACTGTTATGTTGCCATGGATATGCCATTCAACATCTTTGCACATTTCACTAAGGATAACATAACAAGAAGTAGCATAGCTGTTTTCCCTTACTACTCAAAATTCCTCAACTATGGAGACTGACTGCTCATGATATTGAAAATGCTGCAGAGGCGGTGACTGGAGGAATGGGAGCTGCCACTTGGAGACATTGCCCGAGCTGGGCTCCTCACTCGTGCCATCAGATAACTGGCTGCAGTACAATAGCATCACTGACATGTTGGCAGTTCACTCAAACACTTCAGAGGCTATCAAAGTGAACATACTGAACATAACCCACATGTCTTCACGAAGGAAGGACGGGCACTCCTCCTTGTACTACATCGGCCCTCCCACGGGCCCCGCGTCTATTCGCCGGCAGGATTGCAGCCATTGGTGCCTGCCTGGAGTGCCAGACTCATGGAATGAGCTCCTCTTTGCACTATACTTAAAGCATGAAAGTTCCCAATTGTCGAAGTCACTGGCACATGGGGCGCAAAAATGATGCAAGAAAGCTCGAGTTGTGAGTTCACAAGTAAATCAACCTTGCATAAGAATTATCAAAGCAAGGCAACGATGATGGACCACGATGACTGCTTTGAGAATCGAAAAGACAACAGAAATGACGATCAAGTTTGTGAAGATTTTAGAACATGTGTGCAGGTCTGTTGAGTCTATTCAGATGGAGGACATTTTTGTTAGAATCCTAGGATTAGTGATGGGGGGGAACTTGGAATTTTTTTGTACAGGGTATACAAAGCGAAAAACTAAGCTCGCTTTTAGGGGCTGCTCTGGGAAGTCCTTGCAAAAATTGGTTACAGGCTCTAGGGTGTTACAGCATTCAGAGACATGAAACAGGCTATATTCACTTCACAAATTGTGACTAGGAACTTTTTGTCAGTCCTCTTGACCTTGTATTCAAATAAGGGACCACTTAGATTCCAATGTAACAATAAGTTCACAGTTGATCCGGTGTGCAGATCAGATGCGAGATCTTGTCCGACGATTAGTGTTTGAAGGGAGTTGGCGGCATAAGTACTGCGAACTAGACTCCTCGGTTATGTGGAAGAAAGAGGGGGTCAAGTGTTACCCAAGGGGGAAAAATCAAAGAAAGCAGGAAGAGAGAAAGAAAGGGTTACAACTCATGAGTCAGGAGACCTGACCCTTGTTGGAAAACAAAAGCGATGAAGCAGTAAACATGAAGCACCCTTGCTAACAAGCATTGCAGGATCTCTGTCGATCAAATGCACAAGATGTAGATGATGATCAACCCTGTTCTATTCCCTCATGCTTATTGTCATGTTCTCTGTGCATGAGAACTACATCCAATGCTGGAGGCAGATGAAGGGTATGGATATTTGACACCGTATAAAGACAGTCTCCTTTTGGTTTTAAGCCGCTAATGTGATCTTACTATGTGAGCGTCACTTCATTTCCTTGGCACTTTGCAACTACAGACATAAAACACGGTAACAAATCTCACCGGTGCTTATCGATCCATGTTATTTCATAATATCATGCTTGAACATCGATGCGCTTCATATTCCTACTGACTAATGTTACTTCCAATTTGAAGAAAGTCTTATTTTTTCGGACGAATCCAATCGTACTAGCTAATGCCAAATATAAAAAAGAGGAAAAAAAACAAAAAATAATCAACCGGACCAGTCTCTCAAGTATATAATTTATACACTAATCCCCTTACACGCCTGCTTATGATTTTGTTTGGATGTGGGCTTGGGCCTCAACTAGTCACAGCTTCTCTGGTCCTATTTGGTTCAGTTTTGTCGAGGGATTTTTAGCCCCAATGTGAACCCATTTGGTTTTTTTTTTAGACTTTGGCCAACTACAATTGCATCTTGAAAGCCTTCTAAAGGCGTTTAGCTCAAGGGAGGTCCGGAGTGACTTTTGGAAAGTTGCATCTTGCAAATGCAAGTTGCATTGTTCATCTTCTCCAAGGAGCCAATGTGGCTGAAGACCGCCGGGCAAGGCGTCCATGACCTAGGCGACCGCCGGCCAAGGCGTCCCCGATGCCGGCGACTGTCGGCCAAGGTCATGCGACCCAGGCAATGGTCACCTGCGCGACCTCGGCGGTGTTCGCCTGGGTCGCACGCCTAGGTGACGAAGGCAACCGTTGCCTAGGTTCGCACGACCTAGGTGATGGCGACGGTTGACCACTGCCTAAAGTCGCCGACCTCAAGTGGTGTTGTCCAATGGCCAGATCTAGCCGTCGAAGCGTGGCCGGCGGCCAATTTTGGCCACCGAAGGTGAATAAATTAAAATTATATATAATAAATAAATTTAGTCAAAATGCTTTATAAAATGTAGTATTTACCAAACGGTATTTAAATCAAAGTTGTTTCGCACTATAATGAAAAATTTCATTTCACCAAAAGATATTTACATTTCGAAAAACCCTTCGGTACTTCATTTTTCTAAGAGCATTCGGCAAAAACCGAACCAAACGAGCCCTCTGTCTCCATTTCTGGGACTACAGAGCTCAGGCGTACTGCAAAATCAAAGAGCTTGTCAAGCCGAAGCGTAAACCGAAAGCTAAATAGCATCGCCACGACTGGCTCGAATTCTTCACCTGCGCCTGCTGCTTCTGCACTCGAAAGAACCCGACCTCCTCCTCCACCCGAAGGAGGCTTTTTGGAGCTTCCCGTGAAATGGCGGACTCAGCTCCCCAGGCCAGCAGGTCGAGAGACCTCGACAAGCTCCTCCTCCGACCCGGCAACCTCGTCGAACCCAACTTCGAACCTGGGCCCGAGGTATGAGTCCTCGTTCGCCTTCGGTTGTAATTTGAACAGGGTTTTTCTTCTTTCGGCTGTCGATGCGGGTTTTTGAGTTTAACTCCTCGTGGGTTTCGCAGCTGAGGGACGATCTTCGAGAATACGCACGTGTGCTGGTCGTAGGGGCAGGTGGGTTGGGTTGCGAGTTGTTGAAGGACTTGGCTCTATCGGGTTTCAAGAATTTGGACGTCATTGATATGGACCGAATCGAGGTCACTAATCTCAATCGCCAGTTCTTGTTCAGGTGTTTGAATGATTTATTTTTCCTCCCTTATCGGAATCGCCCTTGTGACATGGTCTGATTTGCTTTCGAACGGTGTTTCTTGCGTTTGAGATGTGAGTAAGAGAAGTGATTTGATCTTGAATTTTCTTTGTGGGGATGTGTTCATAGGCTTGAGGATGTCGGGAAGCCGAAGGCCGAAGTGGCAGCTAAGAGAGTCATGGAAAGAGTCAGTGGAGTGAATATCGTGCCGCATTTCTGCAGGATTGAGGATAAGGAGCTCGATTTCTACAGTGATTTCAATATAATTGTCCTCGGTCTTGACTCGATCGAGGCACGGAGCTACATAAATGCCGTTGCTTGTAGCTTTTTAGGTGTGTATCCATGATCCCTCTAATTTATAAGTGTCAAAATCGTGGTTTATCTACAAGTTCGGGATCAAATCTTTGGTTTGTTATTCTTAATGGATCAAGTTGGCACATGTGGATGAGTTTTTTGTACTTGAATGTTTTAGTTCTGCTGTATCGTACTTGCTGCACAGTTTCCTTGATTTTAGTGCTTAAATGTTTGTGTAGTCAGGCTTTTTGTGTATGCTAATTCGAAATTAGATTGGAAAAGATGGTACTCCGACTCAGGATCTAAATGTTCTGTCCAAAAGTAATTTGAGGTGGTTTGGAAAGCATTATGACTTCACACGCTTTAGCAAGATCTTTTTGAAATTTTTATGCAACTTAATGCAAGTGGAAACTTCCAATAGGTTGTTTGAGCCCCGAGAATTCATGGTGGAGACTTTGAGAGATTATTTTGACTATATGTCAGTAACGATTGTAAGTAAGAGAGATCAGGCTGATTGTAAGAATATTCATATTGGTTGTACTTGTCATTTTAAGCTTCTGCTTTGATTCAACAGTTGAGCTTTAATTTCAATTTACTGCATATGGTCCTTATTGATCTTTAAACATCTAACAGTACATGCATTCTGACTCGTAGCTAGTTTAGGCAATTGTTGCTCTCTGATGAATTGAAGAAGTAGGAGCTTTTGCCGACCTACCTCACGATCTGATTGAGCTTCACTGTTGTCAAATGAGATTACAGAATACGATTCTGATGACAATCCAAGGGAAGAAACAATGAAACCCATGGTGGATGGTGGGACGGAAGGTTTTAAGGGGCACGCAAGAGTTATAAAACCAGGGGTCACACCATGCTTCGAGTGTACCATCTGGCTTTTCCCTCCACAAGTGAAGTTTCCTCTCTGCACTCTGGCAGAAACCCCGAGAACCGCTGCTCATTGTATTGAATATGCACATCTAATAAAATGGGATGAGGTGATGAGCTAACTTTGTAAGCTGTCCAATTCGTTCATCATGCGGTCTGTTATATGTAAGTACTATGTCTTGTTTTGTCATTTGTGTTGGATTTTCACCTGTAGGTCCATAGTGGAAAGTCATTTGATCCTGATGAACCTGAGCATATGCAGTGGGTTTATTCCGAGGTTATTACTGTTGCAATCAAATTGTTTGGTGATTTATCCAGATAATAATTTCCTTTTTGGCTCTTCACTTTTTTAAAACTTGACCTGCAGGCTGTCAAAAGAGCAGAGCTTTTCGGAATTCCAGGAGTGACTTATTCCCTCACTCAGGTACATTAGATCTCCTATAGTTGTTAACTGGCTAGAGATATTCCTTTTTTGCATATTACTGAGCTTTACAAGCTGCTTTGCTTTTGTCATCTTGTTAAAAATCTTAAGAAAGCATCTTTCTTATAAATAGGTGCAAAAAAATTCTAAGTATTGCAAGTTAGATTTTCGTGATTTTGTGCTTCATCCTCATACTGGTGTTGTTCTCTACGCTTTGATTATTTGGTAAATGGTATAGAATATTAAATTCCTTAGGTCATGCTGTAAACCCTACTGATTTGTTTGTTTATTTTTAATGTCAACTTGTAAAATTATGAGTAAACTCGTTTTGCTTCATTTATCATGTGATTATTCTAACATTACCATGTCAAGATAAGCTCATATTTATTGTTTCTTTCCAGGGTGTTGTGAAAAATATCATACCAGCAATAGCTTCAACTAATGCAATCATATCAGCTGCATGTACTCTGGAAACCTTGAAGATGGCAACTGGATGCAGCAAAACTTTATCCAACTACTTAACGTGTGTCATACCTTACCTTTTACATTACTCATGTGCTTCATTGTGTAATTCTTTTTATGCGTCCTGTGTATCTTGGATGTGGAAAGCATCTTGTTCTTGTTTCAAGTACATGGCAAAGTTCACCCTGCAGAACTTTGTAGGGTTCCTTTAATATTATATGCTATAAGTGACTGAAAGGCTTTCTTGTATTTCATCTTGGGCTGGTTTAAATTCCTGACAGTGTTTTTATTCCTCGAGAACATGCCAAGTAGGGATAACCAATTTGCTTCCTGTATTCTTCTCTTACTATCTAGTGTGACCCTTGGGCATATCTTAGGATTTGGCCTTTTAGTTTATGGAGATAAGACACATGTTTTAGTTTCACTTGCCTAAATGAGTGACTACTGGAGCGGGCAGCCTGCATAATCTATATGTTGTAGCTGCAGTAACAATCTTTCCATTCCTCACTAAATTGATTTTTCAAAATCCCCTTTGGTTATGGTCTCTCTGGAATCATTACATTGCTCTGCTAGTTCCTTATAGTCATGCTTTCTTAAGTGAGTATAAGATGTTTTTGGTTAAATATCTGTTTCTGTCAGCTGTTCCCAATCTTATGTTGAATCTCTTCTTTTGTGTTTTCTAACTTCTGTGTCTGTCGCTTATTGGACAGATGTCTAGAAAAGTGTGCTTTTGCTAGCTTTCTTGGGTTCTTAAAAAAACTTGCTGGCTTGGGGGTAGGTTTCAAGTAATTTTAGAAACAGCTTTCTATCAGAGCATTCGACTGCAGGTGCAACATTTGGATGCTAATATATGGAATCTGTTGTATTTTGGGTTTCTTCTCTCATTGGCTCTCATGCCTCTTAGTGTGACCTCCATAGCTTAAGATCCAAGCTTCCATATATTATAAGGTGACATGTTGCAACTCAATTAGAGGCTCTCTGTTCTGGAGTGTTTAAGCTTGAGGTTAAATGGAGTGCATCACAGTCATAAACTTGTGATGCCAAATTGTCTACTTGTCATTTCTTAGATGTGTATGAATATGCTTTGAGATGCCTTTTGTCTCTCCAAGCCTGCCATCATACCCTGCTTTTGTTGCTGATTGAAAACTTGCAAGTTCCACGTGATTTGCCTAGAAGCATGCAAATGCGTGGGAATCTCAATTTTGTTCTTTAAGTAGGCAAACTTTGAGCTGCAAGTTTATTTAATATTTTTGAATTTCAGATACAATGGTGTGGAAGGACTTCACATTAAAGTTACTGAGTTCGTGAGGGATAAGGATTGCCTTGTTTGTGGTCCTGGTGTTCTTATTGAGTTGGACGGTTCAGTGACCCTACAAAAGGTGCTTTCTTGCTCTTAAGCTCTGTTTAATACTCGCAACAAATTAATGGAAATGCTACCTAGAGGTTTTTATCCAATATAGCTCTCTCTATAACCTTCTTCATGCGTTTTTAAGCACTTGAATAGTTCTTGCAGTTATCTGATTACTCATTTATCTATTTTCATCTTGTACATCATCAGTTCATCAATATGCTTGAAGAGCACCCAAAGCTGCTTCTATTAAAAGCGAGCGTCACGCATAGAGGGAAGAACCTATACATGCAGGCACCTCCGGTGCTGGAAGAGATGACTCGGTCAAACCTAGATCAGCCTTTATTTGATTTAATGGGTAAAGTTTCCAGAGATGTTATCCATGTGACTGGCATGTCGTGCGATAATGATAAGAAAGTGTCGAGTTTGAGGAAATTGCGCGTTGTATTCGAGGGAGTTGATGGGGTTGTGGACATGGACATGGCTGGTGGAGCCTAGTTTCGCCTTCCAAATGCTCAAACCTTCGTTTCGGACCTAGGTGGAACCCGGTGGTGGGATATGAAGCCGGAGCTCCAATCCTTCCTCATCCAATCCCTTGGGCCACTGTGCTGTCATCAACTGGGAAGGCAGAAAACTTAAGTGGACCGTGCAAATAGAAGGTATCGGTAGCGTGAGCTTGGTCTTGGTCGGCGTGATTTTATGTTATCTTACATCTTGATTCCAGGAAAGAGCTAAGAGAGGTTCAATTTTTATCTTTTGATGAACTGTATATTTTTTCAGGCGGACTTTTGGATGAACTCTACTTACCATTCTATAGCACAATTTCATGGAAGTGCAACTCCATGTGGAACTAAATTGATTGGTTCTTCTTCTTTGGTCCATATTTGGCGTTTCACCTGGGGAAATTGAACCTTAAGCTAGAGAAATTGGAGCTGTTTCCTGCTGCTTACTTCCGATGTAGGCTGTTGAACGGTCATTATGAACGACAGGAAACCTGTGCAATTCTTAAGAAAGCTACTTCAATTTCCAAAGATCTGTCTTGCGATAATTAAAAAAAAAAAAAAAAAAGAGAAATGTGAGAGAGGAGTATTTATAGCTAAGAGGTTAAAATCAAGATGACTAATATAATCGATCAAATTCCCTATTATATAGAGGGAAAAACCCTAAATTACTTGGATTGTCTTAGTTATTAGCCACCGAAGAAAGTGTGTACGAGTGTAAAAAGGGTAATTGCTTCCAAGAATTTTGATCTTATCTTATTTTCTTGATGTATTTTTAAATTTGTAAAAGTTCTCAATTAGAATACTGTAATTTGACATCTTTATGCTAGAAGGCTTAACCTCATTAATTCTTGGTAATGTAAAAGTTTACAATTAAAAGACTTTTAGGGTTTTGTTTTGCATCAGTTCAACTCGAGAATCAGCTTTCAAGACAGTCTTGAGAACTAGGAATTGAATTGATCAAGGTCGGTTCTCAATTTCTTTCCTCGGAACCGAACCGATCCTTGTGTGAACCGGCTCGCAACCAGCTGAAATATATATATAAAAAATTAGTGAAAAGCTTCTGTTCATAATTACCATCAATCTTGCAAAAAATAAAATTGTTGAAGCCTATTCATTCAACACGTGCGGTTGATGGAATCATATCCACTTCCCGGTCGCTGCTCTTGTCCGAGGACCGAGCTCCTTGCCCGACAATGGCTTCTTCTACTCCCACCGCTCCGGTCTCCTTTCTCCGTCCTCCCGTTTCTTCTGCAACAAAGCTCGTCTCTCCTTCGTCCCTCTTTCTTCCCTGCAACCCCGAACCCAAGTTCCCGACCGTCGTCGCCGCTCGCCCAATTCAATCTCCTCTCTGCGCGTCCGGTCACGAACCGCCACGGGCCCTCGCCAGCTTCTCCCCCGCGGCGGACGAAGCCGACCCAGAACCGGCCCCTCTCACACTGAGAAGAATTTGTAGCGGCCACGTGCCCGAGCATGTCCTGCGCAGGCGAGTGTGAATACCAAGTTCAAAGATTGTTACTTTACAGCGAAAAGTGAGAGCATGAACCGAAATGAAGGCGGATTTCGTTGTCGCTTTGCCGATATTGGGTTTTTTTGGAGCTATATGGAGAATTTATGTAGGGTGCTTTTTGCAGGATGGAGGAAGTTGGGTACATATTAGCGACTGATGTTCAGAGGGAAGCGTTGCCTGCCCTTTTCTCTGGGAGTGATTGCATACTTCATGCTCAGGTTGATCTCTTATTTTCCATTGATTTCAGTTCTGTTAAGAACAAAAGGAGAAAATGAGTACACTGGAAGTTGGCAGTAAATGCAATTAAGTCCAATGCGGGAGCCTTTTAATTTATACAGTGCAGTCTTAAATCCTTTAAGAGGATTTGAAAACCACCCTACAAATAGAGAAATTTTGTGGGGCCATTGTCAAGACAATTAGAGGTTTGGAAAAACTTGAACCCGTGATATTCTATTCTGACACCGTGTGAGACTTTGTAAAAATCATTCTAAAAACTTAAGTTATTTGATAAAGGTGTGGTTTAATATTTAGATATTCTATCACATCACTTTCCTAATTTCCTGAAAAGGTCTCCATGTAGGCAATTTGGGAGAAAATGCGAATAGGACTACTTTTGCAACTTTTCAAGAGGGCTTAAGATTGCTCTGTACCAGGCAGTCATGAAGTATCCCACTATATTGGTCAATCACAGTTGTGTTTGTCGAGTTATGAAGAGATGTTCGCAAAAAGAGTGGTGTGATATTTGTCTGATGTGATGTGATCCTTACTGTGGATGTTTGGACTTCCAAATCAATTGGAATTACTCTTTGACTCTGCATGGAAACTCAACTAAGAAAGAAAACGTAAAAGTATCCTGCATTCACAAGGCTGGTGCACTCATGCTTTTTTGGCCCTCTAGACAGGTTCTGGGAAGACGCTGACGTACCTTCTGCGGATAATTTCAGTTATGAACACCCAACGGTCTTCTGTACAAGCTCTAATAGTCGTCCCCACCCGAGAACTTGGCATTCAGGTAGGTTTCTGATTATGATATTTCCCTTTTGTCTTGTGGTTCTCTTTCACTATTGTAACTTAGAAAGTGTTTGTTACATCTGCATAAAATGCTGTCATGCTACATTAAGAGTTTAATGTCATGTCTTCTTATTATTGTTATCCATTTATGACAAGGTAGCCAAAGTTGTTCGGCTGTTGGCCGCAAAGCCAATGGGTCTTGAAATGGAGCAAAATAAATCATATACCGTTATGGCTCTTCTAGATGGAGGTACATTGAAAAGGCAGAGGAGTTGGTTAAAGGTTCTCTCTCTCTCTCTCTCTCTCTCTGCACGTGTGTTTCATAGGCTACATATGTTTGTGGTGTGCTTTCTGAGCATAACATTACAGTTAAGCTAGTGCTGATAAACTACTAATAACTGTCAGTACAACTTATATATAGAAACAACAATTCTTGAAACCCCTTGTTGTATAATTAGTTTATTTGTTAATCTGAGGAAATGACTAGTATTTTCCTTATGTAGGATAAGTCATGGAGAATCAATATTGAAATTCTTAGCTTGCTACTACTATCCTTCCCTCTCCTGGGAGACCTAAATACTATTATTAGCAGAGCTATTTTCCGATATACGTCATTGACATTTTTGTGGTTGCTCTGTAAAATAGAAGGCTTTCACATTATGTTCTTTTTTTCATTTTCTTGACTGAATATCATTTGCTGGTATCCACTTGCTTAATGATGCGAAATTGTTTTTTCCTACAATTTATGCAAATCTGTTCTTCTACACATTAGTTTACTCAGTTATATACAGCTTCTATTAATTCTTCCATTTTTGGGAAAAATAAGTTTGTTTCTTAATCGATGCTCATGTGTATATTTAGTTGTCTCCTTTTTCTTGACTGAATATTTGTGGTTGTCTGGCTCCTCGATTTGATTGTTCTCTTTACACTCTTACAAGTACCCCTGTAACTAGATTTTTATGTTTTTGTGGAATTTCCTGCTTCTGAGATCATGAATCTTAAATATAGATATACTAAGAAGAGGAAAAAGCTAAATTTTTCTCGCTGATGTCTTTAAACCTGAGAACAGAGAACCAGTCTGACTAGAAGCATGATAACACAAGCTGGCAGTTAATTGCCCACCCAAATCCCCACTTTTGTCCATTCAACTGCTAACAAATTTCATTTGCCTAATGTAGCTATGTCTTTGGGATGCTTCTCTAAAATTAAAGCATGCTGTTGATGGATTTCATGTGTCGACCTTCAACATGACCTCCTTGGCTTTCCCTTGTAACATTTTTAGGCAGATCCCCCAGCAATAGTAGTGGCAACCATCGGCAGTTTGTGCCAGATGCTGGAGAAGCAAGTTTTTAAACTTGACACAGTGCAGATTCTAGTGATTGATGAGGTAAATAATTGGGAATAAGTTGAGTTCTTTTTGGAGCAAGACATTCTTGGCATCTTAAAGCTTATTTGTTAACCCAGTATTCTTGTTAAGAAGCTAGATCACTTTCTCCTTCAGATAAGTCCCCATGCATTCACAAGGGGCACTTTTGTGTTTTTTTTAATATTTTAGCATTCTGAGCATTTTTAAGGTGGACAGTTTTTGCCTCTCATATGCCTATAGGGATTAGAGTGACTGGTGAAGGATCCTTTTTAAGAGAGGACATTCAGTTAGCATGTAATGCAGTGATTGGTCTATTGTGTTGTGAGTATATTTCATTGGGTACTTTGTAATCACCATATTAGTATCATTAAAGATGTGGGATTAGCCCACTGGGGCCTCCATATCTTGTTTTATACAGAGATGATTCTTCCTGGATATTGTAGGATGAAGAACTGACATTCTGACTTTGCTGCTGCCTAGGTAGACTTCATGTTCAACTCTTCTAAGCAAGTCAGCTCTCTCCGGAAGCTATTGACATTGTACTCATCATGCAACAGCCGTCAAACTGTTTTTGCTAGTGCATCCATACCTCAGCATAATCGATTTTTACATGATTGTATACAACAAAAGTGGACTAAGGTTGATTTCATGAAGCTGTAATTATTGTGAATTTTCTGTTGGGGTTTACTCATGCACTCACTGATTTTATCTTAATATGATTTTGCCTGTTACAGGGTGATGTGGTTCACATTCACGTGAATCCAATAGAGCCTATGCCATCATGTCTAAATCATAGATACCTGGTAAGGACATTGAATGCAAGACTTGAATCTCCAGAATCTTTTCATAGAAGTTATGCATATGTTCATTTTAAGTTCATCTTCATTGTCCATGTACTCAATTGACGATCCTTAGCTTTTGACATGCTCAACGCTTCTATCTGTTTCAGACATGTCATAGGAATAGGAGACATCAGACCTTGCTACATTTATTACAGAGGGACAGCCCCAAATCTGGCATTATATTTGTTGGCGAGCAGGTATACTGCCTGATGCACATCCTGCATTGCTTTTCCGTAGTTTATTTACATTTTTCGGTGCTATAAGGATGAGGGGAAGCAATAGATTTTTATCTGGATAATGAAATATGGTTTCCAAATATGTCGACTGATGTATGATATGGCAGGCTCCATCCCCAATTCTTGTGACTGTGATTAGTGGTATTAGCTAAAAATGTTTAATGGGCTATCGGTTCTAAATAATAAATGGACTGAAGAGAGCTTCATGCATTTATCAATAAGGTCATCTGTCCATATGCAGGTGCATCAAATAAAACATATATGCTGTTCATCACCAGTGAAAGAAGTTTATGATCTTATGATGTCTCTGTCGGTTGCTGAATGAAAATTGGTTTCCAAATATGGGGAGTTCTTTATGATGTCCCGAATGTTTGCCTTCTTGAAGAGTGTTTTGGAATGTATTAAAGTGAATGCAGCTTGTATTTATATATTATACAGAAGCTTGTAGCATTCATGAGCACACACATATAACATGAATACACCTTCGTAAACAACGGTCCACGTGTCCACTAACCAATTCAATCTTTTGTGCATATAGTCTGAGAAGTCAAAAAAGGCTGGAAATCCACCACCAACAACTCTTCTACTTGAATTCTTGAAGAATTCTTATGGAAGCTGCTCTAATATTCTCCTTCTAGAAGAAGACATGAATTTCAATGCACGAGCAGCTTCACTCTCCGTAAGTGCTCCACTTCTTCCATCATGATGTTTCTTCCCTCACTTTGAGAATGCTCATGGTTGAGAAATTTGGCATATTAAAGATATGCCCTTCAACTGTGTTCATCCTATAATAAAATTGGAATGGGATGGATTTTACACTTATTCTGTGTGGATCTGAGATGCCGGATTTATTTTAGACAGGAGGAAAGATGCTGCAAAACCTTAACAGACCATTATTGTTTGGTAGCACTGAGTAGTTTCAAAGAGATTATGTCACTTCAGAAAATTATCTGGCTACAGTTTTTTTCTTCAGGAAAACTGTTTCTTTCTTCACAACCTTTATTAGCACCTAAAGTAGACCTTCTCGAGTGAAATTAGGCATATACTCCTCGTCATGCCAAACATGGGCATGCTACTGAAGCACATCCTACCCAGGCTATTGGTGAAAATATGTCCCTGACTTCATATATAATTCCTTCTATTTGGATGACAGGAAGTGAGACAAAAAGAAGGCTATCTTATTGTAGCAACTGATATTGCGGCCAGAGGTATCGACCTGCCTGAGACAACTCATATTTACAACTTCGATCTTCCGAGGACTGCTGTAGATTACCTCCATCGAGCTGGAAGGACAGGTAGGAAGCCATTTTCGGACAAGAAATGTGTTGTCACCAGCATTATAGCATCTGAAGAGAGGTTTGTACTGAAGAGGTACGAGAATGAGCTCATGTTTGCCTGTGAAGAGCTTGTCTTGTCACCATGACGCTCATCTTGGCATTGTTCAGGACAGTCTGTTTCTTTTCCTTTTTTTCCTTTTGGCCTTTCTGCCTCATATCTTGTACAGGAAACCTGTGGTTACAGAAATTGTCATGAGTTTTTATACGACTCCAAACTTATTTAGGGTAGAAATTTTCTTGTTCATGCTTGGTAAGGTGGGCGGCTACATTAGCGGAACCAGCTTATTCATTCGCATAAAAATTCCAGTTCTTATAGCAAAGAACAAGAAACATCTGGTATATCATGTACGAGAGGTTGAATATTCGTACTAATCGGGCTCATCTTGACATTACCATCGTTGAAACAGACCCTTTTTTCTCGGCTAAATTCACAATCAGTCTTTTGTTATCTGTGATCTTTTTAGTAGTTTTGCCTCTTCTATTTTATTTGCTTTTGTTTGGATTGCAAAGTCACAGATCGATCTCGAATGTGCTTGCTCCAATTTTATCGGATGTTCCAAATGGTGAATCAATGAGTTGGTCGCCGTGTTATTACTGGCCGTATTAGGTTTGCTAAGATGATATGTTCAGGCCCAGGATAAAGGGTTGTATGGACTTCATGGCTTTCATATCTGCTACAAGTGGAAAAGCACATCCCACAAGCATCACGAGCTTGAATGAATCCTTCTTTTGTCCAGTACAATGAATCAATTATGAATTCTTGATCCCCTTTTTTGAACTAACTCTTTTTGGGCTGATCTAGAGACAGCAATATCTGGCTGGGTCACTCCCTCACCCCCTCACTCATCTCACCAGGACATATGAAATGTACATGATGTCTGCTGGTCTATGAGCAATTTCATCATCACGCCTGGAATCCGAAACATCCACGATTTCAGGTCATGAAAAAGGTTGAACTTTCCACGGGACAAAGTGAAAAGCGGACGGTGCATGTTTGCTCACTTTCACGGTTCTATCACGCACTAACCGTCTGTTTGGAGTCGTTCTTAACAGCAATCTTGCACATTTCCAATGGGGACATTCCCATTTCTAAAGAGGCGAAAGCAACTGAAAATTGATAATTAATTGGGAAGTCCAAAAGCTCATGGATGAAATGTGCACAGCTCCTTATCACAAAACTCTACAAATACCACCACAGTATACTACAACTAAAAGGTAATTATTTGCATCGTGTTATTATAATCACGATTAAGAGATCATCACAACCAAGATCTCCAAATGATCACCTTTTCAGAAAAGCCTCTTTTTGGTTCGAGTCAAAGGACGACAACTCACAGAATTTAGGGTTAAGCAAATGATGATATGTCGTGGGATGGATACACCGAGCCGTTCAGGGCTAAAAAGAAAGCGTTCGTTCATGGTTCGGTCCTGAATTGTCCCTGTGTGCACCCCTCCTCCATGTTCTTCACGAGATATTTCCTTCCGAAGCCACAGAATCCTGAAGAATTCCTTCTGTTCCCTGCTAGCTTATCAAAAGGGTTGTTACACTTAACATGCCCCCCAATTATCAAATGTCAGTTGGTGGGATGGTGATGGTCAGCAAGATTTGAAGTGCACCAGATGTTTTTCATATGCTTTTCTTTTTCATTGGTTGTTCCTCTTTTTGACTCTTGCGCTGAGAGAGAAGATTGGGGTAAAAAGGGGGTTCCAAAAGTTTCAAAATTGGAGTGACATGCGAGGGCCAGTGTGCATGCACGAAAAGATTGCTTAGCGTCAAGCAGATTAGATGACTTCCTCATGTTTCCCTTTTTTCTTTTTTATGTTTTTCTATGATTTTCTTGACTTGAAAGACTAGGATTCTCAGATCTCAATCAATCAACCTGATGAAAAGGAGGGGGCTGTTCATGGAGAAACCAGGAAATTCTATGGATCCAAGGTGGTGGTATGGTGCGACCCTCTGACCGGATTGGAGGGATGAATGCTGGTGTTCTGTTCATGAGCAGAATTGAAGTTGTTTTTTTTCCTATGCGTTCAGTAGAAGTTGTCGGAAGCATTCCTATGAAGTCACTTAGCATGGTTCGATTGCCACTACGCTATTTACACAGGACACGCTAACATGAGTAGGCGATATAGAGCAGTGTGGCAATCAATGGACTGAACCCATTTTTCAAGTTAGGCATAGATGATTGGGATGGGAAAAAATTGGGGTCCTGTTTTCTCCATTCCTAGTTGGGGAAAAGTTCATCCAACCAGTCTTCAGAACAGTAGATTACAAGTAATTTCCATTAGTTTGGATGCAAATGAAGTTTGTAACTTATAACCTACCGATTAGAGGCACAAATGAAGTAAAGTATAGCACAAACGGATGGAGGATACTTTCTCCAACCACTCTTGTGATTGAGATGTTATAAGCATGGGCATTACAAACACATATCCTTATGAACTAGGGTTTTCCTCTATCCCCGTTTGTCCTCCAACCAGTCCTTTGACTTGTGGGTTGCGAAAAATTTGACATTGCCCACATTTGTATTCAATTATATTTGCACCTGGGCGGTGCCCATAATTAATTCGTGACCTGCCGATTAGAGAGATAGCCCTTATAAATTTTGGTGATATTTATGTTTGTAATCCACGATCGAAAAATTGAACAGAGGAAATTTGCTCCACCTTTCGCTGAAATGGAGGGACCAAATGATTCTAAAAAATTAATCTATCTAAGATAAAGGACTCAAATTAATCACTGGCTATCCACTAAAGTTTGCTACCCTTCTCACATGAGAAGAGAGTGATGAAAAGTTTAAATCTCAGTCTTCTCAAGATTAATTTTAGGTATGAGTTTCAACTCTTATACCTTATAAAGAGGTAGGAAACAAACCTGAGAGTGAACTAATTCCCCTCTAGATGGTGTCTATTTCTCAATGAGGAAATCTGTTCAAGAAAAAATATGGAAAAATGAGAAGGATTCATGATTCCGTTGGATATTCTCTCTTCTCCTAGAGTGTGTTGGGCATTTTCTGTCCCTTTCTAAATAAAAACGATGCAAGTTCCAAACCTTTGTTTCCCCAATGTAATATGGAGCCAACGTACGTTCCAAAAATCAATGTCTCTGCCTACTTATGGTTAAAAAGGAAAAATTCCCTAATTAATCTTAAACCTATTAGACGAATGTCAATTCAATTTCAAAATATTTTATTTTATCAAGATAGTCTTAATCTTTTATGGCGTGATCCTTCCGGTCAATTTTCATTAGAAATCACCAACCTTCCTAAGTAACTAATCTCAAACTAATCTCCGACAATTTCCTTGTGGTTAAAAGAAACACAAAATTGTTGCTTATCATAATTGCAAGAAGAGAGAATCAATTCAATCCCTTCCTTTCTTTCAGATACGTCACATTTACAATACAATCAACACGAAGGGATGAGCAACATGTGACAACTACTCAAACGTCTTTTGAATCACATGGGACAAAAATTTGCTGTCTTTATGTGTCTTTGATTGCCAATGCGCTTGTCCCAGCAAAAGCAAAGACCCACCAATGTGCATTGAAAATCCATTACCCCGGCCTTAAGGAATGAAAAGAGGAATCAAATAATTTCGTCAACACCTTAGTGTCGCCAAAAAAACTCATCTTTTGCTGAGCTCAAGAGAAACTCCAAAATTTGGTAAAGCATGCAAATAATAGTAATAATAATAGTAATAATGAACTTTTCTATGCCTTTAACGATCAATAATTGAAGTTTTCCTCCCTTTGGAACCATTGAAAATGTCCACCTGCCTTCAAATTTTGCAATTTATTACTACTCGCCCACATATGTATTTTGTACATATGGGACATTTGATTGGTGCTTTATATGTCGTGTGGATGAGATCGTCTCGTTGGACCGCATGCCATACATCTTTTCGATTCGGGGGGGCAGAATTTCAGCTTGCGAAAGCTTTGCCCTTTCGTCTTTTTGATTTTTCTTCATAGAGTTATCCAAAGCTTTTGAATTGGTCTTCAACTTTTATGGACCCAAAGATCAACCCAATCTTTTCCCGATTAGGTAAATCAGGTTTGTGAGGCCTTTTCTTTAAAGGGTGGATTGAAAAGGAAGGCTGCACATACAATCGGACATTCACGTCGATGGTTAGGGTTTTTGTCGGATTGCTTGGTTACAGGATGCCGACCGAGTCCATTGAAACCTTAATTACATCAGCCGTGGAAAGAAAATGGGAGTGCTCTATGCAAACTAGATTGGTATTTATCGCAAGTTGACTTCAACATCATATGAAATTGACCTATCCAAATCAAGATTAGCAAAATTCGTGAGCCCTTTTTCCCTCCTTATAAGACAAATACCATCCATATCGATGCCATTTGCAAAAAGGGAGTTTCAAAGAGTGGTCTCTCGCAAAATTGATCATTTTATCCTCCACGGCGGTTTCTTTGAGTTCTGCCATCTTCTTAGCTTTCACGCTTTATTTCGTGCACCTTTATTTTATTTTATTTTATTTTATTTTATGACTATTCCGCTTATCGAATCAATTTACACAATCTATCGGAAACAACGTGTGGCGAGAGAGCGACCAAGTAGAGGGGGCTCTATCCAAATCTTCCGGAGGTCCGTATGAATTTACTGTTCGTCACGTGTGTCTTTTCTTTTCTCTCCGTTTGGAGAGGATCCTCCCAAAGATTTTCACAACTTAGGCAGCACCATTATGGGGATTTCCGTGCAGTTTTGTTGTATCCCATCTCTTAAATTCTTGCAGAACATTATCTGAACAAGACAAACTCAGCCGCAAAAGAACGACCGCAAGAAATCCATGCATGCTTTACAAGATTTATGAATATAGTAAAAGCTAAGCATGTCTTCAGGGTGATCTTTATTTTAGAAGTTCTGCTCTTAGATTTTTTTTTCAGAGTTCTGAATTTGGATTGTATGGATAGTCAACTAGTTTCTATCTATATTGCAACCAAGTTTTAAATGAGATGGAAATTGATCTCAATAAAAAAAGTACCATTTGTAATTATATGCAATGTGATTGTGCTTCATCAAAAGTTTCAAGAATTTTCGTGTCTATTTGATGATTCTTATATATTATTGGGATAGATACTAGAAACTTGATTAGGCTCACCAAGACGTTGAGTTTATGATTCAATGGTAGGCCAAGAAATTAAGCATGGGGTGAGATGAAAATTTAATTTATCATATATAAACATTTGAGAAATCCTTTTATCTAACAATATAAGGATTTTTTGGACCTAGCAGGTGGGAACTACCACTAGCCTTCTAGGTCGGCCACTACTAGTGTTGACAAGCTTGAGAGCTCAATTGGTAACTTGAAATTAAACAAGTCGATCTTGATTAATAGAGTCAAACACTACTTCTCGCAATCAAGTAACTTGACTAAGGGAGGTTCATGTACAGGTTAAAGTCATTGAACGAAGTTTCCTCTTGATTAAAAAGAATTCCTAATGCTACTTTTCAAAGAATCATATAATCTCTTTCTGAATTTGAACCAAGTAACTCGTGTCGATCTGTAATTTACTGTTGTTAAAATTACTTTTATCGATAAAAATCAGTGAGTTAAAGTTCTCGACGACAACCACATACGAAGTGGGGGCAAAACAAAAGCATGAATGCGTTAAACATAAACCAGATCTTTTTTCCCCCAAAAGAAATGAGATGAAAGCGAGATCCCCCCTACATGTGAAGGATCCAATCCGTACTAGCCAAGTTGCGCCCGGCGGGTCCATTATTGCGTTGTGTCTCGAGCAATCGTGCGTCGACAGCATATAATGGTTGGACTGTGATGGTGCCCCGGTACATATTTTCTTGTCCAAAGGTTGTCCTGGCGAGGATATGAGACCAGAAATTCTGCAACGTATAATATTGGGTACCGATGTCTTGTCGAGAACCCTAAAAAAAAAGAAGAAGCTGTATCTGGTACGAATGGATGGATGGACTTTCTCTCTAAAGCTGGCATGTCGTATTTGTGATGTACATACGGATATGATTAATCAAGCATACGCTGTACCGCCAACATAAACCCTAGAATTGCTTTTGGATTTGCAGGACCATAGTCATCAGAGTCATCATTCGGCATGGTCGGCATGTTGTGCACCCGCAAATTTTACCAGCCTTTTACTCTGTTTTACCTCTCTTATTCAACTCGATTTGACGCTGCATTTTTAAGATCTAGCAAGCGGGATTCACCCATGTTAACTGATAGGGTCAAAATGGAAAGATCAGTTATCATTAGGGTTTTCAATGAAACATGGAGAGAATTAGGGGATATGTTACCTCTCTTGTTAAAAGAAAAAAGAAACTAAAAAAGATGTAGCAATTTAGTCTACTTAGAGGAAATGCGACAAGCAAGAACCCACATGATTCTACGATGTCTTTTTTCTTTTCTTTTTGCATTTTGAAGAGCGCCGCCGGGGGGAGGGGATTGTTTTAAGGTTAACTACGCATAACGATAATAACGGTCACCATCACAAGGGAGAACATACATGAAACATAAACATGCAAACTCCCAAATAATATAGAGAATCGAGCTTGGAAAAGACAAAGAAAAATTGCTAATAATAATAATAGCAATAATAATCGTGATCAAGAAAGGGAAAGATTAATAAATAAAAGAGAGAATTATAATTTAAAATTCCATGGTGGCGGGGAGGGAAGAGAGAGGGATAGATCTCTAAGAAGAGGCCACCAAAAGAGGCTTCCAACTTAACATTCTCTTGCTGCTCTCGTGCCCATTCCCTCCTCCTCCTTTACACCAGCTTCGTCTTTGGTGATGGTGATGGTCATGGTGATGGGGATGGGGATGGCGATGATGCAACATTTCCATCCCCAGCTTGCCCCCAGCAATCTCCTGAGTTGCCTCCATGCCCTCCTCCTCTTCCCCATCGTTTTCATCACCGTCTTGCTCTGCCTCTGCCTCTGCCTCTTCTTCTTCCTCTTCCTCAACTAATAACAATTCTTCTCCCTCTTCTTCTTCTTCTTCTTCTTCTGCTGCTGCTGCGACGTCGTTGTCGGTCGTTTCGTTTTCGGCATCACCGTCGGTCCTCGCCTCGGCATCTTTTTCTTCCTCACCGTCTTGCTGCTCTTCGGAGTCAAAGGGGAGAGGTGACATGTCTTTGAAAAAGCAGAGCCTGAGGCGGCCATGGCTTCGCTCGGCACGAAAGCAAGGACGATTCCCCTGTGGGGCCCTCACGGCCTCGAGAATCAACCTCCCTCGCTCTCTGTGTGGCCTCACTCGAATGGAGTCGTTAGCTATCGTCGTCAAAGGTGGTGGGAAGCTGTTGCTGCCGTGGCTACTTTTATTAATGTTAGTCCGATGTTTCGCTTTCTCGCTCGCGTTTTCCACGCTCGTGATTTGTCGCGTCGAGCGAGGGCTCGGGGCCTTTTGTTCCCTGTTCGCCGACTCGCTCTCGTCCCGGAGGTCGCCGTCGAAGGCGACGATGTTGCTGCTCTCGCAACCGAGGTTCTCCGTGCAGAGCTCCAGGCTCCGCGGGCTGAGCCTGAGCGAGGAGGCTCTCGCCAGAGGGTGGACGTAGACGGGCGGTTCTTGGTCGGGCCTGGCAAGTTCTTGGCAGCTGGTGGTGGTGGTGGTGGTGGTGGAGAAGGCATGCAAGAAGCTCCAGCCACCAAGACCCCGGCCCATGTTGGGATTCGATGAAGAAGATGAAGAGATGTGATGTTGGTTATGGTTATGGTTATGGTGGTGGTGGTGGTGGTGCTTGGGGTCTTCAAGGAGTTGCTGGGGAGGGCTGGAGTAGGTCAAATCAACAGAGGAGTGAGCGAAGAAGTGGCTGGGGGAGACCAATTTGAGCGTGAGAGCGGTCATTGGCTCTTGCACGAGGTGGGAATCTAGGCAGGACTGCAAACCTCGGCACACGAGCGTCGCCATCTCTCTTTCTGTCTCTCTCTCTCTCTCTCTCTCTCTTCTTGGTTTATGGGAATTCAGCAGCTGCTGCTGAGGGAAAGCAAAGAGAGTCAACCAAGAACCGGACAGTTGAAAACAGAGGAGAGATGAACTGCTGCTTTGTCTTAGAGAGAGAGAGAGAGAGAGAGGAGAGAGAGAGGGAATTAGAGGAGTTGGGGCATGGAGAGAGGAGTGAGGGAGAGCGCTCGATTTTGTAGTGCTCGAAAAGTGCATCTGAGGCTGTGGGGTTGAGAGAGAGAGAGAGAGAGAGGGGGGGGCTTTGGCTTTTTTTATTATTTTATTTTTTTCAGCACCACTTGAGAAATGAAAATAGAGACTTTAGTCAGCTGCCACAAGAATGGAATTAAATAGGGGACTATAAAGAGGGGCAAAAAAACGAAAAAGTTAAAGAGTTAAAAGCGGGTTTGTCGGAGCTTAGCAGCGGTTATCGCGCACACGACCTGATAGAGGGAGGCGACATGGTGAGTGAACCGGTTTATCAGATGTTTGGGTCGCTTGCGTTCTCGAAGGTTGCACTTTTTTATTGTCTAAATTACACCTTTTGTTGTCTAAATTTCATACAAGTCTCCATGAAATTCTATCGCAAAAGAGAGTAGCATTATATATGTTGGATTTGAGAAGAGAATTTTATCTTCGAGAGTTCCTTTTTTTTGTCAAGAAATCATATAGCATAGACTTATCTTTTCTATAATGAAGACCTTGGGGTCGCAATGTTTGTACAGGAAATGTGTTTTTTCTTCATTTGTATTCCCACCTTCTAGAAATAGTCCCCAAATTAAGTTCTCTTTCCATATCGAAAAATCCACATGATTCACATTACTAAAGAACATTCTAGCGGTGACTTAATAAAACTCATGTAGAAATAACATGACTTGACTCGTGTGTACTAAACTCTCATGAATCGAATAGATATTCATTACTCGAGTTTTATTGGCTATTCTCTGCCCTTTTCATCTCTTCCAAAAGAGAGCCAACAAAAAAAACAATGAATATTTACATATAATTCTTCTTGGTATCAGCAACGACACGTAGAAAGTTAGGTCGTTATCGATTATCAATTATCACAATATCATATGAGATAGTGAATGAAATTAAAATTTACAAAAAAAATATGCTAGTTATTTCTTTTTCTTTTTCTTTTAATCATTTATTACATAATCTAGGGGCATTTATGAAAAGTTCAAAAAGTAGGGCTAAACTCATTTTTCCAAGTTATACATTAAATCGATAGGGATGTCTCCTCTCCCCCAATTTCATTCGGTTGCTTCTTTTCCACACGATTTGATTTAAAGCAAACGATTCATCCAGGAGTCAAAAGTCCGCCACGCTCTTTCAAATTTCCATGAGTCATAATGACGATTTCTCACCAAGAAGAGGCATGGAACATGGACCGACTGAACTCATGTTCTAAACGCCGAGCCTCACGATGCGAAAGTAGAAACCACCTATGCATGTTCGTAAATTTAATCAAAGTCCAAGCCCCGTGGATCTAATCTTTCAAAGTCCGGCGTCACCGACCTGCGTGTTAAGTCCGAGCCCCGCCCAGGATCGATCGACTCGATCCGACATGTCATTCCGCGAAAATTCTATGGTACATTTTAAAATATTCTGTCGGGTGGACATCGACCTCAATGTCAAATCACATCATCGAGAGAGAGTTTCCTTCGGTTCCTACGTCCATAATTGAAGGCAGTTGAGGAAAAAAAAAAAATTGACAGGGAGAGAATCTTGCGACCGCCGGATATTCTGCCGGGAATTTCAAACCAGAGATGGCGGACGCTTTGCTCTCCCATTGACTAATGATGCTCGCGACCCACGGAAAAACATGGCCGCACAGCGAAAGTCAGGATCCCGTCGTGTTGATCGCGGGTTAGGACTCGACTCCAAACCGGGGGGGCTCTCCCTTTGACCTGAACAGGCCGGAGGAGCGGAAGGGTCAAAGGTTGAAAGCCGGAACTGTTGAACAATGTGATGTTCACAGGGCGGGGTTGTGGCGTGGCGAGAACAACGTTTTCCCCTGCTGGCCACGCCTTTTCGGTCGAGGCGTTGTGCCTTGTCGGAGAGGGGAAATTAGGGTTTTCTTTAAGGTTGTCCTCTCCCTTGGCTAGGGCTTTCAGATCGTTTCCATAAATGGTGGGTGATGCTGGGACGTGTGAGTTCCATTTTTAAAGCCCCCCCTTTTGTTGATGTACTTTTGATTCTTCAGGCGAGGCGATGCGATGCAATGCCCACATGGGGTCGTCGTACTGACTTGTGCTAATGGACAACGTTTCGAGTCCATCTTTATTGACCCATCCCGAAAGATATTCCGTCTTTTAAGTGGCGACGCGGGGCGGTACAAAATACACACTAATACAAGAGATTTAGAGAGATTGAAGCTCGAATTCTGTGCTTGCAAATATGAGCTTGTTTGCACTCAGTGGCGAATCGACTAGAACTAGAGCTGCCGTAGGGTTACTTTGACCGATGCACGTGATGATGAGCTCAACAAAGGCTGGCGAGACAGTTCTAAAATTCGAATTTTGTGTTTGCAAACGTGAGCTTGTTTGCACGTAATGGCGAATCAATTAGAGCTATAGAGTGCCTTTCATTTAATCAATACACGTGACGATGAGCTCAATAGAGGTTGGCAGGACAGTTTTAAAGTTCGACTTTGTATTATAAGCTTGTTTGCACTCAATAGCGAATCAACTAGAGCCATAGGGTTACTTTGACGGATATAAATGATGATGAGCTCAATCAAAGCTGGCTGGACAGTTTTAAAGTTCGAACTAGTATTGGCAAATATGAGCTTGTTTGCACTAAGTGGCAGAGCAACTAGAGTGCAGAGCTACTTTGATCGATGCACGTGACAATGAGCTCAATGAAAGCTGACAAGACAGTTCTAGAGTTTCAATTCGTCTTTATAAATATGGGCTCATTTTCACTTAGTGGCGAATCAACTAGAACCATGGAGTTACTTTGACCAATGTATGTGACAATAAACTCAATGGAGGTCGGTTGGATACTTGCCTATGGCATTATGCAATAGTATTTACTCATGATGGCTCATAAAATCAAATGTAGAAACTTATTCGTCTCGCTATTCCAAAAACAAGATGTGGTAGGACTTTCTACCACTCCATCCCAATCAAACCGGAATTTTGCATATGCCACTGCACGCATTGTGCGTCCGTTATTCTTTGAATCACTAAACTGGATATGCAAGCGTATGGCCATCATCATTCCCTCCCTAGACAACACCATCGAGCCAATTCAACAAAATGTACGGATGAATTAACTCCGGGACATTGATGTTTAGGGACAAACCTTTTCTGTAAGCCAAAAGCAAATATAAATGATCCTCCACTAAGACACCCTTTTAGCTCTGTCGGCCAGACGCGCTTACCTTGAAACCCTATAAACCTCTCTCTCTCTCTCTCTCTCTCTCTCTCTCTCTCTCTCACACACACACACACACACACACTAGGAGACGACCTAACTTAAAAGCTTAAAGCTTTGCTGAGATTAACATCTAAAAAAGTTATGTTAACATCTATAAAGTTGCGGTTAGGGCTCATTCCAACTTGAGGGGCCAGTGGGCTAAGGTTCCCAAGAATAGAAATCGGCAAAACCTCGCATCATAAGAGGAAAAGAAACACTAAAGAAAACCATCTGGCTCATCGGTGACCATCTCGGAAACTATATTCTTGATCTTGCACTCTTCGGTACCTTTTTACACGTTGCCTACCTCTACTTACACAGAACGGACAGGGACGCGCATGAGGGAAATTGCTTTTTGGTGTTAATAATTTGAGGTCTCGAAATGAGTTCATCACATCTTGAGCTTGCTTTTGGGTAGTGAGTTAATCAAGATGTTGAACCTACTGACTTTATCTCCCTCTTATGCGCAAAGCACAAGTTGGGAGGAAGCATATTGTATGGGAGTATATAAAACAAGAAAGATCTTCCATACATGGACGGTGTACAAATTCATCCACATGGGGGCCACTTTATCACCGGAAAAAAAAAGAAAAAAAGAAAAGAAGATGCAATTTCGCAAGTTGACATTCTTAGTTCTTTCTTCTTGTAACTTGTAGTTAATGTACGGCAGTTTGCACAACTTCATGGAGGTTTGGCTCTCCAATTCCATGAACACTCTCTGCAAAAAAATCTGATCTTCTCTCCGTCTCATGTCCTTTTGAGGATTACGACATAATTATGGTTTTATGTCTTGGGCACTGGGAGGCCGGTCTTTCTTTACCAACTAATTATAGGTAAATTTAAAGTGCAACAAAATGGATTCGGTGCACATTATCATTTTTTTCTCCTTTAAAAAAGCAAGGCACGACGACCACAACCTCTAATGTACGGACTGGTTTTAGGCCTGCAGTAGATCTTGAGAGTTCATTTGCTTTTGCTTGTACTTTTTCCTATATAAGCATGCAAGGGTGAATATAAAAATGAAGGAAGAAGAATGTATTGAGCAAATTCCATGATGATATACGAAGGAAATAATTTTCTACGGCTCCTCCAATTTGACATTGCTGATATGAGAAGAATTTCTATTTTCTACTTTTTGCTTTGTCTTGTTGCAAAACTATGTTTCCCTTTAAGATAATTTGTGTCAAATGATTTTGGTAATTGGTGGTTAGATGTAATAAAAATAAATAAAAAGATGTTCTTGTACCCTTTTGGCATGAATGGTAAAATTTCTATTCTAAAAATCAATTTCTGACTAAAAATTATTTTTTTTCATTTCTATTCCCCAAATGAGTTTATGAAGTAAAATAGATGTTTGATACCAATATAAAATTTTTATTCCCAGAATAAAATTTCTCATTCCCAAGTGGAAGCAATTGGCAATCGGCCACAGCAACTAGTGGTAGGCGGCGATCAGAGACAATAGTATTCATTTGTGTTCCAAAAATAGTTTTAGAAATAGTTCCAAAAATAGAGAAATAAAAAATTTTAACTTTTGATTTATGTTCAAAATCTATTTTTGGAATAGAAATTTATTCCAAAAATAAAAAAAATGAAATTGCGATACCAAACGAATTTATATTTCAAATTTATTCCCTGAAAAAAAAAAAATAGAGAAACTGAGAATGAGAAATGTTTTCATGCACACCCTTTGTATATTCAATTTGTTGAATGAATCGGTGAAGTCAAGGGACATCATATTAGTTAAACGTCTTTGTAAGAAACAAGAATGATCAGTAAAAAGAGGAATTAAAAGGCAAATTTGGGTGCATTCTTCACACAAGCAAGAGCTTAGATATGGCAGGAGGCATCAACGTGCAGCAGGAAACAAGGCCTAAAATCGCGACCCGGCGATGCAATGCAGAGTGAGCTCAGAGGGAAGGAGAGGAGGAGGAGGAGGAGAAGCTGCACCGGCGAGACGGCAGCGGAGTTGAGCACGATCGATGATGTTGCTTTCTTAGTTGCAAAGCACAGTAGGAAGAAACGGAAAGACGAAATGGACACTGAAGACTGATCTCAACCGTTCAAAGTCCTCATGACTAATGTGCAAAATTTATGATTTTAATTAAATAGATACTTAGGCTGTTAAAAAAAAGGTGGGATAAGAATAAATATCCATCTCATTCCATATGATCAGCATTGCATGCTGTACCTAGTGTATCTGCCTTCTTGCTTCTTGGGTTTCGATTTCAACCATAAATGTTTAAGCTTTATCAAGGATCATTGTAGAACGATCTTTTGCTACAAGTTAACATATAACATATGTTCGCCTCATTCTCTATCCGTTTAATATTTTGTGGAAATTATTGCGACATAATATCACATCTAGAACGATCAGTGTCAGATTTACCTCCACTTTCATTCATTTTAGGGATTTTCGTATTAGATTCCAACCATAGTATATATAGGTTTTTGTCGAGGAAAGTTGTCCAATCAATACTAAACTTATTGTATAGATACTAGTTCCATCCTAAATTTTCAAATTTTATTAATTTAATTCTAAACTTTTATTCGAAATTTTGATGTAGTAATTTCGACCAATTTTTGCCGAAAATCGTTGACATGACGATGTGCATGTAGAGACATTGACAATGACTAGGCTGTCACATTAGTAATTTTCAACTAAAATTGACCAGAGTAACTACATTATAATTTCGTGTAAATTTTTAGGATTAAATTAGTAAAATTGAAAAGTTGAGGATTAAATTGGTATCCACCCATGATAGAATTAGGACTGATTGGAAATTTTCCCATTTTCATCATCATATCAACTACTCCTTGAATAGAAAGATTAAACTAGACCGAGCCCTAATAGTATAAACTTCACATGGAACCCATTGCAATTCTTGAACTAACATTGCAAAAGTTGACGTTACATGAGGAGGATTATTTGTTATTATGGTCCTATGCATGCGCTCCCCATAAGGACATACAACTTTTCCTTCGATCTTTTGCTAGATCCCAAGTGATCTTGCTGTCTGTAATCCAATTACACACCCGAAGGATCCTTCAAATATCTTTTAAGCATATGTCATTCTCTGAATTTGGGAGCTTTGTCTGAAACTTCTTCCTTGCCTTCTCCTCTCTCTCTCTCTCTCTCTCTCTCTCTCTCTCTCTGGGCAATTATGAGGAAGAGAAAAGAGGGAGAGGGGGCCAATAAGGTGGATACGACCCTCAGGAGGCAGGGCGAGGCCAGGAGGATTCTCATTCTTATCCTCGAAATTTTGCAAATCTGAGGCCTTGTCTTGTTCCCAAGCGAGTCTAAGATACGATCAAAAGCACATGTATCGTAATTTCTGACACAACCGTCAGGCGCAGATTGAAACTGCAAAGACCCTAGCTATGGCTATGTCTACTTGTTTCTCGTCATTCTCAAAAAGCTATCCACCCAATTTTCTCTTTTTTCTCGTTTAGACCTGTAGAAATATTGCTGATATGATCAACAACGGGATTTTCTGGGGATGCTTTGGAATCAAGTTAGGTTTATCTGACAGGGAGTCCAGGGGTTATCGGGGTCCATATTCTCTGCATCTAGCAAGTTGCGTCCAAAAAGGATGGTAGCCCTTAAAACACGACGGTACATGTTATGTACCGCAACAACATGTCGATCATATGCACTTTTATATATGAAGAGAGAGTATCTTCACAATTACTGCAAAAATAATGGAGGTGCAATAAACACCCATCGAAGTGAAAAGATATGCTGCCATCTCTACATGGTCAGATGAGATGAAGGTCCACTATATGAGGGAGAGGACACAATCCCTCACAACGGTAAGCATGTTTGCAAAATTTCCAATGCAAGCATATGTATTGGATGTCATATAGATTGGTCTATTCGGCATGATAGACATGTTCAAATCATATCAACCCGTAAAAAGCTTGTATACTTATGAAGTGGGTAAGATATTTTTAAATATATTGAAATAAGTTTTAAGTAATATTTTCTCATTGACGTGGAGGGCCAGGAAGTAAATTAAAAGACCAAGAGTATTGATAGTTCTCGTGTAGAAATAGATGGCCATTTTGTCTATGAGTGAGCATGGGTTTAGGGTAAAACCTAAAATCCAAATCGAAGAATCAAGCTGGTAAGAACTTTTATAGTTTCAAGTTCTAAGGTATGTATATTAAGTTTTAAGTTTCGAAATTTAGAGAACTTATTTCGATAGATAGGTAGATTTCAAGTTCTAAGTAGGTGGATTGTAGATCCTATAACAATTTTTTGTGTTTTTTGTAGTTTAGTTTTTAAACAATCCTACAACATTTCATAACGTCTGCTAATGAGTATATAATCTACACTACTAATCTAAATTTTCATTTTATGATTAAAAATTTTACTAAATTAATGCTTCATATTTTTTATATGTCTAAATATAAGTTGTGGTTAATAGATTAGTAATAAGTGATGATCATTAAAAATGATAATTCATTACAATCATTTGATTAATAATACAGATGGAACCCAAATAGACCCTAGAACCTATAATAGGATAGGTTCTAAATTCCAAAAAATGATAAACCTATTTTAACAAGTAAGTTCTAGGTTCAAGTGGAACTTTGAACCGTTTACTCTTAATTATGTCCATTTTATCAAGAAGTACACTTACCAACCAAGTGGGAAACGATCGACGACCGGTTTGCCATCATCAAATGAGAAGGGGCAACCTGTCCAAACTTTTTAAGCAACATGTATTATGAATACAGCTCATACCAAAAACTCTTTTCACCTCCATTTGCATAACAAAAAGCCATGAATTGCCATATGCTTACAGATGCCTATTAATATCCTGTGCCTTCCTCTTTTTCGGAGTAGTGCAATGACTTTTTCCTCGCTGCCCTATAGTTCTCGGTTCTTTTCCTCTCAAATCATGTTGTTCTGACTAGGCCAGTTTGCAAAGTATTTGTGACCGAATCAGCTACTTGAGCTAGCTTTGCTTGCTGCCGAGCACTTGCTTCGTCCGAGAGAAGAAACCAGATGATGATCTCAGAATGCAAAGGCCCGAAGTTTGCAAATATCTACAACCAGTCAGTGGAGTAGCGCCAGGTGGAAAATGATGTATAGAGAAAAGCCACCCAAATCATTTGGATTTCCATAAGTTCTTCATGAAGTTTCTATCAGAGTTCTCGTGAGGGTTTATCTGTGAAATGATAGAGCGCAAATCAGGACCTGAAAAAACGGAGAGTGTTTGGAGTGATAAAACGGAGAGTGTTTGGAGTGATAAATCCGTGTCGACACCAATTATTCTACGATGGAATATAAGATCGCTCTTCTCATGAACATTAATCACATCAATTGAACCAGATAACTACTGTCACTCATTTGTTCCTTATAATGATCGTATAGTTTTTTTTCACCCGCATGAACTAAAAGGTCTGTAGCTAGTTAGTCCATAAAATTAACGCCTAAACCTTCACATTCCATGACCACTAATCCAAACATCTCAGGCTTTCCTTTACCACTAGTCGACAAAGAGGAAAGGTGAATTTGAAGGTGGGCTCAAAGTGATAACGTGTTCGTTATTTTCGCTCAAAGGTTACGTTCAACCTTTAGAATAAGCGCGGTTAATTAGCAGGGGATTTCCAGCTGGAGAACCGATGATCTACAAAGTGTTTTCGTAGATTTCTAGATAGTCGGGTCTCTCTGTGCTATGAGTTGTAATAAATAAATAAAAAGATTAAATGAGAATGCACATGCATGTGATGCAAGCAAAAGGCACAGAAACCGTCTTTTTGGTCTCGGGTCTGTGGTCCTTATGATGTTTTTCGGTTTTCTAAATGAAGTGGTCCTAAATTCCTAAAGTATCAAACCCGAAAAAAACCGGAAAAGAAACTCCATCAGTAAAAGTTTTATAATTATAATCGGAGATGCCTTTCAACCCCTTTTAATTCGCGAACTTCTTATAATCGCAGCGCACCCCAGCCGACGCCAGAGAATTGCGATCTTTCGGATTTTATTTATTGCCGAGCTGTGTTTCTAAATTCGTTTGGCGAGAGCGAATAGACCGGTGTATCGATAATCAAAATAAATTAATTAATAAATCATGTTCTATCAAACACATCTCTTGATATTTCCTTTAAATTAATTTGATTCTATTCATCATGTCACCCGCTCGTGTTATATTGTTTTTCCTTATCGGTCTCTTTTTGGTAGACTTTGAGCTAGGGAGATCGGTCCTCAAGTAGGTCGATTCCCATTTTGAAATGGATTCTAATTTATGGAACCAAGAAACAACCCAATTGATCCTAGACCCATCTAGGAGTTGAACTAATCGGTTCTCTTGTTTCTATCCAAGCATTATCAATATATGCTCTTTTGCATTGCTCTCGTTTTAGGTAAGTATGAGAATTAAAGTATTGCAAATTTGGAATAATAAGAATTGTATAAAAAAATCAATCCGATCTGAGTGGGTGGGTCTACACCTAGAATTATGACTCAAACCAATATCCATAGGTTTCATATTTTAGAAATCAGGTTCCGAGTCAATTTTTACAGGAATCACTCAGAACCGATCAGTCATGTCTAGTTCTTTTTACTCACCACTACTTTGAGCCAATCCGAGGAAGAGAGAGAAAGATTGTGTTAGAGAGAGAGCGAGAGACTGCATCAAGAATCCATCGAAGGATGTTTGATCTTGCTAAAGTAATGGAGAATCTTCTTAACTGATGGTACGTCACGTCCCCTTGGCCATTATCGGAGGCCTAAAAAGTTGGCCCCTCTGATATTTTTGGCTAAAATCAATAATTTATTTGTAGACTTTCTTTCTTAAGCAAGACAGAGAATCCATCACGGCTTACAGTCACGTAAACAAAAAGCAAACCACACCAACCCGCCCATTTCGCCTTTTTGACCCCTTCCTTGCAGCTTAGCCCCATCTTTCTCCTTTACGTGTCAATGATTCCCTCGGAATATTTAAGAAAAGATTAATTTTGATAAATGCACCGCCGTCCCAAAGTTCTACAAAATATTCGATTAAGTTCCTGGACTTCTTTTCGTACAATTGAATTCTTAAATTATATTATTGTTTTGTTCAAGCTAGTCATTATGTTAAATACACCAATGGAATTCTAACGAGGAATCTAACGAGGAATGCCGCATCAGAAGTGACTAGACTAATTAGAGTGGCATGGAATGTTTTTATTACTTGATACTGACATGGATAAGAAAAATGGAAAATTTGAAGGGAAAGAAAGAATACCTAACCAACAATCACGCACAGGAGAAGGAAGAATTTGACTAACTGATGTGAATGGCAATAGTTGGGTCGTCGAGACTCACAGAGAGGAAAATGACGATTAGCATCACAGCCACCACTTGATCCAAAACTCAAGTTGTCACCTTAACTCGAGCGACCCCAAACCAGTAAGCATGGGGTTGCGTGAGCCCAAGCATCGCCTAGCCGATGTTGTGCCTGTTATGGTAGCTGGATCCCCGCCAATAGCCATAGCCATGGGGTGGCACAACCCAAATGGCCCTTGCCTCCCTTCTCCGTGTTCTCTCTTTTTCTTTCAAATGTCAATTTTTTTTAACTTCTTAATGTTTATTTGTTTTCTAAATCTTACCCTTTTTTATATTTTTGTAAATTACACGTCAGCATTTAATAATGACTTAGTAGCTAAGTTAGCATTTAATGACAACTTAAAAGCTAATTTAGCATTTAATGACAACTTAAAAGCTAAGTTAGCTTTCCATCCATAATTTGACAAAAATTTTCAAAATTGTGTATAGTTTAAGGACCCAATTACATAAAACAATTGAGGGATCAGATTGAATAATTTGAAATAGTTATGGGATAATTGTCCAAAAAATCGTAAACTTATTGTATGATAATGAATTCAATTCTAAACTTTTCAATTGTGCCAGTTTAATCCCATACATTTGATGATTTTTCGATTTAGCTTTAAACATGTATTTGTATCAATTTCGTGCTAAACATTTTGAAGATTTGCTAATTTAGCTCTAAATCTGTTATTTGGATATATAGTCAAAGGATTACATTGGCAAATCATCAAAATATTTAAAACTAAATTGACAAAATATAAAAAAATTTAAGATTAAATTGGCATAATTGAAAGATTTAAGACTAAATTAATAAATCATCAAAAAATTTAGGATTAATTGGATAATTTTACCACAATAATACCTTTATCCCTTCGTTCTTCTAACTACATGGCCTCGAGATCATAGCTATACTTTGTGCTCCACGAATTCAAACGCATCCACGTGGTTGTGAAGAAAATATGCACTAGCTAGTGTTCAGCAACTTTATGCGGATAATGACCTTACTACTTGCCTTGTTTGTTTGAAAATTAAAATCAAGCTTTGAGTCATGCTTAACGACAAAGAGAAGCACAATTTAACGACTAGCCAATGTCCATGCAAACAATCAACCAGTCGATATCTACAACCATGTCATGGTCCAAAGCAATTTCTAAGCCAATGTTTTACGAGGGTGATGATATGATCTAATACTCTAATATAGATAAAGTGACGAACAGTGAAAACCGGATCAAATTTTAGTGACCATAATTATTCAGTTGCTCATCTTTGAGATGTGAATTGGGCGTTTCGATAAATAAAATATTTTAAAATCTAGTGACTTAAGCAAATACTTATGATGCATAAGTGATTAAGAATTTTTTATTTCATGCATTGAAAAGGATCTTGTTAACAAGGAACATTCGATCATTTCTTTATGCAACTTAATAGATACTACCATCATCATTTTAAGTAAAAAGTGAGCTAGCGGACCATGTCCTATTTCTTTGTGCTTTTTTGCTGGATGTAGCTGCGCAGATACACTTCATTTGGTACTGAGACAAAGAGTAAATACAATGTCCGCGTCCTTTACGAGCACGCGAAAGGGACCCTTGTGCATCAGCTGTAACCATGTTGAGGTCCAAGGTTCGCTTTACAGACATTGACTAGGCATCTCAGTGTCTTGATCTCAACTGGAATCCATGATCAGCACTAAACAAAAGCTTTGCCCGTAATAAAAGATTGAGCTAACCATCACTTTTGCGCAGTTGATCGAACTGAGCTGACGCCACGGTTCGTTCTTCATGGCTCGAGGGATCTTACTGAAAGTTGCCCCCATCATCAAGCAATTTTAAATTTGGAGAAATGGTCTCTTTTAAGCGTAGTTTATGCGCCACTGACGAGGGATAACAGAAGGAAACTTGATTAAACTAGCGAAAAGGTGATTACGTAGAAAGCTTTTTTCGAGGGCGATTGATACGGATGATGGAGAAGCCAAAGGCGCCGAAGTGGGTGGGGAGTGACCGTGATGATCATGCACCGTAGACATGGATTCCTTTTCTGAGCTCGAGGCAGGAGTCATGCCCTAGAGATGAGAAGATATTGTGAACCAGATGATGGTGGTGGTGGTGGCGGTGGTGATTGTAGAAGCATCTGTGATGTGGCGATCCTGCTGAAAATTTGTAAGGTGAAGAGGTTATTTAATAAGAGGAAAACATGGGAGGGGAAGGAAAAGATTAGGGTTTTCCCCTCCACTTTCATTGTACTTGCAGGTCAACTTTGCAAATAATTTATTTGGAGCTTGTGGGAGTGAAGAGAAGAAATGAAGATCTGTCATGATATCTTGATAAGAGAAATACCATTACTAACCATACGCTTATATATACGATGGATTATCACTTTCGTAATTAATATGGCGGCCGTTTATATGCATGAAGTTTGATCCAATCTAAAGAATTGTTCATTAATCGTGTTATTAAAATGAAAACAAAAGGCCACAAAAAAAAAGTATGCTAATTGTAATATGTTTACTTCAAACTTTTTTTGGTGACACAAAAGGCCCAAAACTTGTACCCAATTGACACATTTATTACAAACTTTACCAATATGACACATTTACTCAAACTTTTTCTTGTGACATCAAAGATCATAAACTTGTATTTGTGTAACACATGAGATAAGTATGTCAGACGAATATAAGTTTGAGATTTTTAGTACCACAGAAAAATAATTTAAGATAAATTTGTCGCATTTGTATTACAAAAAAAATATAAATTTGGAATTTTAATGTCAAAAAAAATTGAAGTAAGCATATCACAGTGAACATAGTTTAGAGTTTTTTATGATTTTTTCATTTCCATGGGTTTCTTTCAAAACACACACAAGAAAATTCGGAACATGCATAATATTTGAGTATTTACTATTCAATAGTATATAACCACTCAAAAGAATCTTAACTTGACAGGTCATGTTAGAAAAATATATTTTCAAAAGTCCGCGTTGTCAATATAAACCCACGGTATTTATCAAGCATATAGCTCAATAAATCTTTACCAAAAAAAAAAATTTCACAATCAAGTACCATAATATTTCACTGAGACAGGTTGTACCTGATGGATGGTCGGGTCAATTTTCTAATTTTCCAAAAAAGGACATGACATGTACACTCAAAAATTCATTTCAAGCAGCAATGATGATCAAAATCCTGGGGGGCACTCCTTTTCCCCCATCATCTGGGATTGTTTCCTCCAAGTCGGTGACATGGATGTGATGTAATTGGCCTATACATATTTTATATATATAATATATGTTATGTGGAAGTGGGATGGGGTAGGTCATTCTATCCTAGCCCTACATGAAAGACAACGTTGCTGACCCTGATAAAGATCCAGTGGTGTACACATAGATTGTGCATATCCAGGCCTGTTGATTTCCTCCTGATTCCCCTTCGTTTGGGTTTGGTAGATGCAAAGTGTGTCGAGAGACCTCCTTTATTGACTTTCCATCGAAAGTTTTAAAGAAAATTTTAAATAAAAATCCCAAATATTGTCATTTTCTTAAATAAATATTTGAAATGGATTTTGTTTTGAATAAAGAAAGCTCGAAGTATCTATATCAGTCTCAAAAAATACTTAAAGTGATTATGATTGATTCAAATAAGGACCTAGCCCCATTGACTTGTACGACTGATTAGTGATATTTTCGTCCAAATACAATTTAAATTTAATTAGATTAAAAATTAAAAAAGAATTTAAGAAAAAGCAAAAATATAGGCAGGAGAGTCCAAGGGCCCTAGGTGAGGACCAACAACCCTCACCCAAACTAGGGTGAAGGCAAGCAACCCTTGCCATATTTGGGAGAGGGCCACCCTCTCCCTTTTTTGGCCCTTTGGTCGATGAGAGTCATCGGCCTTCGCCCAGGTAGTGGCTTCCCCTCTCACTTCCCTCTCGCTTGTATTTTTGCTTTTTTTAAATAAAAAAAATTATGAAAATAAAAAATTTAAAAGTGAGTTCATACCCTTTTTTGATACCGATATAGTCACTTTAGGCATTTATTTGAAATAAAGTATACTTTAGGCTTTTATTTGAAAAAAATGATAACTCTTCAAATTCTTATTTGAAATGATGTATATTTCATGTCCATATTTGATAAAATAAAAGTACTTTAAACCCTTATTTGGAAGTTTCCTAAACTTTTACTACATTGTCATTTTCAATTTAGGTTAATACCCCACCTCATGTGACATTGATACCTCAAACTTTTTTCATCTTAGCAATACCCCCAAATATATATATATCAGTGACCGAGAAGTATATTTCATCACAGCTCCATCCATATTAATTGTTTAAAATCCTACGCGGTGTTGTCCATGCACACTACCACATCAAATTCTTTTTTTAATGGCTATCAGGGACGAAACTGTGTGGAAGGTATTTTTCGATCGTTTTCCAAATTTAAGGTACTCGCAAGATGAAAAAAGTTTTGGGTATTTAAAGTTAAGTAATCTTTTTGTGGGGTTTTTCCCTTTAATTTAACTCGTCAAACCCTATGAACAGACTTTACAAAGCACTCGGCCCGTGCGCGATGGCGGGCCTAGAAATTTAACAAAGTAATTGAAACCTGCACTATAGTAAAAGCAAAGTTAAATAAATGGGCGTGTGCATGCGAAGTTCAAACTAGGCAAAGGCCCAAAACTGCCTTACAAAATCCCCCCACATGAGCGAGAACCCTATATCTAAATTGACAAAATTCTCCATTTTATTAGTGTTAAATACTAAAGCATCACTAAGAATTTCACAAAATAAGCTTGGCTTTTCATCTTCTTTCATGGAAATTTGAGAGAGAGAGAGATGTTGGTGGTTTAAAATAGTTGAAGAATTGGTAGGATGTACGATACCCATCTAACACAGAGATGTACAAAAGAATTGGGAACTGCTGAAGAAGTACACGACTCTAAACAACTAGAACCCGAGCTATCGACCTCAACGAATGTCAAAGTGGGATAGTTGCTTTAGATGAGAAAAAAGGAACTACCAACCCTAGATTGCGGGAGATAAAACGACTAGTCCATTGTTTCGAGCAGGAAGAAAATCAGAAGCTGCTAACTCTAGATTGCTCTTGACTTCTCTAATCTTAGCAACTGAGGTTTGCTCCAAATCGAATGTCTACGACCTTGGCCGTACGGATGATTTTCCTAGTAATCACACGTCTTTCTTCTTTTTTTCACGAAGAAACCTCACGGACAATCACGCGGAAGCGTCCGGCGATGAGGCTGGGCCTAGTTCAAGTTGGGCCGTTTACTGGGCTTTCGCGCTCTCCCTAAATGTATCCTCGGCCCATTATATGTTTGCTTGTGCGGGCTTTTCGTCGATTGGGCCCGGCTTGGATCCACTTGGCGGGCCCAATCGGGGTAGACTCGTCGTTACCCGAAGTTTAGTTTTATCAAAACTTTCACATCAAGAATATCGTGATGCGTGAACAATTGGAAAGATCCAATGTCGTGTTACGACACTTTGAATAGGAGTTACGGTCAAAATAAAATTGTACTTACACTTCACCCAACCATGCCCTTTAATGCCGCAGCGGACCGAGAACTTTTCTTACGTTAGTTAGCACGATTCAACGCATTTAAGGAAATGAATATTGGCAAATCAAACGTCATCTGACATGGGCATAAATGTACAGCTTTATGTTAGCATATTAGGAGAAGATATGATGTGTTGCAATAACTCGACTCAATAAAATTTTGTTCGATGTGTAAATACTAATCTTTCTTCATGAATAAAATAAAATAAATGGTAATGAAAGAAACACAAAAATCCCGTCGCTTGCACTCACAATCTCCACCACTTCAGTCGGTTCCACGGTTTCCAAGATACTCTAACACTAGCCTATATTTATTTTGCAAATTTTTTTCACCGGGAAAAATAAATTGCTGCAATTTTATTCAACGTTACGTAACCTCCATAACGGATATATAACAATAATTACATAATCATATTGTGATACTGCAAAATTACAAACACAACAAAATAAAATGGATCTCTTTTAGAAATTGTAGGTATAAAGTAGCCATGTGATCCAATCCACGCAGCTCCTTCCTACAACTCGTACGTTACATGCTAGTATAGCATTCAATAAAATCATTGGAAATTAAAGAATTCGACAATCATCTAATCTCACCATCATGACCTAAAACCCATAATTATTCTTCAAATCAAAATCACTTATGCAAAGACCTAACAAACGATGAATCAAGTAAACCATCACCATCAATGTGTTCCCCCAAATTGAACTGTGGACAAAAATCGCCCAAAAAGTATAGTCTAGAATATCCATCCCTTGATCCATGCATGTACCCAACACCCTTTCTACATCATTTTCTCCCCACCCTCACCTAACCATATATTATATGCACTCTCAGAAAGACGTACATGCATGCAATCCCCTCTACCTTTAACTATACTCAAAATATACACCATAACTTGTCCTATGTCACTCCCCAACCTTCCAACACCCAAATTATTTAATTAATTCAAAATGGATATGGTCCAAATTCTGATAACCCTGATTTATATATTACCCAAAATTCACATTATCATATTAGTCAAAATTATTATATTTTCATTGAGCATGACGAGCACGATTATTTGAAATTCACGTGGCGTTCGGTTTTAATTTTATATAGTTCGATAAAGATGTTTAATATCGTATCATTTTTAAGAAAATCGAAAACCCAGAAACAAAATATCCTCAAACATTGAAAAGTCTAATATTTTCATTGAGTATGTCAAGAATTATATGCTTCAATTTTGACATTCTATGCTTGAATAAATTCGATCTAACATGATGAGCTTCTAAGAAAGTAGAAACCCAAAAAAAAGAAAAAGCCAAATAATAAATTGCACTTATAGTACTTAGAGAAGAAAAAAACAATAATTATTATTATCAGCGTTAATATCGAGTATATATATATATATATATGTATGTATTATAATTGAGGGGAAATCAGTCCAGACGCGAAAATGGATGCGACCATTTCAAAGCGAGGTTCTCGCAAATCCGCGTCTCGGTAGAGTCAGTTTGCGCAGGGAGGAGGAGGAGGAGGAGGAGGAGGAGAGAGAGAGAGAGAGGAGGTGTGGATGACGATGATGGGGATGGGCATTCCGAGTGGAGACGTGGTGGGTTTATGTGTAGGTCTCCTCCTTATGCTTCTCATCATCCTCCTCGTCATCGTCTTTGCCTGCAAGCCATGGCGATTCTTCCGCTCCTCCCGTCCTAGCTTCCACGATCGGACCCCCTTCAAGGTCCAGCCCCACGGCTCCCCACCCCCTGCCCCCGCCCCCGCCCCATGTTTGCTTTTTCTCGATTTGGGTTTCGAATTCTCCCCCTTCGCGGTTCTGGAATGAGCTGTGTGGAAGGGTTTGGGACGCGCGGGGCCGCATCGATTTGGGCGCGATTTTTTGGGTTCGCCGTTTCGATCGCGTTGGTTGATCGTGGCGTTATGCCTAGATCTCTGTTGCATTGGCTCGCTAGGGTTTTTGGGTTTGTGCTTTCGCGTCGTATCTTGGCTCGGGAGAGCTTCCGGGATTTGGGGATTGTGCTGATTGTTGTGTGCGTGCGCCCTCGTGTGGAGATTGGTTTTAGCATTCTCGACGTTTTGAGTTCTTGGTGTGGGTGAAGTTGGAGCTGATGATGGTGAAAATGCTTGGCTTTCTGTTGATCAGCGCATGTTTTGGTGGTTTTGCGTCTACTGTTCTATCCATTGTGTCGCCCCGGCTTCAAGTATTCTGCTTTGTTGGATTTTATTGCTAAAAACTCCAGCTTTAGATTCTCTTTGTAAGAAGCTTAGAAGTATCTTGATATGAAATTGCTTTGACCGTGATACGGATGTTGATTTATGAATCCGACTTATGAAACGACTTACCGGAAAACGCCATTCCGTTTCGATGGAAGTACTCTATTCACACGATCGTCATGCCTAATCAGGGTTGTGCTTTCTATTAATGCCCACATTTCCTGGAGGTATTCCGTATCGCGTGGACTGATAAATTCCAGGACTTCCCTTTTAGGGCATGCGTTAGATAATGTTGTCATATGGAAAACAAATTTGTCGTTTTTTCGGGTCTGGCTAGTTATTAATTTCCTTATCTATCATGATTGGCACATTGTTGTTATTTTCATATGGATTGTCTTGTGGGTAGGCAGAATATATCTTCCAATGAGAAGTTGAAGTTGTGCACACTGTTTGGCTGATTGATGTGGAATTTCATTTCCATGCTGCTTATGTACTTAAAAAAAAAGTGATTTTGTAGGTTGATGATCTAGAGAGGCCCCTTGTATCAGATGATGCCAATGTAGGTCAAGGTCAGAGCTGTGAACCAACAAGAAGTTGTGACCTTGAAGGATCACGTCTTCAACCGGAAGGATATTTGTCTTCACCTCGAAATGAAGGACTTGTTCACAAACAGAGGCTTCCCTCCTCATCTCCTGGCTTTGATCAAGGTTCCATATGTTATTCTGTCATCTTTGCTTGCCGTGCTTCTTTTCCCTTTGAAATCTACAGAGAAGTGATTCTGTTTGCTCAGTGAAATTTTAATTTTCACCTCTGTAGGGTCTACTGTGGTTTTAGATGTTGTTACTGAATCACTGGAAGATGCTTATGTTGGTCAGACACTTAAGCGTTCATTAGGATCTAACCTCTCTTTTGAAGAGCAAAAACGCGGTAGAAAGGAAGAGTTAAGCCTTGTCTCAAAAGTCTCTTTGGATGGAGATAGGGCTTTTGAGCATGCGAGCAAGGATTTCAGCCAACAAAGTAATAAATCTTCTTCTCTTCAGGAAGGCTTGTTGCTATAATCTGATTTATGTGGCTGAAATTGTAAAACAAATCATCATATTTCTCTTTTAGAAGTGCAGGAAGCTGCCTTACCTTGGAGGTTATCTCGGGCCCTTCTCAAGGGACATGCTTCTCTATACATTCATCTGATACTTCTAAGCTTCCTCTAACCCTAGGAAGGGTTTCTCCAAGTGATTTACTTGTGAAAGATTCCGAGGTGTCAGGAAGACATGCAATGATAAACTGGAATTTGAATGTAAGAAACCTAATTGCTGCTTTTTTTTCCTTCTTGATATCCCAAGTATCCAGTTGCTCATGTGCACAATGCTTTTATGGCTCGAAATGGTGGTTTCAGAATCTAAAATGGGAGTTGATAGACTTGGGTAGCTTAAATGGCACACTGTTGAATTCTCAACCTATCAGCCATCCTGACATTGGAAAAAGACTCAGAGGTGATCCTCATGGACTTGCCAGTGGAGACATAATTACCTTGGGTACAACATCCAATGTATATGTAAGTCTGTATTCTTCCTTTGTCAAGTTTTATTGATTGCACCTGCCTAATCATCATCTTAAGAACTTAAGTCTTCTAGGAGGAAGAATTGTTTACATGAGATGTCTTATATTCATTCGTATTATCAGTTAACTGCTCCTTGATATGTTCTTCGCTTTGTTTTACTCTTTTTTCCTCATTAGCAATTTATGGTTTCTGTTATATCTCTCTGCATGGATACTTGCATTAGCTAAATAAGATTCTAAACTTGAGGTACCTTTTATGAAGAATAAATTCAGCCTCTCTCACAAGAAAACTAATTTGAATGTCATTAATCATGTGTTTCTGTTGATTTTTTTTTTTTTTATGCTCTGAAGATGACCAGATTATTCTGGGAACCATTGGAGGATCTAAATTTGTATTATTGTTGTTAAGAACTTGCCTGGTGTTGCATCCGCAGCCTCTTTTGTACTTACTACTTGTTTCTTTGACAGGTTCGGATAACATTCCAAGCTGAGTATCGTGTCCCTTTTGGGGTTGGTATGGCATGTGATCCTATGTCTTTGCGTCGTGGAGGAAAGAAGCTTCCCATGGAGGATGTCTGTTATTACCAGTGGCCTCTTCCTGGACTAGATCAGGTTTGCAGATGGTACAGTTTAGCATGGAAAAGTCTGACTGAATGTTATCTGAAGCCTGGTCATTGTTATATTGGTCAAATTGCAGTTTGGACTTTTTGGTATCTGTGATGGACATGGTGGAGTTGAGGCTGCAAAATCTGCTAGCAAGTCAGTAGTTATTCTCTGTCAACTCCATTTTGTTGCTTTGCTTTGTTTCACAACCTGGCACAATCCTTCAAAAACATGCTTATGAAACACTCAAAAGGAAATGGTATGTCAATATGCACATAAATATCGTTTCCTTGTTGATGTTAGACAATATGCCCATGTTGGATGATAATTAATTTTCACCCAGAAGCAAATTTTTGTTGAATCTAAATTTGATTCTTGAATGTTGGTCTTCTTGAAATTTTAACTTTATCAAATAGAAAATTTTGGTGTTGTTGACCTGGATATGTTAAAAGTAGGTAGAATGACATTGAAAATTAAATTTTTGGGACAAAATGAATTAAGTACAACATTCACCATTGGTTTCAATTTATTAGGCGATTCATGTGCCGAATCTCTATAATTAATCACTTCAACACCTTAATATGTTTTTGCACTGAACCAATTAAAATGACTGAAATAATTGCATCGATGGGATGCTTTCTCACCCTTTGCCCTTTGATGTTCTACATTCTCATCCTTCCTTAGGATAGTTAGTATGTCTCTTTTGTCTGCTGTTGATTTGTCTGAAAGACGGCAATTGACTTGTTCCTGACAAAGGCAGTTAGCAACTTTGTTACAGGATGATCAATTAATAAAACGGTCTTTATAGAATCCATTTCTTACGGGCAGTGCCACTCAGAGCCTGCTCATAGTGCATATTCATTAATTTGCTGAGCATTTTGGACTTTCTAACGGTGGAGCTGCTAGCAATTATTTTCAGTTTTGACTTAGCATTGCATACACTGCATCAAATGTTACAATAATCATATTAGTTACAACCTGCAGGTTGTTGCCGGAGATGGTTGCTACTCTATTATCAGATTCACAGAACAGAGAAAGAGTGCTTTCACTCAATGATGCGTCACATGTTCTTCGTCATGCATTCTCGCAAACTGAGGCGTGCATGAATCACTCCTATGAGGTTTCCAACCCCTTTCTTTTCGTAGTTTGTTGCCTTCTGTGTCATTGTTCTGCTTATTTTTTGTTTTCTTCTGTTGCATATAAATTATCAATTTGCATCTGATTCTACTGATTAGTTGTCTTTTGCCTTTTTCATGATAAAGAGTGGTACTTCTGCCTATAACCACCCCTTATCTTATTCTTGTGCATCTGAATACTATAAAGAGAAGGATTTTTTTTTTGACATTAGTTGTCACTTATCTCTTACTTGGCTACCTGTTTCTGCTGGCGTCATAATGTTATTGATCATTTGTATCTTACAGGGTTGTACAGCAACTGTGCTTCTCATTTGGGCTGATGGCAAGGAAAGGTTTTTTGCTCAGTGTGCAAATGTTGGAGACTCAGCTTGTGTCATAGAGTATGTCCTCGCTCTACTATAGTGGTTATGGGGCATATGAGATCTTGCAGTTCATTTCATAAGGTCTTTTGCTTCCATTTTTATGCAACTTTGCATGGACATAGTCCTGGCCTTGTCCTCTAATGGAAGAGGGACAGCACACCGTCCTCTCATCTTATGAAGCAAACTGGTAGCAACGACTTGGCAATTTGCCTATCATGAGTTTCCCTTTTTATTTTCTTACCATGTTATTGTAAGCTTCGTATATTGTGATCAAGAGTTTAGCCTGTGATGGTGGAAGCTATCTGGGATCTTTGAGCATAGTTGATATTTAAGTAATGAGCATGAGATATTGAAGTGATATTATCATTTCAACATGCATTTATGTTACCATGACTTCTGGTCGACACTTCTTACGGAAGAGATCAATGGATAATCTGTGTCCATGCGATGAGATTTGTTAATAAGTGTAGTCTTCTAAAGTAAATTAATAAGTGATACTGAAGAAAATTTGTGGACCTTTTTCTTCAAATGGTCCTTTAATTTTTTTATTCATTAAAAGAATGATTATTCATCTCCTTAATGAGAAGAGTATTCAAAAGGTGTTAGAGGGGCTATTTTGGAGAAAATTTTGCTTTCTTAGTTCTTACTAAGCTCTTGAATTTTGTAGAATTTAGAAAAGAGTAATTTGTATCGTCCTTAAAATAATTCTTTTAGATTCTATTCTGTGAAAGTGGTATTCAAAAGGTGTTAAAATGGCTATTTTTGAGAAAACTTTCGCGTTCTTAGTTCTTGCTGAGCCCTTGAATTTCATAGTATTTAGAAGAAAGTAATTTTTGTAGTCCTTAAAATAATCCATTTAGATTCTCTCATAAATTTTTTAATTAACAGGAAATAAAGAACATGAGTGCATGAATTTAAATCCATGCATAGCATGGTTATGCAAGTAGTTTCTTCAATTTGGGCTCCTCATTCAAATGATAATTGTTTTTATCTTAACAGTATTGATGGGAATCTGATTAAGATGACAGAAGATCATAGAGTCACTAGTTTTTCTGAAAGACTTCGTATTAAAGAAATAGGAGAAGCACTGAAGGATGGGGAAACGCGTCTCTGTGGTAATAAATATCTTCATCTGAGTTGTGCATGATTGTGTATTTCTGGATTGGTGCTCAAGACATTACTCCCTGCCTCTCCATTTGACATGTCAGGATTAAACCTTGCTCGAATGCTTGGGGACAAATTTCTTAAACAACAGGATGGAAGATTCAGCTCAGAGCCTTACATAAGTGAAGTTGTACATATTAACAAAGCAAACAGGGCCTTTGCGCTAATGGCAAGGTTTGTTGTCTTTTAGCATCTTTGGAACTCCCTAAAATTGCTTGACAAATATATCCCTGGATACAGCACTTCTATCAGAGATTCATGCTTCTTAATATAGCTGATTTATTATTAACTATCCTTTTGGACATAGCTTCATCATTGAGATCTTGGAAAGCGACCCTTGGCTTTGCATTGGAAAATAGATAGAAGTTAGTGATCTTGCATTTACTTCTCAGTTGTTCCTATAACTTCTCTAATGAGCCTGGATTTTTCAATAACTGCAGTGATGGCTTATGGGACGTTATTAGTATGAAGAAGTCAGTTCAGCTAGTGCTTCAGGTTTCCCCTTTCATCTTTGCTCTACTCTTTTGCTAGCCTTGTGCATGGGCAATATGCCTTTCAGATCTATTCTAAATATTGTGAATTATTGAACTTCGTAGACCATGGAGAGATACTCTGCAGAGAGGGAGAATGTGGCAGACAAGATAGCCAATTCTTTACTGAGCGAAGCTAGAAATCTTCGAACAAAGGACAACACATCAATAATACTTTTGGACTTCACCGACTCATCTGGAGCTTCTTCCTGCAGAGTTCATTCTTGATTTGATGATGGTGCAGTTTCAGTTATACTTTGGCTTTCTACAAGTTCCGAGATTCTGCCCTTGAGTGGCATGGACAGAGAGAAATGCCCGAGACTGGTTCTTCCCGGGATAATGAGGCTCATGAACTGTTTGCTGCCGAAGATAATTGCATACATGGATGTTGAGTGCATCTAGCTTTGCCAGTTAGTGAATCAGCGGATTTTGTAGAAAGAAAAAAAAATAAAAAGCAAAAGCCATTCAAATGAAGAGCAAGTCATGTTTGACCTCCATGCCAAAGAATTTTTAGGTCGACAATGCGGAGGAACTTCTCCTTTTGCATTGTGGTTCCGTACATGATTTATCAGGTTAGCTCAGGCACATATACACAGACCCACACACTAACATGGAACAAACTGACCATTAGCTGTTTGGAAACTCTGCACCATGAGTCGAGTTCTGGGTTTTGTAAGAGAATATATATATCCCTCCCTTTTTGTATATAATTTCAATAGTTCTGGTTTCACATTCAGCATGGTTTTGTATCGACTTCCTCAGCCATGCTGGTACTTCTCATGTCACCGAGATCTCTATACTTAGTAGAAACCAATGGGGGTGAAGTTATTTGACTTTTCTGAGGTGAGAAAATACGGTTGAAAAAATTCAGTAGCATCTAGGCACTGAAACTTCAGGGAGATGTGCTGGGTGGTCCGGATGATGGTATGACAGAGCGCAATGCGAACTTGCTCTGGGTACGCAAAGTCAAATAACAATCTACGCGCAATATGTTCGTGTTCTAAAGAGAATATGCACTTCATGCTTACGTAGGAGTGGCAAGTTTCGACGATGTTGTCGACGACAAGGAGGAGGACAAGCAAGCGAAATGTACTAACATCAATGCTGTTTGTGTCGAAATTATGTCAGATGTGCTGGACATGATTGTGAACGGTTCGGTTCGGTTTTTTGGAAAAATTGAAAAAAAACCGAACCGAACCGAACTGAAACCATCCCGAACCGAATATGAATTGAATCGAAAATGTGGTTCGATTCGATTCGGGATGATTTTTCGATTATCCTATTTTTACTTTGCTTATTGGAATTTAAGTAAATAAGAGATGATAAAAAAAGAGAAATTGTTTAATTTTTATTAAGAATTCTGATTTGGTTCGATTAACCGAATCGAAAAGGTTAACGGTTATTTTTTGGTTAACCGAACCGAAAACATACAAATTTCGGTTCGGTTCGGTTCGATTTTCCATTTCGGTTTGGTTTTTGACACCTCTAACTACATGTCTCACATTCAGTATTGACTAGTAAAATCTCGGTTACTCAATTTATCCGTTTAATTACTCATAGGGCAGCTTTGTTAGAAAGTGCCGTGGGAGCGGGAAGTGTTCAACTTAAGGATTTTCAAGAAAGCCACAAGAGCTGAAGTACCACTTTTCACTTGACCACCTTAAAATATTTGACAAACAAAAACCTACATATAAGTTGTTTTTCGTGCATCTATGATGTTCCTTAGGTGAGAAAGGGTTACCAGCCCATAAAAAAAAAAAAAAAAAAAAAAAAGGGTTAGGGTAATTCTATAATTGGGTTTTGGCCATTAATTAGTACATATTGGCTTATATTAAATTATTAAATTTATACGGGTAGTCAAAAGACAATCCATTAAGAATTTTACTTATTATTCGCTATGAATGTAACAGGTACTGTACTGAAAATTAGTGAAATGCCTACACACAAAATAATAATCAGATTCCTAAGTTCCCAATTTTATTTTGTAAACTCTAGCATTTAAATGGATTATTCCTTTAGATTAAAGCGTCTTTATTCCATTAAAATAAAACTCCATCAAATATGAAATCGATCAAGCAATTTTTATGAGCCCTTTATTTTTCTTTTCTTTTTTTTGTATTAGTGGAGCGGGTAAAAAAAATCGTCAACAATTGATTTTTTTTTTTTTTAAGTTTCTACATGTGTTTTTTTGGGCATCTCATTTTTTAGCTATTTCAATTCTATTATAGAAAAAGGAAAAAAAAAAAAAAAAAATCGGACAAATTGCGTGGCGCTGTACCGGAGCTCCTTCACATGTATTCCACTGCTAAAACCCAGCGCCCCCACCACGAAGACCGACGCCTAAACCCTTGACCAGTCGACCTCGTACCGTGTCGAAAATCGAAGCTTTCAGATACCGGAGAGCAGGAATGGCGAAGAAGCAGAAGAGACGAGCCGAAGCCGGAGCAGAGCCGGCGAAGGCGAGCGGTGTCGAGCCTCGGAATGAGCTCCTCAACGGCGACGGCGGCGGCGGCGGCGGCCGCCCTCGCGACGAGCCGGAGAAGAGGAGCGGCAAGAAGAAGAGGAGGGAGTGCGGCGGCGGAGGCGAGTCCAGGGGAATCCCCACCGTCAGCATCGCCGTGGCCGGTTCCATCATCGACAACACTCAGTCTTACGAGCTCGCCACCCGCGTACTCTCTCTCCCTCCGAGTAGATTGCTGTTTGAACTCGTGCTTCGCCTCGCTTGCATTGTCGCTTTTGTCGCAGTTGAGTTGTTACGATGATTTTCACATCGTCCTCTGTTTGTTCTTCTTCCCATTTCCCCCACCTCCACAGTTGGCTGGTCAGATTGCTCGTGCGGCGACGATTTTTAGGATCGACGAGGTCCCTCCCTCTCTCTCCCTCTCTCTCTCTCTCTCTAGCTATATGTTCTTGGGTGTTTATTGTACAATCGAAGAGGGTGTATGATGCCCTCTGTTATGTTAGTAAGGCCTGGGAAGTGGGTTGGGTATGTTGAATCGCTTGCAAATGTGCTCCTTTTAGTTGCTAGCGTGAGCATTTGTTGCCACTTGCTTCAGTTGTTGGTGTCTTTTTCCTTCTACCTGTTTATCAGGTGGTGGTGTTTGATAACAAGGATACCCCGGCAGAGGACCCGACAGAGAAAACAGTGGCTTGTGCTGATGAGCACGAGAGTGGGGCGGCTTTTCTTATTAGGATATTGCGGTACTTGGAGACACCGCAGTATTTGAGGAAAACTTTATTTCCTAAGCATAACAGCTTGCGTTTTGTGGTGAGAGTTGTACTTAGATTAGCTATTTTTCTTACTGGTCTCTGCATATTTGGCGGTTGTTTTCTGACACTAAATTGGGATGGTCTAAGTGCTCATTGCTGTTGCCTTAAATTTCAACAGGGCTTGTTGCCTCCACTTGATGCTCCACACCATTTGCGCAGGCATGAATGGGCTCCATATCGAGAAGGTTACCCTTTTACCAATGCTTTTACCAACATGAAACCGACTCATATGTTGTTGGTATGAACTTTGGCATGAAATTTATGGGTTTCTAAAGGTTTTCCTTCCGGTTAAATGAAGCTGTGGCAGTTTTCGCGAGTGGAGTCTAAAAATGTCACGAGAGAAATGTATTTCATTATTCATCTTCATTCACTTCTAGCATGGTGATAAAGTTTGAAAAAATGTAGTTAGAAACTGAGGTATCAATTATAATATGTGGAATCAATATATGTCATGGGAGGGAAAATGGGGTACCTCCATATGTTAGCTTCTGAGTTAAGTGCAAACGTTGAAACATAGGGAAGAATATTGTGCAGTTGGATGTAGTTGTTGGGGCAATTGTCCTGAAGATGTTTGCATAGATGTTGTTGACACTCTTAGCAACACAGACTAATGCAGGGTAGAAAATACTTGCTCAGATACAGCTACCACTTGAGGTTTTCTTGAGATGTTTTTGTAGCTTTTATAATTATCTCCATTAAAGCTTTCTCATCCATTTATACCCCATCTAGTTAACTCACATATTTTTGTGACTTTTTAGGTGTCACACTAAAGGCAAGAACTCCAACTTCTTATCAAACGCTTGTTGACGTGGGCCTAAATAAGGTAGAGTTATGTGGGAGTTCATGTAAATAAGCTTTTAACCCATAATACCTGCCCATTTTAGCATCATAATTATGTGTTTATCTACCCTTTTCCCCCTGGATGCATGTCTATCTACTTAGTGATATGCATAGAATGTTCTCAATCATCAAACTACTTAACAATACCAACTATAGAGGCCATGTGAATCATGTGTTCCAGTGGATTAATGTTGCAAGTTATACTGGCTGACCATGAGCCGAATGACCTAAGGGTTCATGTAGCCAGGTCTGCTGAGCTGGACTAGATTTAATTTTATTGACATTAGGACCTCCCTAATGCTGTATTACTGACCCTACTTGTTCAGATGGTTGTTCACGGCCAAAGTTACTGAAAAGAATGTTCTCTATGTTTATCAGTTATAAAAGGTGGAGTCCTCTCTCTCTCTGAGTCTGACTCAAGGCCCTAACACCAACCCTAACTGAGCTTATATGACAAAAAGGAATTGTGCAGCTCACTCAAGTCTCCTTTTTGTGTGATTATAGCACTTGCATATAGTCATCCATTGTATTTCTTGTGATCATGGAAATCTTTTACTTTACAATTTTGATATGGAGATTAATTGGACCAAAACTCAAAATGAATGCTCTGAGATTTTTGCAGTGATTAATATTAAACTACACTGATGCAGGATGTTGTCATCGATCAAGCACTTGAACCTGGTGTTAGAGTCACTGTAGCTATGGGGGTGGAACGGGATTTGGATGCAGGTAAATAATTGAAGTGGCCTACACAAGTTGCATCACTTATGGCGTTGGTGTTTTTGCAAATGTGACAATGAAAATATATGACTGGGTTATGTCAGAATGATAACGATAACTTTCATCATTGCTACTTAACTCCATCTTGTTAATGCAGCCTGCTGATGGGCTGTAAGTTTTGTGCTTGATGACTATATAAACGTAGTTCTTTCCTATTATCGGTCATGTGAGTGATGGTAATCTACTTCGAGATTTGTCTTTGTATGCCATCATGTGGATGAAAAAACAAACTTAAATTTTTTGTAAAGATATGATGCATGTGCATAGTGAGTTAGTCATTTCATTTTGAAGTTTAATCTACACAGAATCTTTTTTATTTGGTGTTATGTATAGCTGAGACATATTTGATGGGTTGTTAAAGTGAACATATTTGTATGAGACATAATGGTTTGTAGATGGTTCACAAAACCTTATGAAGAGTTTCTCATTGACTACAAACTCATCTGATACTATAATTATCTAGACTTGCCACGCCAGGTTGTCTCATCCTCCAAGCCAAGGGAAGATGCGGGGACCTATTGGGGATATAAAGTGCGATATGCTTCCAATCTTAGTTCTGTGATCAAAGAATGCCCCTACGAGGTACTTTCTTCTTGACATTAGGCTAATATTTTCTTCCATCTCTATATTCACTTACCTTACCTTATTACTTGTAGTGCATCTGTTTTTTCAGCTTCTTCTTTTCTTATCCCATTACAGGGTGGGTATGATTATGCAATAGGAACATCAGAGCATGGTGAGGTTGTCAGGTCATCGGATCTTATCATACCTACATCCAGGTTAGTATCTATCATCGTTGACTTGGAAATAGAATGGCTTCTGTTGGGTTGTTATTCTAACTTCCTGCTGGCATCTGCTTTTTTATGTCCAGAGTTATCCCTGTTTCTATCCTAGTCTTAAGAGTCATGACTATCTATTCTGTATCATTTAGTGTAAAAGATGTGGTAGTACTTGCTATTCTCATTCTCTTGACAGTCCGATGGTGGAACCATACATTTAAATGCAACACGGTTAAGGATAACAAGTTTTTCAAAATTGATTAGTTCAATGGTTGAGCCCTCAGCCCTTTCTTTATACTTAACAATTTTGCGTGAGTCTGTTTGCCATAGCTTTAACGACAAGCTTGTGAGTACTGAACAGAGAATAATTGGTATCATAGATCAAGTGCCAAGAGAAGTGCTCTCTGGTTTTTCGGTAATCTTGAGATTTGATCATTTGGTTTTTGTTGGTATGTTCCTCTTTTTCCTCTATTTGCAATACCATTAAAATGGGGGCTAGGTATGGTCCTTAGCCATACAATTAGTTTTCAGTACTTTCATTTTCATTTGAGTTTGGTTGCTTTTCCTGTTTGGTGAAAGTTATATGTCACAAGAACTAGGGCTTAGCATAATGGCTACACTTACCAAATTCTAAGATATCTTGCTTCAATTCCAGTCTTCCTCCTTCCCTCTCTCACCTATCGAAGGAAAAAAAGAGGAGGAAGTGATCTGCCATTTGCATTCACTATCTGTTTCATCTTATGCAGGCATTTATTGATTGCCTTTGGTGGACTTGCTGGATTGGAAGAAAGTGTGGAGGAGGACAATAGCCTCAAGGTATCGTTTTGTGCCCCCAACTCTGAGAGGAGCATTTCAGTTTGGCTTTTTGAAAAGCTAACTTCTTGACTTTTTCAGCTTATATTTTCCTTGGGAACAGAGTAGCTTGGCGGTGTTTTCCGGAGAAAATGTTGTGGACAAAAACACTTGTAGAATATCTAGTTCTTGTCCCACTGAATCCTTCTAGCCATTTCAATAAATTTGAGTGCTTTAGTGCTTTCCTCAAGTTCTGTGATATTAATTTTTGCCTTTTAGCGTCTAAAGTGTGCTGGAACTTCAAATAAAGCATGTTCTGGCTATCAAATCCTGCTGACCTGAATTTAGGAATAATATGCATTTTATCACTGATGGAACTAATAGGTGCTAGCCAAAGCTGGAGACAGGAAGTTATAATTGCTCGATCACTAAGATTGTTGACTGGTCTGTTTTCCCCTTGTTTTTTCTTTTTCTCCCAGGGAAAAAGTGTGAAGGATCTTTTTGATAGATATCTAAACACATGTCCTCATCAAGGAAGCCGAACAATTCGTACTGAGGTACTTTTATTCACTATATTAATCTGCTTATCTTTTGACAGCACTAATCGTTGCTCAAGTCACACCTTGTGAACAGGAAGCGATCCTAATTTCTCTTCAATACTTTCAAGAACCAAGAAGCAGAGCGCTGGAAGTTGGACAGTTAAATTAGTCTGAAGCCTGTTGGTGATGATTAGAGAATTTTGGCGAATCCAGTACTGGTTGATTCACTTTTGTAATCATATTCTCTTCTCTTGTTATTTTGCATTCTTATGATGAAGGACCCACAAAAATTCTATCTACTCAGTTATAGCCAGTGGTGCTTGTGGGTAGGCACTTCTAAGTATCCAACGTAGGGCTTTTATTTTAGATGTTATGGCACCGTTGTAGTTATCTTCCCGGGTGGGTCATTTCTACCGTGCTCTGTGAACTACTACTTGTAAGCTGGACATCTTTCTCTGCTTTTTCTCAACAAAAAGAAGATAATGATGCTATTTGCAGCTCGCATGAACCATTTAATAAATTAGCAGTAACGCAAACAGGGCTGAACAGTCTTGTCTATTGGCTGAGAATCACATATAGACTATCTTTATAGAAGAGAAAAATGTTGAGCTTTATCAGATTTTTTCCATGTCATCCTTGTCCATTCGATCTACCATACATATGCAACTGAAGGAAGCCATACTGCTGATTATTGCACTCAGCAGTTTCTGCTCACTTAGAAATGCTAGTGCACTGGCTAACTTACACACCCACCCAAACAGGGTGCAGCACGTGTTCCGATTCTCTCAGTTCATGAGTTCACACACATTGACTACGCATGCATCCCGGGCTTGCAAACAAATGACATATTCTTCTCCTACATAAGGTAGTCGAGATGGTCTCACTCCCCCTCATCCCGGTCCGGAGAAGAAAAATAACATAATCATCTTAGAAGGCAGACATTCGTCCAACCAGTAAATCAGAATAGCAGGCAGCGCAAAAGCTGCTCAGAGCTTTAAGGATTAGAGAATAAAATCAGCCGGAAGAGAAGAAAGCGCATTAATACAGTTCACTAGCTAGTAGCTAGTAGATAGAACGTAAATTCTGGGAATCCGTTCCTACGATAAGATTACCCAGGATACTATAAAATGAGTGCCCTACGGAAAAAAGGGGTCAAATACATGAAAAACAGCTCCTACAAGGCCGTCCTCCTGAGTAAAAAAATGCTCATCTCTAGGAGCTACGATTTCTTGCTCATGGTTCACGAGCCTCAACGATGTACTGAGCTAAAAATTCAGCAAATGTTCTTGGCTATTAAAGCTGTTCCTTAAACTAGAAAGAACATATCCTACTCTTCACCTACTTCAAGGTTCTTCAACTTTGACTCCAGCTCACCTTCATCAGCTTCGCCTTTCCCTTCGCCATCCTCATCCTCTTCATCTTCATCACCTCCTTCAGGGTCATTCTCATCTAGGGAAGCCAGCATTTCAGGGGATTTCTTGAATATACTCTTGACCTCATCAATCCCGTCTTCCGAAATGAAATTTCCATCGATGTTGAGCAACTTGAACCCAGGCTTCTGAACCACAACCTGGGCCAAGAATCGAGCTCCAGCCCTTCTGATCAAGTTGGTGTTCAAATCAACTTCTGTCAACTGCTCATGGCCTTCTTGCAATGCTTTGCCTATCTGAATAGTACCTTCATCCTTGAGCTCATTCTCAGCCAAGTTCAATTTGGTGAGAAGGCTCTTTGCAGCTATACAAGCAGATAAAACAGGAGCTGCTTCCGCTGTTATGTCGTTGCCAGCCATCTCTAGAACTGTAAGAGACGAGGCTGTCTCTTTAAGAACATTGGATATAGCGATTGCCCCCTCATCTTCCAAATTCAGGTAACTCAAGTAAACCTCGGTCAAATTAGTGTGCTTGGAAAGAGCTTTACTCAAAGAAACTCCAGCATCTACCCCAAACATATTGTCCCTCAAATCCAGTTTCTTCAGGTGGATGCAATTTTCAAGTGCTTCCGATAAGGCAACACCTCCATCAGAGCAAATCCTTGTGGAGGAGCAGCGGAAGTCCTCCAATAATGAAGAATGTTTCACAACCTCAGCGATAGCAATTGCCCCTTCATCTCCTGTCATGTTATTGTGAAAATGAAGAACTCTAAGTTTTTCTGTGGAAGGAATCAGCTCACTTACTGCACGCGCAGCTTCTTCAGAAATTCCATCGTTCATTAAATAGAGCTCCTCCAATTGACTCTGTGATTTCAGGAGTGCGCCAAATGCTCTGACACCTTTCTCGCCCAAAGCATTATTGGAAAGATTTAGAGAATTCAAAACACTACCCTCCAAGGCAGCTGCAAATATGCTCATGACTTCAAGAGCTTCTGTTTCTGGTCTTCCTGCAATGAAATCAGATAAATCTACCTCCTTCAACTGGTGCTTCAGGGAAATCAGAATGGGTTCAGCAACACGAGCGGCTCCTAATCCAAAGCTTCTATTGCTAAAGCATATTTTGGTGAAAGAATTTTCAGGATCCTTCAATGGTCTCAGAAGTTCTTCTGCCTCCTCTGCTTCAATAAAGGCCCGTTGGCCCTTGGAAATATCAAAAAATGTCTCTCTAGAGGCCTTAGCACTGTCAGAATTTGGCGGCTTTTCATCCTTGCCTTTTGGGCCTTTTTTGAGGACTTCCAGTATAAGTTTACTGCACTCCTTAGCATAAAGCTGCACTGCAGACCCTCCATCACCATCAGGCTCTTTTTCATAATGTTGATTAGCAGTCGTAAAAGCTTCATCTTCAATCCTTTTTGCATTTTCCTCAGCTTCTTCCGGGCTCAAACTTCCATACTTTCTAGTGAAAATGGATTCACTGGTGAGATTCCTAGTCATCCGTTCTACAAGTGTTTCACGAGTATTTTTGCTTGGGGGCCATAGTTTCACTGAAAATGGTCGGCGCTGAGAAGTCAATGGTGCAGCATCCATCACAACACAACCTGCATATAAGAAATGCACATAAGTTTAAATTGATCCAGATGATGTTGACTGCAAACAGATGCCCAGTAGACAAGCTGATGTAAAATCCAATTGCAAACAACTTCAGGAATTTTTAAAAAAACTAAACAAGTAATAATTAATGAAAACACAGAAACAACTGCACCATTAACATTAACTGGTAAAAAGAATTTTTTCTTCAAAATTCTCAATATTTCAATGTTGGCCTTCAAGTAGGCATTGTCAATATAGACTTACTTTGTGGCCCACTCCTTTTACTCTCACATCAGGTCAGGAGAGTAGAGCTAATAACAAGCTACTAGAAATGCATGGAAACATGACAAGAGAATTTATGGCCTTAAACCATGATCATACATATTTCTAAGTGCCAAAACTACTTGACCTCTTCATCTATCCAGCAGGAGGATACCCATATGAGACTAACAAGAAACAAAGATGCCCAAGCACAACTACACAGCCTTTAACAACTTATCCATTTTATTATCTCAAAAAAACCATTTCTTATTGGACAAAAACCATACAAGATTAAACAGGATCATATTAAAGAGTCATACGATCAAAGGAAGTTTTCATGGTAAATAGCTTACTATGGAAGAGAGGGATAAGGGGGAAAAAAACTAATCAAACTAGGAAATACCACAAGCTGGTCACATTTCATCGAAATTAAATATTTTGGGTACTCATTTTTTTATGTAAGCAAAGAAAGGCTGCCAACACTTGTAATCTCGGATGTCAATAGCTCTGACTATACTTTTAAAGCAAAAATTTAAGGAAGCTCAATAGATCTTGAAGAGAAATGGATTGGCAAAATAAAGCAACCATGACAGAAATTTATTATGCACTAATTAAATGGAAAGGAAGAACACTGAAAATGTATGACACAATTCTCGTATAACATAATTTCCTGCAATAATTACTTTCACAGACCAAGAGTGGAAGCAGAGGACATGATAACAACCAACAAAATGGAGTTAAAGACCACTAGTAAGTTAGACCTACTTTACAAGATATCTGAACAAATTGGAATTTTGTATGGGAGAATGGAATAAAGCTTATCCAATGGAGCTAGACCACTAGTAAGTTGGACCTACTTTACAAGATGTCCTAGCAAATTGGAATTTCGTATGGAAGAATGGATAAAACTTGTCCAATAGAGATGCTATTTCCAGAATAAAGGTAAAAGATCAACTTGCAAATTCAGTATAAGTCCTCATGATAAAACCATTGCTATCGAAGTACTAACTTTACAAAAAGTCTAAAAAAGATGCACAATCAAGTACAGAGACGTAACCATATTGGTATAATATTTAAAGGGAACACATAATTATTCAGACCTTATTTATTTTTCAAACAAAAGTAATAAATTTGATTGGGGCTCATTACTTGGCACCAAATGCCTAACAAGTAGGTATAAAAAGCATTTGTGTACTTGCACTTCCACCTTGCCCCTCAGCAACAGATCCTCATCCAAAAACCACTCAAGCACCTAACAAGAAGAAATGGTCCTTTGACAATGTTGGATGCAGCTAGGAGTACATAATAGAATTGCAGAAAATGCAAAATCTCTGCCCCTTATGTCTTGAAACACATGATATTGACATATTCAACTTGCATTCCTTTATACAACATTTTTTCCTAACTTCAAACAAGGGAACCTCACAAAAGCTTGACCAGACTATTTTACCACCCGTTTGACTTGTCAAGTGCAAAACTATTGGAAAAGGTTTCGACTGTCACAATTTACTGTGATTTATGTCATCAAATGAAACTATCACACCGGCTACTAGTTTTTCTCTATATTTAGCCCAAGGACTAAAGTTGTTATTGCTAAAATAAACTCAACTCAGCAAGCCTTCATCATCTAAGGTTGGCTCCACAAAATCTTTCCACACAGATTGCTTTTCATATTCCAAGTTACTTCTCAAATTTAGATCCATCATATACCTTCACTATCCATCTTTCCTAATAATTAATATGCCTTAACCCGAGACTAAGCCAATCCAAACATCAAATCTCTTCCATGGTATGTCTTAGATGCTGAAATTTATTCCACAGTACACTACACTGCACAAACCATCCACCCAAAAGCAGCATCTTTTCTCGAACTGTGACTTTTGTTCACTCCCTCACACACAAAGCGAAAGCACAGAAGTCTGTACAGTCCACAATGCACGAATTAGAAAACATATCCATCATAAACTGTCCTGAAAAGGAGACTGACACGGCAGCAGTCCCTAGCTACACGTATGGTAAGCATTTCTCACAAAAATAGGCAGTAGAAAAAACAAACCCGACAGAAGTAATACAGAGAAACGTCAAATTCAAACGGGCATTCAAAATGTCAATCGTTCAGCACAGATTAAGGTTTCCGGGTCCTAAACAAGCACAAAACATTCAACCATACCCAGTCGCAGATCTGAAACTCCAGCGAGTCACAGCAAAAGTACCCAAAGGAGAAAAACAACAAAACCCGAAACCTAATACACAGCCAGGACCCAACCAACTCGATCCGACCAACCAAAGCGGAGCACGGAGAGCAAGAAAAACCAGGGACACGCGGCGGAGAACAAAACCCAGAAAAGGCCGAAACTTTCAAGGAACGAGAAACGAAATGGGTACCTGAAAAACCGTCGCTTTTTCTTCAAACGTTCGGCGAAAGAGAGCGACGACGAATGTCGAATGAAAAGGCGAGTAAGCGACACAGTGATAGAGGGCGAAACGCTTGGAGGGTAAAAAGGAGAAACGGCTTCAAGACAGATAAGAAGGGTTTGCCGAGAGATCGATTTTGAAAGCACGAGAGAATTCTGTGCGTCTCGTCCGCTATGTCCGAAAATACAGTGCGCCTGTTTATATAGAGAGAAAAGCCGGGGGGGAAGAAGAGAGAGGGAGAGGTCTGCTTACATTCTACGAGGATCTTATTCAAATGTAGGAGTGATTCTCTCACAAAACGAAACGACTAACTTGACATTAGATGAATTGCAACTTCTCGAATACGTTTGTACATTCAGAAAATCAACTTTTTTTTATTGGAAAGCCAATTTCCTGTTTTAGTGTATATCGACATCTATACATATGAACTATGTTATAGATAATTTACCAAATCTGTGTAGCGTTATGAATGAATGATCGCTAAACTTGTTAAATGGATGAATCGAATCGAATATAAGTAAATTGAAAATTGATCCAATCCAAATTGGCACATTTAATTCATATCAACAAATTTTCTCGAAAACAATTAATGCAACATCATGTTTCTAGTTTCCAAACTAACTAAAAGATTAATCACTTTATCGTAATTACATAATTTGGATATTCTCTTAAAGAGTGCAATTGTATTTGCAATTCTATTAACATATGTCGAGAGTAATGATTAAATATATTTAAATTGAAATAATTTGAGTTTCAAAATATTAATTATGAATAACATGAGAGCAATCGATATAATGAAAATTGTAAAATTTCTTTAATTGATTGCTTAGTAAGTGCATTGAGAAAATTCATTTGAAATTTAATATCTAGGTAGAAATTCAAATCGAGTGGTTCTGCCATCACATCATGTAGGCTTGGGAAATCTTAACCAAAAGTTTCAATTTCTGTATTTCTTTTGTGTGAGTTCATTTTGAAAGGAAAAAGAGGGTATTCCAAAAAATATTATAAAAATAGATAGTTCCTTGTGGGATTTAGGATCCGTGTCATGTTGCATTCAGAAAGTGAGTTCAGATGCCCTATGTCTTCCATTAACAGAACTTACGCATACTTTTTTATTAACCAATTAGTGTACCTAATGAAAATCCCCTGTTGTTTCTCTTTCATTTTCGTTACCTACCACGTCCAAATCTTCTAGGAAGCTCTTTCTTGGGAAAATTACCATGTTAGTCTCAAATTTATTATGCGAATATAATTAGACCGTTGCATCAATAATTTCCGATGAAAATTGGCCGGAAAAACTATATTGAATTTACATGTAAAGACTTATGATTAAATTAGTAAAATTGAAAAATTTATAACTAAATTGGCATCTATACAAGTACAATAGATTCAGAACTAATTGAGTAATTCCCCCTCTTTCTTGTGTAACTTAACTAGATGATTGTTGTTTTAATCACACCACATACAGCACACTAATACTAACTACTATTTACACTGTGGCTGCTTAGTGCTTAATATAAATTTTATTAGATATAATCTTTTGTACCCTGATAAAATTATACAGAAATTTATAAATCTCGCCCCTTTGAATTACGTATTGATATTTATTTGTCTCGCCTCCCTTAGGCTAGATTTCTGTGTGCTTCGCTGTACCTGCTACTTAAACATCATCATTTATGTTGGGTCTGTTTCAGATGGAACAATGCAACCTTATGTACTTTAATATCATTGTACAAAGTAAAATAGATCCTCTTATCATGACTTCTGAAGCTGATGCTCCTGCTTTTCCTCCCTCACGCTGCGATCATGATAGAAGGGATTATCCTTCTATTCCCCTGGGTACAGAGCGTTCTCGTGTATCAAACGTGGGTTCAACTCAGAGATCTTTTTGTCGGGAATCATTTTTTGAGTCTCAGACGATGAAGTCGTGGGTGAGCCACCGATGAGCTTCAAGGATGTCCCAATTCTAAAGATAAGCACGAAGGAGAAGGAAAGACTGCGTCGACCTTGGCGCCAAACTCTAATTATCAATTTACTGGGTTGAACAGTTGAATACGATTAGGTTTATAAGAAACTCTTGCAAATTTGGTCCCCGAAAGGAGAGTCGGTTGGGATTAGTTTGGGTAATAATTTTTTCACTGCAACATTTTCCTTGCTGGAGGACTGTTTATTTGTGTTCAGGGAAAGACCTTTTGATCGTTATCTAGCCATCAGGAGATAGCATCCTAATTTCGATCCAAATGAGGCAACAATTGATAGGGTCGGGGCTTGGGTCAAGTTTCAGTATCTTGATGAGGATTTTTTAATGCAACTTGGTTTGTTAACTGGAAGACCATTGAGAGCAAATTCTACCACTATGCTAGCCGCAAGGGGGAAGTATACTCGCCTTTGTGTCGAAGTTGACTTAACACACCCTTTGATTTTTTTATTTTTTAAGGAAAACTCAGATGTGGGGAGTACAAAGAAGTACATCTGATTCATGAAGTTATTCGGATTAGATGACTTTGGGTCTAAAGTGGGTAAATTGGTCGAAGAAATTGGGAATGGTAATTTACATGCCTAGTTCTCCTGTTATGAACAAAACAAAACAAGAAGTTCGGAGGGAGCCCCAAAATAAGAGTGACCCTTGGATGGTTGCACAGAAAATCCGTAAGGGCAAAGAGAACAAGTGAAAAAAGCACTAGCTCGAAAAAGAAGGTGGAGATTTATTTGCTTTGGGGTCCTGCTTTTTAGTGCTACCTCAAGTTTACGATTGTGGGGATTCGAATTGTCTTCCTCGACGAGGGATGCATAATTTGAAGGAGAAAAACGCCATTAGAATTATAGATAAAAAGAAAGCCAAAGTTGTTGGTTTTGATTTTGAGGGCTTGTTCAGAGAGAACGTGACTTTGAGATTGTCTTAGCCACATGAGCAAATAACCAGTATTGTACAGGGTCTTTCTCTTAAAGACGGTAATAGGGGCTTCAAATAATGCTCTTGCACTCGGGATAACTTATCTACCTCGCCAGTTAATTATTTAATTCACATTCTAGCAATTTGGTGTTTTCCCATGTGTACTTCTCTAGAGCTCTCTTCAAAACAAAATGTGCCTTGAGTTCGGATTATGTCATGCAAGCACCACCAAAACAACTTGATGATATTGGGGGATGGGGGACATGAGTTTTTCTGCTAATTTACCTTTGTCGGAGGTTCCAGATTCTCTTGAAGAGACAGCTCATGTGAAGCCTAACAAAAAATATTGGTGCGGCGAATCCTATGATGCTAGACGGCTCGGTTTAGCTATGGTACCCTTCTCTCTCTCAAGTATTTCATTTAATGCAGTTGTTAACGTGAAATTGCCAAGTTTCAGGGAGTATTTAGCAATGGCAAATGACTTAATTCATTTACCTAGTGTTCATGTTCAAGTGCTTATCATTGTTGAAACGAGAGTGAGTGGATATAAAGCTTCAAGAAACTTCAATTTCTTAATCGTCCTCACGTTGAGGCACAAGAATTTTTGGGAGGACTTTGGTTGTTGTGGCTTCATGCTTCCTTTACCATTGAAGTGGTCCAAATTGATTCTCAATTTATTCATGTTAAAATTGGAGGGGGTTATAGAATCTGGGGGTTAACTGCTACGTATGCCAAATCAGATGAATTAGCTAAAGCCTAATCGAGGAGTCACATTGCGTAGGCATCTTTCTTAGCGTTTGTTGTTTCTTGATGCAATAGTTCAAGTACTTTCTAGATTTAATTTTGATCCCTCATTCTCTCTTGATTTCTCTGTACCGTGACAGGACTTATAAGGTGAATCGGCCTTTTTCAGCAAACTCATGCTTCTTTTTAATGATTTTTCTCTACTTGGAATGATGAATTGTCGATCCATGTTGCTTTGTCCCAACTTTAAAACAATCTCAAGGACTAGAATTAGAATGTCTTTGGAAACATTTTCAGAAGGAAAAAATAAAAAACCTTATTGGCTAGATTAGGAGGCATCCAAAAGGCACTAAAGTAAGTCACAAATCCCTTTTTATTGAAACGGGAAGCGAAGTTACAAAAATAGTTTGTTGATGTCTCTATTAAAAAAGAAATCCACTTGGTATGAAAAAATCAAAACATCAATAGTAGTAGTGTGGAGATAAAAATACGAAGTTTTTCATGCCACCACGATCATTAGTTGTTGAAAGAATAAAATTTATACTACAACAAATAACGGTGGAGAATGGGTGTCTGACCAAGACGAAGTGAGAGGCATTGTGGTGGATTTTACAAGAATTTTTTTACTCAAGATGAGCCAACCCCAACCGTGATTTTGTAGTTTGACGGTTTTTCAAGTCTTGAGTTCTTTGTCAAGCTCCGAATCTAGTTAAGCTAGTCGACAAGGAAGAGATCTATAGAGCACTCTTTGATATGGGACCTTACAAAGCACCAGATGGTTTTCCAAGTAGTTTCATTTCAACATCAGTGGAACCTGGTAGATAATTTAGTTGTTAACTTTATTGTTGAGGCATGGTCTGGGAATTGTAACTGGGCTGAGATTAATAGAACTCTCTCAATGCTGATTTTGAAAGTGAGACAACCGAAGTTAATAGAAAACTTTAGACCAATTAATTTGCGAAACACCGTTTACATAATTCTCACTGAAGTAATTGTTAATAGACTAAAGGAAGTGCTTTCACAACTTGTCTCGCCTAATCAAACCAGCTTTGTTCTTGGTGGACATATCTAGAACAATGTTATTATTAGACGAGGCAATTTGCTCAATGAGCAAACTCCAAGGGAAATTAGAGTATATGACCCTCAAAATTGACAATCTGGTGTGCCAGAAGGCAGGGAGTTTCTCCACATAATAAGGTAGCAAATGCCCAAGCACAAACTGATTAGAGATCTGCTCATGACGCGACTCGAAATTGCAACCTCATCCCACTAGGCTACCACGGTAAGTTCATGCGTGCGTACCTCCTCTTTGAATAACGGCAAGGGCAATAAAAAACCAGAACAGGAAAAAACAAGAAAGAAGACAGAAATCGGTATTTTTACCACAGAATATGCTTTCCAAGTAAATAGAGGTAATTAAATAGTTTCAGGATTCCCACAGTCGGGATTCACCATCTTTTAACGGGCGATACGTCAATGATTATCTTGTTAAAGTAGAAAGTAAAGGTGAAAGTTTAGAATCCCTGCTACATTCATAGCTGATAATCCATAACCTTGAGTTGTACACAAGATTTTCAGAGATAGCAACTCAGAGCTTCTAATTTCTGAAATTACATTGTCTGAAGGTGCTGAAATTCTATCATGAGTTCTGTAAGTCGGGTAATGTAGAGAAAGGATTGTTCCATCCTCATGCCTCTACGCTCTGTAAGATGAAGTTTCCCAGAAAATAAAATGAACAGAAAAATCATGGCTGATGGTCACATGCCTTTAATGGCCCTTTGTGTCCAAGGCAGATGAGTAGCACCCCATAAGTCGACTTTCCTATTTTTTGGTCCATGCAGTGGACTGAGATATCAAAATTCCAAGTATTGAGAGAAGATTTGCTCATCTCCCTTGTTTGTTGAACTTGATTATGATGGTTTGATCCTCCTGAAAGTGATAGTGTTGACATTGACGATGACTACAATCTTTACTTGCAAGTTATTTATGTGGATATCTGTTTCATTCAAAACTAGATTCTGTCTCTGAAAGTCATTTTGGCTTCATGACATGATGTAACAACGTCCTCTCCTCCCCCAAATGGAGCATAAAGCCAATGCAGGACTCAAGTTCTTGCATTGTACCTGCAAACCTCCAGGAAAACTTGTGGAGTCATCTTTTTCTACAAACATCGATATGGTGTGAGATGTGCAAGTAATAGCATGATGTCTCCTCTTATTAATGTATTGAACTATTTAACTGGCATAAAACAAAGAGAAGGATAATGTACTTGCTCGCATAGCTTTATGACACATATACAGACTTGCTTGTATGTCTTTCTTTTTCAATAGTCAAATATACAGTACAACTATATAGATGATTGCATCAATCCTAATACTTTCTCCTCTTCTTACACGCCAGCTTCCATTTGGGAAGGAAAATTGAAACACACCTTTGTTTGTTTTTCATGATCTACACTATTCATAGTCTATATCAGAACTCGACTCACCAACATCACGATACTGTAGAGAAGCATGCCCTCGTTTGCATAAGAGATGAAGTCCTCTTGCTACCTCTCTGTATCTCCCGATGAGAAGATGATGTTGTCATTGACTTTGAGTCAACTAAAGGTTCTCATGTGCCACAGTTCCTCGGATGACTTCACTATTTTTCCAACCACACTTTGGTTCTGCATGATGACTCCATAACGTCCACGCTTTCATCTTCACATTACCAGAAAATAGAGTTTATCTAGATTGAAAAAAAAAATGCACGTAGTCACGGGCTTGTCTATGCTTAAGTGCTTTGGCATAATATTATTGGAGGCACTAGAAAACTTACTGCTTTAGAATATCACCTATCCTCATAAACCAGCTGCATAAAGTCTATCCCTAATTGAACATAGTTTGGCTGCTACATCTGTGATGCTCATTCGTTCCCCTGGGACTCCAACTGAGCAAGCGATCCCGATTCTGTAGATCATTAGCAGACAATCCTGGATTGTGCTCCTTTTGCTTTGGCCCGCATCACTCCCTACTTCTTGAACTAAAGTGGGATCGGTAATCTCCATGGCTCTTTCAGGCAAAGCTTCCTTGACAAAACTATGAAGATTCAAGTTCTCATTGAATAAGTCAGCGGTGGGACTGATTCCCGTGAACATCTCTAACAAGAGGATGCCATAACTATAAACATCGCCTTCAATAGAAACCACACTTCCCATTCCATATTCTGCACTTATAAAGAACCACAAATGGTTAAATTACGAGAAACAAGTAAGCACACAATCTCATAATGAAGTTCAAAGTTTTGTGAAAAGATGCATCAACAATTATGTGATGAACAAAATTTTCATTTGAGGGGATTAGGGACACAATGAGGCATACCTGGAGCAACATAACCAATTGTTCCTCTCAAACCAGCTGAGCTTATATTTGTGTTTGAGTAAGATGTGGATCCAAGAACGATCTTTGCCAATCCAAAGTCACCAACATGTCCAACCATCTCAGCATCTAAAAGGACATTGCTTGGCTTTAGATCACAATGAACTATGGCGTTTTGGCATTGGTTATGAAGATAATCCAATGCAAAAGCAACATCAATGGAAATCTTTATCCTTTGGATGAGACTCAAATTTTTTGAAGGCCCATTCGCATTAGCTAGTACTGGATATGGGTGCAACCACTCTTTGAGGCTACCATTGACCATTAACTCATAGACCAAAGCCTTGAAGTCATTTCCATTATAATCAATACCCGAGCATACTGTTAGTACCTTCAAAAGATTTCTGTGTTTGATACTCTTTAGAGCCTTGCACTCAGCTTTAAAACCTTTCAAAGCACCATGACGCATTAAATTAAGCACCTTCACTGCAATGTTGGTCCCATTCTCTTGCAGTACTCCTCGGTAAACAGATCCAAAACTGCCAGTGCCGATCAAATTAGTTGAGGAAAAACCATCAGTTGCTCTAAGAAGAGTTCCATAAGATAATTTTTGCCAGGTATCAGCTACGGAACTTGAAGTTGGTTCTTTTGTTTTCTTCTTCTTCAACCAACGTACATACACAAAAACCAAAACAAGAACCATCCCAAGCAGTCCAAAAATAATGGAGAGCACGAGCTTCAATTGATGAACAACTTTTTTGCTCTTGGAGTGTCTAGAGATGCATTTAGGGAGCCGGAATTTTGGGATTCCTCCACAGATCTTGTTGTTTCCAGTAATAAAAGTGGCACTAGCATTCTTGAAGATTCCTTCAGTTGGTAATACGCCTTCAAAATTGTTATAAGATAAATTCAGAATTTGCAAGAAGTCAAATGCCTCTAAGAACTTCGGAATATCACCTGATAAATTGTTATTTGAAAGATCCAATATCTCAATGCTTCGCAATGAGCTAATTGATTGAGGAATGGATCCTTGGAAGTGGTTGCCCCTCATTTGTAATTCTACCAGCCCATCACAATTGCCCAGAGCACTCGGAATTTCGCCACCAAACATATTGACTGAGATGTCCAAACCATTTAAATGATCCATTTGTCCGACTTCTGCCGGGAGGGCCCCATTCAAATGGTTGTGAGATAAGTTCAAATATATGAGAGTTTTAACTACTGGGAATATGGAACCACTGAGATTATTGTTAGAAAGATCAAGGTGCACCAGACTTTTGCACTTATCTAGATTGGAAGGAATGTGTCCGTGAAAGTGATTCCCATCAAGATATAATTCGATCAATTTCTTAAACTTCCACAAAGAGGATGGAATTAAGCCCGATAGATTGTTATTGGAGAGTATCAGTTTTGTTAGATTTTTAAGATTGCGCACATCAAACGGGATATCACCTGAAAGAATGGTGTTGCTCATTTCCAAGACTTCCAAGTTCACAAGAGTGGCGATTGCTCTAGGAATCTCACCAATTATAGGATTAAAGCCCAATGCCAATTTCCTGATAGTAACGGATAAGTTACCCATGCATATCGGTAAGGGTCCACCGAGTCTATTATCAAAAAAACTCAAGTAGATTAAGCTAGTGCTATTGGTTAATGAGCAAAGGAAGCTCAAGTCACTTGATCCCCCACTTCCAAGGTCGTTGTTGTTAAGCCCCAACCGTTGAAGATTACGCAAACTATCAAAAGAAGGTACGTTCCCTGAAAGTTTGTTTTGTCCAAGTTGAAGTATTTGCATATTTGTGGCATTATTTGGTATCCACGAAGGGATTGATCCAACAAACCGGTTCATGACGATGCTGAAAATTTCTAAGTTGGGGAGACCCGAGCCCACTGTAGTAGGAAGACTTCCGTGTATTTGGTTGAATCCTATCCCAAATACTGCCAATGAAGATAAATTGTAAAGGGAGGGAGGCACCGTACCTGACAACCGATTTATACCCAAAGCAAGTACTGTGAGTTTGGTCAGTTGGCCTAGAGCCGCAGGCAGATCCCCGCGTAAGTTATTTTCTGCAAGAGAAAGCAGCTCCACCGATGATAAGTTCCCAATGGAAGAAGGGACACTTCCTGTTAGATTGTTTCGTCCTAAATCAAGAAGCTGAAGCTTCACCAATGAACCAATCTCCAGAGGAACTTCTCCACTCAGTTGGTTTCTAGACAATTTGATGCGAAAGAGGTTAAAGCATCCTGATATATTCTTGGGAATTTCACCGGTCAGTGAATTATTGTGTAGTTGTAAGATACGAAGACGATGCAGCTGCCCAATTTGAGAAGGTATTTCATGGTCGAAGCTGTTATTATAGAGAGACAATTCCTTTAGAAAGCTGAGATTACCAATGTGAGGGGAGATGGATCCAGATAGCTTCTGGGAATTCAGGTCCAACACGGTGACTCTGTTGTGGTGCCGGCGACTGCATGTAATACCATACCATTGGCAGAGGTTGACCGTGTTGTTCCAAGAGCTAAGCACCCCGAGAGGATCCTCAGTAATCCCAGCCTTGAACATAAGCAATGCAGATTCGTCGGTTTTATTTAATGCCGAGAAGACTCGTGCAAAGCACAATGCAAATGCAATGGCAAAAACAAAGCAACGAAATGGTAACTTAGTAAAACTAAAGCCAACGAGTGGCATGGCTCAAAGCAGAAGTGATGTGAAGGGAGATTATGAAGGGATGAGAGATGTGATGCGTAATTCAGGAGTGGTTTAGCCACCTCATTGATAAGAGATTTATTGAGGATGAGGATTTAAAAGAGAGCCCGTTGTTTTGGTCTTTAAAGTTATTTATTAATTTCTCAAAAGAAGAAAGACGTAGACGTTTCGCATAGTGTACTCTCTATGGCATAATTAACTTCACACACGAAAAAACACAAAATTAATGAAATTGATTTCTGCACCAGGTAAATGAAAATTATTATAGAATAAGTATGTCATACTTTACATAAGGTAGACAGATTAGTGGCAGGTTGACTTGAGTCCACCACTGCTACTTTGTGTTTTGGATCGAGCCAAATTGACTTGAGTCCATCACCACTACTTTGTGTTTTGGATCGAGCCAAATTGACTTGAGTCCACCACCACTACTTTGTGTTTTGGATTGAGCCAAATTGACTTGAGTCAACCACCACTGCCTTGTGTTTGGGTTTGAAACAAATTGACTTGAGTCCACCACTACTACCTTATGTTTTGGTTTGAACCAAAGTTTTCAGAAAGTGGGGCTAAAAATGTAAGAACACTTTCCCACATATTTAATAAAAACAATTTCTAAGAATTCTTACCATACACATTGATTTTGGAAATTGAAAATGAAAAATCGACAACTTTCTTTTGCCAAACAGGACCCAAGATTTTGAGTCCACATCAATCTAGAAGACCATGTTCGATTTTCAAGGACGTTAGTTTCTACAGTTTGATCAACACAATTTTTTTCCTACTGACCTTCGATTCACGAAAGCTATAAGTAAATTTTTGTCTGAATGTTCACGTTCTCTTTGAATACCTCAGCCGTGGGATTATTCCTGTAAACATCTCCAGCCAGAAGACGTCGTAACTATGGACATCACCTTAGTAGAAACCACACTTCCCATTCCACACTTATAAGTAAACACAAATGGTCGAATTATGAGAAAATAGCACGCATATGAAGTTCGATTTTTTTGTGAAAAGATGCATCAACAATTTTGTGATGAACAAATTTTTCATTTGAGGGGGCTAGGTACACAATAGGGCATACTTGGAGCAACATAATCAATTGTTCCTCTCAAACCAGCTGAGCTTATATATGTGTTCGAGTAAGATGTGGATTCAAGAACAATCTTTGCCAATCCAAAGTCACCGACATGTCCAACCATCTCAGCATCTAAAAGGACATTGCTTGGCTTTAGATCATAATTTACTATAGCTTTGTGGCATTAATTATGAAGATAATCCAACGCAAAAGCAATGCCAATGGACATCTTTATCTTTTGGATGGACTCGAAATTTTTGAAGGCCCATCCCCATCAATTGGTATTGGATATGGGTGCAACCACTCTTCAAGGCTACCACTGGCCTTTAACTAATAGATCAAAGCCTTAAGTCATTTCTGTCATAATCAGTACATGAGCATATTTTTAGTACCTTCAAAAGATTTCTGTGTTTGATACTCTTTAGAGACTCCCAATCAGCTTTGAAACCTTTTAATGCACCATGACGCACTAAGTTAACCACCTTCACCGCAAGGTAAGTCCGATTCTCTAGCAGTATTCCTTTGGAAACAGATCCAAAATTGCCAGCACCGATCAAATTAGTTAAAGAAAAAGCATCAGTTAATTTAAGAAGAGTTCCATAAGATAATTTTCTACAAGTATCAGCTGTGGAACATGAAGTTGGTTCATTTGTTTTCTTCTTCTTCAACCATCGTACATACACAAAAACCAAAACAAAAACCACCCCTAGAAATCCAAAAAAAATAGAGAGCGCATGTTTCAATTTACAAACAACTCCTTTGCTCTTGGAGTGTCCAGAGATGCATTTAGAGAGCCGAAATTCCTCAGTTCCTCCACAAATCTTGTTGTTTCCACTAATAAAAAGGACACTAGCATTCTTGAAGGCCCCTTTAATTGGTAACAGGCATTCAAAATTGTTATAGGATAGGATAAATTCTGAATTTGTAGGAAGTCAAATGCCTCTTAAGAACTTTGGAATCTCACCTGATAAATTGTTATTTGAAATATCCAATATCTCTATGCTTCGTAATGAGCTAATTGATTGAGTGATAAATCCTTGAAAGTGGAATTCTGTAAGCCCATCACAATCGCCTAGAGTGCTCAAAATTTCACCACCAAACATTTTGCCTGGGATGTCCAAATAATTGAAATGGTCAATCTGTCTGACTTTCGCAAAAAGGGCTTCATCCAAATGGTTGTGAGACTGGTTCAAAATATATATATGAGAGTTTTAACTGCTGGGAATATGTTACCATTGAGATTATTGTTAGAAAAATTGAGGTACACCAGACTTTGCCACTTATCTAGATTGGAAGGAATGTGTATGGAAGTGATTCCCATCTAGATATAATATGATCAATTTCTTGAACTTCTGCATGGAGGATGGAACTACTCCCGATAGATTGTTATTGGAGAGAAACAGCTCTAGTAGATTTTTAAGATTTCCCACATCAAACGGGATATCACTTGAAAGAATGGCATTCTCATTTCCAAGATTTCCAAGCTGACAGGATTGCCGATTGCTCTAGGAATTTCACCACTTATAGGATTAAAGCCCAATGCCAATGTTTTGCTGGTAACGGAGAGGTTACCAATGCATATTGGCAATAGCCCACCAAGTTTATTATAAAAAATACTCAAGTAGGTTAAGCTAGTGCTATTGGTTAATAAGCAAAGGAAGCTCAATTCACCTGATTTCCCACTTCCACGGTGGTTGTTGTGAAAGCTCAACCGTTGAAGATTACGCGAACTTTCAAAAGAAGGTACATTCCCTAAAAGTTTGTTTGGTCCAAGTTGAAGTCTTCGTAGATTTGTGGCATTATTAGGTATCCATAAAGGGATTGATCCAACATACTGGTTCATGCCAATGCTGAAATATTCTTAAGTTGGGGAGACCCAAGCCCATTGTAGTGGGAAGACTTCCGTGTATTTGTTTAAATCCTACATCAAATACTACCAATGAAGATAAATTGTAAAAGGAAGGCAGTAATGTACCTGACAACCAGTTTTGTCCCAAAGCAAGTACTGGGGAGTTTGGTCAGTTGGCTTAGAGCCCCAAGCAAATCCCCGTGTAAGTTATTTTCCGTAAGAGAAAGCAGCTTCGCCAATGATAATTTCCCGATGGAAGAAGGGACACTGCCTGTTAGATTGTTTCGTCCTAAATCAAGAAGCTGAAGCTTCACCAATGAACCTATCTCCAGAGGAACTTCTCCTAGTTGGTTTTTAGACAATCCGATGCGAAGGAGGTTAAAGTAACCCGACATATCCTTGGGAATTTCACTGGCCAGTGAACTATTGCGTAGTTGTAAGATACGAAGATGGTGCAATTGCCCAATTTGGGGAGGTATTTCATGGTCAAATCTGTTATTATAGAGAGAACATTCCTTTAGAAAGCTGATTTGCTAATGTGAGGCGAGATGGACCCAGAAAGCTTCTGGGAATTCAGGTCCAACACAGTACTCTGTTGTGGTGTTGGCGACTGCATGTAATACTATACGATTGGCAGTGGTTGACCATATTGTTCCAAGAGCTAAGCACCCCGAGACGGTCCTCAGTAATCCCAACCTTGAACACAAGCAATGCAGATTTGTCGGTTTCACTTAAGGCCGAGAAAACTCGTGCAAAGCACAATGCAAATGCAACGGCAAAAACAAAGCCACGAAAGGGTAACTTTGCAAAACTAAAGCCGACCAATTGCGTGGCTCAACGCAGAAGTGGACTGAACTGATGGAATGGGAGATTAAGAAGGGATGAGAGATGTGATGTTGTAATTCAGGTGTGGTTTAGCCACCTCATTGATAGGAGATTTATAGAGGGTGAAGATTTGGGAGAGAGCCATTGTTTTGGTCTCAAAAGTCATTTATTAATTTCTTAAAATAAGAAAGATGTAGACATTCCCCTTAGTGTACTATCTACGGCAGAATGAACTTCACGCATGAACAAATAAAAAATTAATGCAATTGATTTTCCACACGAAGCAAATGAAAATTATTACAGGAGTATTAATGGCGGATTGACTTGAGGCCACCATTACCACCTTGTGTTTTGGTTTGAACCAAAGTTTTCAGAAAGTCAGGCTAAAAATGTAAGAACACGTTCCCGCAAATTCAATAAAAACAATTTCTACGAATTCTTACCATACACATCGATTTTGGACATTGAAAACGAAAATCGACCTTGCTTCTTTAACCAAACCGGACCCGAGATTTTGATTCCACATAAGCCTAGAGAACCACGTTCAGTTTTCAAGGAGCTTAGTTTCTACAATTTGATCGACATAAATTTCCTCCTCTTGGCCTTCAGTTAGCAACATCTTTAAGAAAATTTTGCATCTAGCAAGTCCAACTTAAAGAAAGAGTCTTGCCACTACTCTAAAGTGTACAACAACTATATTTTTTGTTGACTTAATGTTTGAACATATTTTCAACCCCATATAACACGATATGACGTTCTTTTTGTATTTTGATGATATGAAAGGTGAAAACCACCGCTCTCAAGTCCACCGTTGAACCCATTTCTTGGGCCAATTTCTTTTCTATTTGGTTGATTTTCTTAATTCCCTTTCCTAGATATCTTTCTGGTCATCGTAAAAATGAAGAGCCATCAAGAAAAGGAGGAGAAAAAAGGACAAAAGAGAGAAGGTTTAGTGTGAACACTTGAGTGTTTTTTCTTTGATTGGACACGGTTATTATCCTACTTTGGCCAATAATTGACCTTGGAAATGGCATCTTTTAACTAAGATCCTGAAAATCGATCTCAGACAAGAAGGATTGGGTGTGGGAAAAATATTAATACAGACTGTATCAGCAATTGATAATTGCATACACATATTAGAAAATCTCGCATTTTTTTTTGGGTTGGTGAAAATCTTACGTTGAATTCTCTCAAATTCGTTTTAAGTTCTCCATATAAGCATAGGAAGCTCACGAAGGAAACCTACTATTGCTGGTGCATCTTGGTCATTATAAATTTTTACAACACACGATGCAGTAAGTAGATGTCAAAATGCGCTCAAAGCAATGGAAGTTACACTAGGATGAGAGTAAGGACCGATTCCACAATGGGTCTACCACAAGAAGGGTACAACTTTTAAAAGCTTTCACGTTCCTAAAAATAAGGAGAGTTTAGCTAAGTTTGAGGACATCAATTAAATACAGACCTCACTAAGAGGTCCCCAACAACCAGCCTTCTAATCAACACGTATGCATCCCATTGAGGTTTTAGGGTATGTAGAGCAGGTTCCAAATTTCAAAAATGGGAAACCGATTTCGACGGATAAGTTTCAAGTGATCTGAAACAGTTCACTCCTCCTATCCGGTAAAGAAGCTAGACATTACATGTAACTGTGCAGAGAATTTGGGTGGCAGTAGTTTCGTCGTGTTTATTACCCTTTCCACCCAATCAAAATAGGGCTCACATTGTCATATGATTTCGGATGCCCCCTAACTCACTGCAGGAACAAAGCTTCCACTTGTACAAAGGACACCACTGGTAGGGCACCCTCTCGACGGTAAGCATGATTGTCTTGTCGGTCTTGTAGTTGGACCAGGCTCGATAGAAGATAATCGAGAACTGGGTGCTCCAGGCCTACCCCTTGTAGCTGAAAGTGGCCATTCGTGGAGAGTTGTTCGCATGTTTGGTGGAGCATCCGGTGAGAAACTAGGCATCTTTGAATGTTTCCACGGTCTCACTTCACTGTAGGGCAAGTTCCCACGTGATGGCACTAGATTTCTTGACGTTGTTGAAGCAGATTTCACAATAGTAGAGGATGGTGCCTTTTTGGGAGGGGCAGATACAATGAAACCAGTTGATGCTGTGGATGGTCCCTTGATGCCGGTTTCGGTGTATTAAAAATGAGACAGGCAGTTGGCATTGAAGATTCCGCAGTTGACCTTGATGGAGTTGATGATCTGGCAAGAATAATTGCTTTGCAATTGAAACTTCAAGCTTAGCAGCACGACAGAGGCTTGACAGGCACTATTGATTTGCTTGAAGAGAAGGTTGGCTGGGAGATTGGTGTTGGAGGTCTTGAGGCTCTAGAGAATGTTGTTAGTGTTGGCCGACTAGTTGGCATTGCCAGTCCTGATCCTAGACCCTTGATGATGAGGGCTGGCAAATTCCTGCCCTTGAAATGTTCAACCCAGGAGAGGAGGCTGGCTGTCTAGATGTTAAAATGGGTTCTTGCAAGTGGCTCCACCATGGAATTTGCCAACTAAAGAGATGAACAAGCTGACCGAATAAGCAATCCAAGCACAGTTTTTAAACCTCAAGAAGGAAATGGATAAGAAATGAATTTCATCTAGTAAAGTGACAATTAGCGGACAATCTAAGAAACATATCTTGTGATAAGGGAAGGCTAAAATATTACAGCATGCATGTACCACACTCACAACGGGAAGACTACAACCAAGTAAGAACATCCCTAAGCTGAAACCTTTATCACTTCCAGTTCCATTTATGATATATGCTGTACTAGAAAATAGATAAAAAAATGGTACTGTCCTTAGAAGCAAAGATATTGAAGGTATAATTCACAATACAAGAAGCAGATCTTCGAACATACGCATCACTAAGTCCAAAATGCATCACCATCAATCATTAGACACAAAAGGCAAAATTAGAAGCGCATTCAAGGCATCAAAGTAATGAACCATCATCCAAAAAATAAAAATAAATAAACAAGCGGATTGTACTCTTTGATTGGCTAATGAAGATCAAAGATCTTGCCCTCTTGTTTCAACTTTCGACTGTAAATTGCAGTTTTATTTTACCCACGGGATGTTTTAAAGAGTGTCATCAAAAGCACGCAAGTATGACCTCCTCATTAAAATGCAAAAGCTGAAGGAGAATATTTCTCCCCTGGACTCCAAATAATGAAATAAAAATAAGTTTAGGCATGTCCAGACGATCAAATTTCTCTTCGCTTGATCTTTCACAATAACTCGGGCAGCAGATTACAGTCCTCCTAAAATCGAAACTTACTGCCTAACCTACTGGAGGAAGGAAAGGAAAAAAAAAAAAACACTTAGCCGGTGCTTTTGTCGACAATTGGAACCTGAGAATCATAAGGAAGGCTTTTTTTTTTTTTTTTTTTTTTTTTGTGCGGCCGAGTCTAAAAGGCAGCGATGACTCGAGGTTCGACTGAACGAAATAAATCAGGAATTGGCAGACAGCAACACCGATCCGCAACTAGCAATGCCGTGCATTGCCGAATCCACCTCTAGATTCTCCTCCATCTCTCCATCCCGATCAGCCATGGCATCCGAGGAAATCGTAAGATAGATCCCCAACGTTGCCCACGACATTGCGATGCCGGCTGGCGCCGAGGGCCTCCCCAGATGCGTGAGGGCCCTACTTCTGGAGGTCGGAGGCGATCGGGAGAGAGAGAGGAGGGAGGGTCGCGAGTAGAGCGTGATGGCGCAGGCGTGGGAGTTCGTGCACCTGACGGTGGTGGAGTGCGAGAGAGTGCTGGTGTGCGTGGCGGAGAGGGACAGGCTGAGGGAGAGGGGTTTGGTGCTGCGAGTTGGTGAAGAGAGCGGGTGGACAGGCGCGGTGGAGGTGTTCAAAGCTGAAGGAGAAGACACGTGCTTAAGGAACCCAAAAAAATTGGATCTTTAACATTATTATAGGAAAGCGATAGTGTCGATATTGAAGATGACTGCAGTCTTTACTTGCAAGTTATTTGTGTGAGTATTTGTTTCATTCAAAACTAGGTTCCGTCTGTCTCTGAAAGTCATTCTGGCTTCATGAGATGATGGAACAACGTCATCTGCTCTCCCAAGTGGAGCATTCTGGTAATGCAGGACTCGAGTTCGCATTGTACCCATAAACCTCCAGGAAAACTCATGGAGTCATCTTTTTCTACAGACATCGACATTGTGTGGGATGTGCAAGCAGGATATCTCCTCTTATTAATAAATTGAACTATTTCACTAGCATAAAACAAGAGAAGGATAAATGTACTTGCTCGCATAGCTTTATGACACAGACAGGCTTGCTTGGATGTCTATTTTTTCGATTGTCCAAATATACAACACAGTTATATAGATGACAGCATCAATCCTAATACTTTCTTCTCTTCTTGCACGCCAGCTTCCATTTTGGAAAGAAAATTGAAAGACACCTTTGTTCTTCACGGTCTATACTATTCATAGTCTATATCAGAACTTGACTCACCGACATGCTGGATTAGAGAAGCATACCCACGTTTGCATAAGAGATGAAGTTCTCTTGCCACATCTCTGTATCTCCCAAAAAGAACGGCGACATTGTACTTGACTTTGAGTCCACTAAAGATTCCCATGGCCTATAGTTCCTTGGATGACTTCACTATTTTTCCAACCTCCAGGGCTCCATCTTCACATTACCAGATATTGAGTTTATCTAGATTAGAAAAAAATGCGTGTAGTTACGTGCTTGTCTATGCATAAGTGCTTCAGTTTGGCATAATTTTGCAGGAGGTACTGGAACACTTACTGCTGTACAACATCACCTATCCTCGTAAACCAGCTAAGTAGAGTCTATCCCTGATAGAACGTAGTTGAGTTGCTACATTTGTGATGCCCATTCGTTCTCCTGGGACTTCAGCTGAGCAAGCGATCCCGATTCTGTAGACCATTAGCAGACAATCCTGGATTGTGCTCTTTTTGCTTTGGCCTGCATGGCTTTCTACTTCTTGAACCAAAGTGGGATCTGTAATCTCCAGGGCTCTTTCAGGCAAAGCTTCCTTAACAAAATTATGAAAGTTCAAGTTCGCTTTGAATATCTCAGCTGTGGGCCTGATTCCTGTGACCATCTCTAGCAAGAGGATGCCATAACTATAGACATCGCCTTCAATAGAAACCACACTTCCCATTCCATATTCTGCACTTATAAAGAACCACAAATGGTTGAACTACAAGAAAATAGTACACTTATAAAGAACCACAAATGGTTATACTATAAGAAAATAGTACGCACACAATTTCATAATGAAGTTCAAAGTTTTGTGAAAACAAATTCTTCATTTGAGGAGGCTAGGGACACAATGGGGCATACCTGGAGCAATATAACCAATTGTTCCTCTCAAACCAGATGAGCTTATATTTGTATCCAAGTAAGATGTAGATTCAAGGACGATCTTTGCCAATCCAAAGTCACCAACATGTCCAACCATCTCCGCATCTAAAAGGACATTGCTTGGCTTGAGATCACAATGAACTATGGCGTTGTGGCATTGGTTATGAAGATAATCCAATGCCAAAGCAATGTCAATGAAAATCTTTATCCTTTGGATGAGACTCAAATTTTTTGAAGGCCCTTCCGCATCAGCTGGTATTGGATATGGGTGCAACCACTCTTCGAGGCTACCATTGACCATTAACTCATAGACCAAAGCTTTAAAGTCATTTCCGTCATAATCAATACCTGAGCATACTGTTAGTACCTTCAAAAGATTTCTGTGTTTGATACTCTTTAGAGCCTCACACTCAGCTTTGAAACCTTTCAAAGCACCATGACGCATTAAATTAAGCACCTTCACCGCAACGTGAGTCCCATTCTCTTGCAATACTCCCCTGTAAACAGATCCAAAACTGCCAGCACCAATCAAATTAATTGAAGAAAAACCATCAGTTGCTTCAAGAAGAGCCCCATAAGATAATTTTTGCCAGGTATCAGCTATGGAACTTGAAGTTGGCTTTTTTGTTTTCTTCTTCGCCAACCAACGTACACACACAAAAATCAAAACAAGAACCACCCTAGAAGTCCAAAAATAATAGCGAGCGTGAGTTTCAATTTAAGAACAACTCCTTTCCCCTTGGAGTGTCTAGAGAGGCATTTAGGGAGCTGAAATTCCAGGGTTCCTCCACAGAGCTTGTTGTTTCCAGTAATAAAAGTGGCACTAGCATTCTTGAAGACTCCTTTAGTTGGTAACATGCCTTCGAAATTGTTATAGGATAAATTTAGAATTTGCAGGAAGTCAAATGCCTCTAAGAACTTTGGAATCTCACCTGATAGATTGTTATTTGAAAGATCCAATATCTCAATGCTTCGTAATGAGCTAATTGATTGAGGAATGGATCCTCGGAAGTGGTTATCCTTCATTGATAATTCTATCAGCCCATTACAACCACTTAGAGCGTTTGGAATTTCACCACCAAACGTATTGACTGAGATGTCCAAATAATTTAAATGGTCAAGTTGTCCGACTTCCGCCGGAAGGGCCCCATTCAAATGGTTGTGAGATAAGTTCAAATATATGAGAGCTTTAACCACTGGGAATATGGTACCACTGAGATTATTGTTAGAAAGATCGAGGCGCAATAGACTTTCACACATATTTAGATTGGAAGGAATATGTCCGTGAAAGTGATTCCCATCAAGATATAATAAGATCAATTTCTTGAACTTCTGCAAGAACGATGGAATCACGCCCGATAGATTGTTATTGGAGAGTGCTAGTGCTGTCAGATTTTTAAGATTTGCCACATCAAACGGGATATCACCAAAAAGAATGGCATTGCTCATTTCCAATAGTTCCAAGTTCACAAGATTGCCGATTGCTCTAGGAATCTCACCAATTATAGGATTAATGCCCAATGCCAATTTCTTGATAGTAACAGAGAAGTTACCAATGCATATCGGCAATAGCCCACCGAGTCTATTATTCAAAATATATATGTTGGTCAAGCTAGTGCTGTTGGTTAATGAGCAAAGAAAGGTCAAGTCACTTGATCCCTCACTTCCAAGGTGGTTGTCATAAAGGCTCAACCGTTGAAGATTACGCAAATTTTCAAAAGAAGGTACCTTCCCAGAAAGTTTGTTTTGTCCAAGTTGAAGTGTTCGTAGATTTGTGGCATTATTAGGTATCCACGAAGGGATTGATCCAACAAACCGGTTCATGACGATGCTGAAAAGTTCTAAGTTGGGGAGACCCAAGCCCATTGTAGTGGGAAGACTTCCGTGTATTATGTTAAATCCCACATCAAACACTACCAATGAAGATAAATTGTAAAGGGAAGGCGGTACTGTACCTGATAACCAGTTGAATGCCAAACCAAGTCGTGTGAGTTTGGTCAGTTGGCCAAGAGCCGCAGGCAGATTCCCACCTAATTTATTTTGCGCAAGAAAAAGCACCTCCAACGATGAAAAGTTCCCAATGGAAGAAGGGACACTTCCTGTTAGATTGTTTCGTCCTAAATCAAGCAACTGAAGCTTCACCAATGAACCTATCTCCAGAGGAACTTCTCCACTCAGTTGGTTTTGATACAATCTAATGCGCAGAAGGTTAAAGCAACCTGATATATTCTTGGGAATTTCGCCAGCCAGTGAATTATTGTGTAGTTTTAAGATACGAAGACGGTGCAGCTGTCCAATTTGGGGAGGTATTTCCTGGTCCAAGCTGTTATTATAGAGAGACAATACCTTTAGAAAGCTGAGATTGCCAATGTGAGGGGAGATGGACCCAGAGAGCTTCTGGGAATTCAGGTCCAACACAATGACTCTGTTGTGGTGCCGGCGACTGCATGTAATACCGTACCATTGGCAGAGGTTGACCGTATTGTTCCAGGAGCTGAGCACCCCGAGGGGGTCATCAATAATCCCAGCCTTGAACAAAAGCAATGCAGATTTGTCGGTTTCATTTGATGCCGAGAAGACTCGTGCAAAGCACAATGCAAATGCAATGGCAAAGCCAAAGCGACGAAATGGTAACTTTGCAAAACTAAAGCCGATGAGTTGCATGGCTCAAAGCAGAAGTGGACTGAACTGATTTATGGGGAGATTAAGAAGGAATGAGAGCTGTGATGTGTAACTCAGGTGTGGTTTACCCACCTCATTGATAAGAGATTTATAGAGGGTGAGGATTTGGGGAAGAGCCTGTTGTGTTGGTCTAAAGAGTAATTTATTAATTTATCAAAACATGAAAGATATAGACATTCCCCTTAGTGTACTTTCTACGGCAGAATTAACTTCTCACACGAACAGATAAAAAATTAATGAAATTGATTTTCCAAACCAAGCGAATGAAAGTTATTACTGAAGGAGTATGCCTTGGTTTGCATAAAGTAGACAGATCAGCGGCGATTGACTTGAGGCCACCACTACTACGTTGTGTTTTGGTTTGTAACAAAGTTTCAAAAAGTCAGGCTGAAAAAGTAAGGACTCTCTCCCAGATTCAATAAAAACAATTTCTTAGAATTCTTACCATACACATTGATTTTGGAAATTGAAAACGAAAAATCGACAACTTTTCTTTAACCAAATAGGACCCGAGATTTTGATTCCACATAAGCCTCGAAGATCGCTTTCAGTTTTCAAGGAGTTTAGTTTCTATAGTTTGATCAATGGAAAATTCCTCCTACTGGCTTTTGATGTAACGGCTTCTTTAAGAAAATTTTGCATCTAGAATAACTTGAAAGAGTCTTGCCACTACTTAAAAGTACACAACAACTATCTTTTTTGTTGACGTAATGTTCAAACATATCTACAACATCGTATAAAACGATATGGCGTTCTTTTTATAATTTAATGACATAAGAACTGAAAATCGCCGCACTCAGGTCCACCGTCGAACCCATCACTTGGACCAAACTTCTTTTCTATTTGGTTACTCTTTTTTTTATTCCCTTTGCTAGAAATCTTTTTGTCATCGTAAATGTAAAGAGCATTGGACCTGAGTAAGTCCTTACACTGTTTCGTCTGAACTTTGAAACGTAGAACACGAGAGTATTCTCATCTTGTTGGGAAATAAAAATATATAACTTGCTATGAGGAGTGCAAGGCGTGCGGGCTCTAGCACATAAAAATAAGAAATGCAATCCAGGTTGGACGCATTTACTGGAGGGACTACCATTGGCAGCCCTTGTAGGTGGAAACACCCCTAAAAGAGGGTAGACAAGTGAAGACCACTTCACCATGCTCAAGTCCACCATTGAACCCATCACTGGGGCCAATCTTCTTTTCTGATTGGTTTAGTTTTTATTCTCTTTGCTAGACATCTTTTTTAGTAATCATAAAAGTAAAGAGCCATAGAGTTAGTTTGGACTTGAACAAGTCCTTAAAAGGCTCAAGGAGGAAGATCTAGGAGCGGACCACTTAGCTTGCTATCTTGAAGGTTCCTCGTATTCCCTGGTTGTGGGAAAGAAAAATATCCCTAACCAATGAGGGATGCGAGGCATGCAAGCACCGGTATATTAAAATAAAAAACGCAGCCTAAAATAAAGAACATAGCTAGGTTAGGCGCCCCTCATTGGAGGGATTACCACTGGCAGCCTCATAGATGGAAAAACCCTTTTGCTAAACATCTTTTTGGTCATCGTAAAAGTAAAGAGCCATCAACAAAAGGAGGAAAAAAAGGACAAAAGAGAGAAGGTTTAGTGGGAACACTTGACTATTTTTCTTCGATTGAACACGGTTATTATCCTACTTTGGCAGATAATTGATCCCGGAAATGGCGTCTTTTAACCGACATCCTGAAAATCAATCTCTAATAGGATGGATTGGATGTGGGAAAAATGGATGATAATACAAACTGTGTCAACTATTGATAATTGCATACACACATCAGAAAATCATGCATTATGTTCTTTATTTTAGGCTGCGTTTCTTATTTTAACATACCGATGCCTGCATGCCTCGCATCCCTCATTGGTTAGGGATTACCACCGGTAGCCTCATAGATGGAAAAACCCTTTTGCTAAGACATCTTTTTGGTCATCGTAAAAGTAAAGAGCCATCAACAAAAGGAGGAAAAAAAGGACAAAAGAGAGAAGGTTTAGTGGGAACACTTGACTTTTTTTCTTCAATTGGACACGGTTATTATCCTACTTTGGCCGATAATTGATCCCAGAAATGGCGTCTTTTAACCGACATCCTGAAAATCAATCTCTAATAGGATGGATTGGATGTGGGAAAAATGGATGATAATACAGACTGTGTCAACTATTGATAATTGCATACACGCATCAGAAAATCATGCATTGAATTACCTCAAATTCGTTTTAAGTTCTCCATATAAGCATAGGAAGTTCTCGAAGGAAACCTACTATTGCCGGTGCATCTCGGTCATCATAAATTCTTCCCGCACGATGCAGTACGTAGATGTCAAAATGCGCTCAAAGCAATGGAAGTTACGCGAGGATGAGAATCAGGACTGATTCAACAACGGGTCTACCACAAGAAGGGTACAATTTCTAAAGCTTTCACATTCCTAAAATTAAGGAGAGTTAAGCTAAGTTTGCGGACATCAAATTACATATAGACCTCACTAAGTGGTCCCCAACAACCAGCCTTCCTAATCAACACGTACGATTTGTCACCATCCCCAATCCCCTGTTAATTCCTTTCTAGTAAAGTTTTCCATAATCAATCCTACCGTTTCTGATTCAAAATATAGATGATTCTAACTCATCACTGCTTCTACTTACAATCGCCTTTCGCACGTAAGCGAATGACTATCCGTCCCTCTCACTAGTAATATCATCACCTACTTATTTCCCCTCCATGCACAGACTGCTGTTCACACGTTTAAGAGCTGGCATTGCTACTTGTCGCAAGTGGAGGGTCTGGCGGGCGTCTTACTTCTTGTAGTCCCAGATCTCACACTATACACGGATGAAGTAGGAATATTTGTCATCAATAATTGCAAATTCCCAGGAATGCTTGGCCTTATGTCTTGGATTGAGTTGAAGTAAAATCACATCAAATGACATTAATCTTATGAAAACATTGCCCCGAGTAGTCAAACTACATAAACATGAGAGAGAGAGAGAGAGAGAGAGAGAGAGAGAGAGAGAGAGAGAGAGAGAGAGAGAGAGAGAGAGAGAGAGAGAGCAAGTGACAATCTTCAACCCTGATAGAGTAACCATGTCAAGCAGTATAAATAATAACAATACAACACTTAGGCAAAAAGAAGAAAAAGGAACATACCATATGCCTTATTGCCCATATTCAACGATATCTTGGAAATTGTTCACCCAAAGCCTAAGCTATCTAGAAGGGGAGACTGGAGAGCATGGTTCCAAAACAAAATCAGACCGGTGAGAATGGATTCGATTTCAGATTCTATTTTTAGAAGCCTGGTCTATGGGGTTCGATTCCCGATTCTTGGGGGATCCGAGAACCGAGAATCGGGAACCTACTAAACCCTAACCCTAGTCTTCCTCTCCAAAAGTGATTCCTCGGCTTTCTAATGAAGAAGTACAATGTTCAAAATGACTTGGAAGTTTTGGATATGTTCGACATAAAAAAAAAAAAAAAAAAAAAGACGTAAAATCCTTTGTGCATCAAATTTGAACATATGGTGATCTGTTTCTAGAACAAATGATTTCCTTTTCATCGAATTCGATCAGATTGTTAATTGTGATGATGGATTTGTTAGGATACACGTGTGAGTTGTGTTAGAGAAATAATCCCACATCGGAGAATTGATGTGGTGTGGAGTAGTTAATATATCATAGTTAGCCTATAACTCACTAGTTTAAGCTTTTAAGTTGAGGTAAGTCCAATCATATATATTGACGGGCTCGGGCTTGGGTTTCCCCCAAGGCAATCTCTCCAGGTGAATGTATTAGACTTATGCTGCGCACTCCCAACAACTGGTATCAGAGTCGATGATTACGGTTTCCGGGCAGGTGGGCATTGTGGTGTAACAATGCGCGCCCATGAGGATGATGTTGGACCAGAAGGATATATGATTGAAGATGAAGTAGACCTATCCGTTGTAACATCTTGAAAATCGACCCGTGAGGATGATGTTGGGCCAGAAAGATATATGATTTAAGGGGAAGTAGACCTATCCAATGTAACATCTTGAAAATCGACCCCATTTTGAGATTTTATAAAATGGCGATGTTGATCGAATGCCTGTCAGTACAAATATTCCGAACTAATCGTTTGACACCGATAGGAAACGATGCGCGTGCGACTCGCAATTTCGATCAGGAACGAACCCTTTGACCATAAGGGCCTGGGCAGGAACGATGTCCTCTAGTACTAGACTAATGGGGAAATGGAAATAAATTGATTCAGCAGAAATAGAAGTCGGGTTGCGGGTGATTTCCGCATCACTTTGATACGAACTACAAACAACGCTAATCTGATTCCTTTTTATCTTGTACTCGGGATTATCAATTGAGCCATTGGGATCACATGACAATTAAAGGACGTTCCTTACTCGAGAAATGGCTTAAACGAGGATTGAAGAATTGTCGACCACAAGTCAAACGTGAGGAAAAATCCTAAAGGGATGCTCGATAGTCTAATTGTACTACAGTCGTAATCGGCTTAACTTAGCCCCGAATTTTAATTCAATTTTGGGAACCAACTTCTCAATGATGTCAGGACTAAATATTTGAACGTCGCATCATTTATTATGAGTTTTCCGATGGGCTTTAAAGTGTTAGAAAAAGAAATTTTGGGTCGGGTTTCGAGCCTGCAAGTGGGCCGACCCAAGACCGGCGGCCCAATGGGCCTTGGCCCATTCACCCCCAGCCCAACATAGGCCCAAGCTGGCCCATTTCCTCCTCTCTTCTCAGCCCATGAGCTTTTCTTCTCAGCCTTTTCTTTTGTGGCCCAAGTGGACTTTGTTTTGGCTTTGTCTTGCTTGTTTCTCATTGGCCCTTAGAGCAAGTGGGCTTGCCACCTACTTTAGCTTTTAGGACAAGCTCAACTAGCCCCTCTCTCTCTCCTCTAGCCTTGCCACCGACCACCCCTCAGCCCATTTCTCTCTCTCTTTTCTCTTCCCTTTTTCCCTCACTTTACCACCACTTTCTGTCCACCGCCGGTTGCCGCCCTTGCTGCCGTCACTGGAGCTGCTGCCACCATCCAGCATGGAGCCACCGCCTTCTAGAGGCCAGCCGGTCACCGCCGGCCTTTCGTCCGACCACTGAAGCCATTGCTGCCTTTTTTGCCCAAACAACAGCCTGGTGCTATTTTGGCCAGAATCAGCCACCGTCCGTCGTCCGTCAATGTCCCCGAGCTAACCCCGCATAGCCCTCGCTCTTGCCGTCGCTTCGATGTTGCTGGATTTTTAGGCCACATGAGTTAATTTCCTAATCCCTTAGTTATGGGTTAATCTTGTTTATGAGTAGTTTAATTAGTATAATGCTTGGATCATTCTTATGGTTGATGATGGATTAGCATTTTAATATTATTGATTGAATTGGATTAGTGTTAACCATGGTTAGAATAAAGTAACCGTGGTTAGATTAAAATAACTATAGTTTATTAAAGTAATCACGATTAGATTAAAGTAACTGAGGTTAGATTAAAATAACCTTGGTAGATTAGTTAAACGTAGCTGGGTTACAATAGTAACAATGATTAGTATTAATTAATATATTTTTTTGGAATAAATAATAATTTATTATTTTCGGAATTATTAATTAATTATTAATTATATTATTTTATAATTTCGAATTATTATTATTTATTTCTGAATATTAATTATTTTTTAGAAAAATAATTAATTGTGATTAATGATCGGAAATGGTTTTAATCGGGAAATTTTGTGAGAAAAGTTATTAAGGCCTATATTTCTAATGTGGATTGTGAGTAATTGTTTGGTTATTAAGGGACATGATATTGTTTAATCAAAGTTTTGGAAATGTAGTTGATTATGTGGAGTAATTGTTTAAATAGTATTGTTAAATATTGATTATTTTCTGGGAATTATGAGGTGTACTTGACTGATAATTGATTGTTGTCTGCCGTTGAAGCACGTTTTTATTAATTGTTGGTTGTTGCAACTTTCGTGAGTAATTGGACTATTGCTATTGTACATGACTGTCGGACATTGCTGCATTTTATTATACGTGTGTTAACTACAATAGCATGTCACGTGAGCACGAACTACGTTGCATTCACGACAAAGCAAAGAAAATAATGAATTAGTTGATAATGTGTTGCATGGTCACATTAAGAAGAGAGCCTGGCGCTGCTGGATGACCGCCAATCCTTCGAGGTTGTGTCATGGCCATTGGGTTGCTTGATAGTGGTCAGATGCAGAGTTGCAGTAGAGGCCGAACCCATGCTCCTTAGGGAATACTGTCGGTGGGGGAAAGCCCATGACATCGCCATACCTCACGGGAGAGGACGATACCAGTTGACCACCAACTATAAGGTTGTGCCGTGGCCTAAGAGATCATAATAATCGGAGCATGTGTGGGTATTGAGACATGAGAAAGCTATGTGCAATGCTCTAATAATTTGCATGCCTCTTAATCTTGTTATGATTTGAATGACAATTTCTGCAGGTCGTGTGTGCCAAGGCCATGTAGGGTCGCCTATAGTTGCATCTAATTATTGAACTATATTCTAATAATGATTCTCTGAGATGTGGTATTGGGATTGATTGATGAGACTAGGTTGTGACGAGCGGAGTTCCTAACCGAGGCTTAGGATTTTAACTTGCTGAGTTTATTTCATCTCGTCGTGGTTAACAATTTTCAAAACCTTAGAATGATGCAGTACCCGGTGAGGTGAGTACCACCATTACCACGCCGCTCGTCCCAGGCCGCAAGTTTGTGTACGAGCACCATGTGACGATAGTGTGGGTGGACAAGGGATCAAGAGACCACTACGCACTTCACATATTTAAGGTGTGGTTCATATGGATGGGGGACATTATGTATGGTCCCTTAAGGGGTTTTGATGGACCAATCCTGCTTATGGGGTAGACTAACAAGGTCCGGGATCCCATGGATCTTGATTCCCCTGATGAGATCTCCAACCTGATGACTGGAGAGACCGATCCTTCAAAGGACAACGATTAGGCATCTGTAGCCTAGTCTCTTTTTTACGAACCCTCCCCCACTTGTGTAGAGATAGGTTAGCTAGGCCGGTCCCTTTTTTAGTAGACCTTAGCATGTTGCCTGTAGTAAGGCATGTATATATATATATATGTTCAGGCTAACCTTGTAGATAAATAAAATGGTGTTATTGTCTTTCCTCTGCTGTATTGGCTACTATCCATGTTGTTTGTTAGTTGGGGGTGTTGTTTCGTTTCCACATGTGTTTAACGATAAGATAAAATGAATTGGTCAACGACAATACCTGGGACGTCATACATTTAGACTTCAAGTGAATTGGGGTTGTCGCGAACTTGAGGGTCGAGGCGTGATATCCGATCAGGTGGGCATTGTTACACCACAATGCGTGCTCGTGAGGATGATGTTGAGCCAGAAGGATATATGATTTGAGGGGGAGTAGACCTAACATTGGAGCTCACACGTGAGGGGAATATTGTTAGGATACACATGTGAGTTGTGTTAGAGAAGTAATCCCACATTGAAGAATTGATGTGGTGTGGAACAGTTAATATATCCTAGTTGGCCCATAACTCATTAGTTTAAACTTTTGAGTTGAGGTGGGTCCAACTAAATATATTAACGGGTTCGGACTTGGGTTTCCTTCGGGCAAGTAGGCATTGTGGTATAACAATATGCGCCCGTGAGGACAATGTTGGGCTAGAATGATATATGATTTAAGGGGGAGTAGACTTATTCGGGCAAGTGGGCATTGTTACACCACAATGCGCGCCCGTGAGAATGATGTTGGGCCAGAAGGATATATGATTTAAGGGGAGTAGATCTAACACTGGAGCTCACACATGAATGTGAGATTGTTAGGATACACATGTGAGTTGTGTTAGAGAAGTTGTCCCACATCAGAAAATTGATGTGGTGTGGAACAGTTAATATATCCTAGTTGGCCTATAACTCATTAGCTTAAGCTTTTGAGTTGAGGTGGGTCCAACTAGATATATTAACAAGCTCGGGCTTGGGTTTCCCCTTTGGCAATCTCCCCAGATGAAAATATCAGACTTTTGCTGCACACTCCCAACAAGATTATGTGATTAGTAGGTGAAAATTGTGACGAAGCTGTATTGGGGTAATGCGAGAGCGATGCGGCGATTTTGCTGCACACTCCCAACAAGATTATGTGATTAGTAGGTGAAGATTGTGACGAAGCTGTATTGGGGTAATGCGAGAGCGATGCGGCTTCGTGCTATTGACGATCTGAAGCTGGGGACTTGGCATCCTCTCTCTCTCTCTCTCTCTCTCTCTCAATGAAGATATTAAGAGAGAAAATGTTTAACTATTAAAAAAAAAAAAGATATGTGTGTGTCTCAATGAAGATTTTCAAAATATGTGAGAAAATGTTTAACTTTAAAAAAAAAAAAAAAAGATATATGTGTGTGTGTGTGTGTGTTAAGCATTTTCAGAAATATGTGAACTAAAACTTGGAATCCGAAAAAATTATAAGGCTACTTTTGATGATCAATTTGGCTAATTAAATACAATTGTCCATTTTGTTGTAATAGGTATTATAATTAAATTTCCACACGATGCATATAACATTTTTGGATAAAGAATGAGGTTGAAATGGTGCATTAGATTTACAACTAAAAATGAAACAAAACAAAAAAGAGGAAATTTTGGTCGGTTCTCGAAAAGACTCTGGAATTTGTGACAGGTTAGCTTCAAGGTTTTAAGGTATGCAAAAGAGGTTACAAATTTAAAAAAATGGGAAATCAATTTCAATGCATAGGTTTTGTGTGACCTGAAACTGCTCACTCCTACTGTTTGGTGAAGAAGCCAGACTTTACACATGTTACTGTGCAGAGAATTTGGGTGGCAGTAGTTTCATCATATTTATTACCCTTTCCACCCAATCAAAACATGGCTTACATCGTCATATGATTTTGGATGCCCCCAACTCACTGCAGGAATAGAGCTTCTACTTGCATAAAGGACACCATTGGCAGGGCACCCTCTCGACGGTAAGCATGATTGCCTTCTTAGTCTTGTAGTTGGACCAAGCTCAATAGAAGATGATCAAGAACTGGGTGCTCTAGGCCTACCCCTAGTAGCTGAAAGTGGCTTTTCAGGGAGAGTTGTTCGCATGTTTGGTGGAACATCCGGTGAGAAACTAGGCATCTCTGAAGGTTTCCATGGTCTCACTTCATTGTATGGCAAGTTCCACGTGATGGCACTAGATTTCTTGATGTTGTTGAAGCAAATTTCGCAATGGTAGAGGACGTTACCTTTGTGGGAGGGGCAAATACAGTGGAACCAGTTGATGCTGTGGATGGTCAATGAGTTGGTGTTGTTGTCTTTGATGTTGGTTTCAGTGGGTTATCAATAAGATAGCCAGTTGGCATTGAAGATCTCGCAGTTGACCTTAATGGAGTCAAGATCTAACAGGAATAATTGCTTTGCAACTAAAACTTTAGGTTTAGTAGCACTGTTGATTTGCTTGAAAACAAGGTCAGCCTGGTGGTTGGTGTTGGAGGTCTTGAGGCTCTAGAGAATGTTGGTGTAGGCCAACTAGTTGGTATTGCCAATCTTGATCCTGGACCCTAATGATGAGGACCGGTGAATTCCTACCCCCAAAATGTTCAACTCGGGAGAGGAGGTTGGCTGTCTAGATGTTAAAACTGGTTCTTGCAAGTGGCTCCACCATGAAATTCGCCAACTAAAGAGAACAAGAGACCGAAAAGCAATCCAAGCACAATTTTTAAACCTCGAGAAGGAAACAGATAAGAAATTAATTTCATCTAGTAAAGTGACAATTCGTGGACAATCTAAGAAACATATCTTGTGACGAGGAAGGCTAAAATATTACAGCATGCATGTACCACACTCACAACAGGAAAACTAAAACCAAGTAAGTCCCTAAGCTGAAACCTTTAGCACTTCCAGTTCCATTTATGTCATATACTGTACTAGAAAATAGACTGTACAAATGGTGTTGTCCGTACAAGCAAAAGATATTGAAGGTATAATTCACAACACAAGAAGTAGATCTTCGAACATATCAAATATGAATCACTAAGTCCAAAGGGCATCGCCATCAATCATTAGACCCAAAAGACAAAAATTAGCAAGGTGCCAAAGTAATGAACCATCATTCCAAAAAAGAACAAGTGGATTGTATTCTTTCATCGGCTAATGAAGATCAAAGATCTTGCACTCTTGTTTCAACTTTCAACTATAAATTGCAACTTTATTTTACCTATGTGATGATTTAAAAAGCTTGTCATCATGTCATGCCCCGACCCTCGACCAAGTGATAACCTCTATTCTCTTGTGGTCATTTAGATGTGATGTCTTAAGACACGTTGCCGACCATTATTTTTATCATTTAATTAAATGCATGCGGAAGCAAATCACAACCACTAAGTCAATTACAAAAGTAAGGATAGCAAAAAACCCAACCAGAAACACATTCAAAAATATCGCTTTATTTACTAACTGATTAACCCTAGGAAATTCACAAATACAAATCCTTACAACGGCATCTTCTTATCGAGTCAATGAAACCAATAGAGCCAGGGTTAATCTACTCCCTTCCAATACGGCCACGAGTAGTAACACGTGTTGGTTCTCCATCCTATGGACCTTAAAATGTTTATACAATAACTAGTGAGATAAAATCTCAACAAGTTATAATCCTAAGCCTCAATTAGGAAACTCGCTCGCCTCAAGTGCAGCCTAACCATGCAACCTATTATCAATGGCAGATCAATTGCAAAACAACATTTGCTTTACCTAATCTATTAACATGCTAGAAACACAATCACAATACAATTCAACAGCCACCAGATACAAACACAGGCGATATCACCTTGTCTTGGCATGCATACCCTGTAGAAACAACACAGTTCAAGCCATAATAGTTCCAATAGTCATTTCACATAATCAGAGCACTCAATGAACTTTCTTATGCCTCAATACCCACATGTGCTCCGATTATTATGACTCCCTGGGCCACAGCACAACCTTATGGTTGGCGGTCTGCTGGTCCAAAACTAAACATCATCCTCCCCGTGGGCATGGCTACGTCATGGGTCTCCCCTAGATGGCATTCCTAAAGAAGCATGGGTTCGGTCTCTACCACGACTTCGTAACTAACCACTATCAAGCGACCAAACGGCCACGGCACATCCCCGAGGGATTGGCGGTCTTCCAACAGTACCAGGCTGTCCTCTTAATGTGACCATACAACACAACCATCAATCAATTCATTCTTTCTTTTCTTTGTCGTCTATGCAAACAAGGTTTGTGCTCATGTGACATGCTATTGCAATTATCACACGTATAATGTAATGCAGCAATGTTGACACCCGAATTTTTGTCGACACGTTTTAAATACCCATTTATTTTTGCAAATATACATATATATAAATTTATAGAAAAGATAAAAAAAATCGGAAAAAAAAAATTCAGCCGGGTGGGTTGGCATAGCCCAGCCTTGTCCTTCTTTCTTCCTCTCTATCTCAACCCAGCCCATCACCTTTTTTCCCTTCTTTTCACCCTCTAACTCACACATGCATGTTGCATCGACGACGCCGTTTGGATATCTCAAACTATGACACTATAGCGGTGATGTTGGCCGTGTGACGCCAGCAAGGGAATCTTCCCTTGCTGCGATGTCACGCAGAGAGGGCAAGGGGATCAGAATTCGGTTGGAGGTAGAGAAGGCAGCGAAAAACCAAAGGCAACGCAGAGAAAGAAACCAGAGAAGGCAGCAAGAAAAACGCAAAGGAAAATCGAAAAAAAAAAAAAAGGAGCTGGTTCCCTAGTTTTGGAGGAGGATTTGGAGCCATGGGGGTCGATTTTCTGGGTTGCTGGCTTTTATGATATTCGGCTTCTTATGGAGGAGGTTTTGCTGCATTGTGGATAAAGAGAGAGAAGGCCGAGTGTTACTGAAAAGAAATGAGAAGCTCGAGCACAAGAAAGAGCGAGCCAGAGAGAAGGAAAGCTTGAAAACGAGGTTGACCGTCACCAAAGTCCATTTGTCAGCCGCCGTCTACCTTAGGGCTTTTCTTTCAAACCAAGTTGGTTTCTTTTTTCTTCCACCGGAATACCTTGCTTTTGTAAGGTGTCGAGCCGAAGCTTGCGTCGACCAGTTCGTGCGAGCCCCGACCCATGTCATATCTCCATTACAGTTCCTTTGCATGCTGCCCAATGAGCCTTGTGCCCATCTAGCCCAGCCCAAGGTGGGCCCAAGGTAGGCCCAAACTGGCCCATTTTCCTTCCCCTTCTCAGCCATGGGCCTCTCTTCTAGAACTTCAAATTGTGTGGTCCCAATTGGCTTTGTTTTGCTTGGCTTTCATTGGTCCTTAGAACAAGTGGACTTGCCACTTGCCTTAGCTTATTGGACAAGCTTGTTCAGCCTCTCTGTCTCTCCTCCAGTCCCTTGCCACCAACTCCAATCCATTAGCCCACTCTCTCTCTTTTCTCTTCCCTTTTTCCCTTACTTTCCCCACCTTGCTGTTCACCGCCGGTTGCTGCCTTGCCGCCTTCCGCCGGAGTTGCTGCCACCATCCACCGTGCAGTCGTCACTGTCCAGAGACTAGCTGCACACTGCCGATCGCCCCTGGTCAACGCCAGCCGCCCGCTCTACCGTCGCCAGCCGCTACTGCCTTTTCTGTGGAAAAGCAACCCAGCATTGTTTTCGCCGAAAATAGCCACCGTCCGTCATCCATCACCGTCCCCGAACTAAACTCGCGTAGCCCTCGTCCTCGCCACAACTCCGATGTTGCCGAAATATTTAATCCCGTGAGTTAATTTCATAATTCCTTAATTAGGGGTTAATATTGCTTATGAGTAGTTTAATTATTTAATCTTGATTTGTGCTTTGGATGAAGGTGATTAGGGTGTAATTAGTAAACAAGCATGTTTGGTGTCAACCATGGTTAGAATAAAGTAATCGCGGTTAGATTAAAGTAACTATAATTGATTAAAGTAACATCAGTTGAGTTAGTTAACTATAGTTAGGTTAGTTAACCGTAGTTGGGCTAAAATAGTAACCATGGTTAGTATTAATAAATATTATTATTATTATTGAAATAAATAATATTATTTATTATTTATAGAATTAATTGATTAATAATTATATTATTTTATAATTTTGAATTATTATTATTTATTTATTTCGGAATATTAATTATTTTTAGAGAAAATAATTAATTGTAATTATTTATCGGAAATAATTTTTATCGAGTAATTTGTGGGAAAAATAACCAGTGCCTATTTTCTGATGTCAGTTGCGATTAAATACGTCATTTTGTGGGACATGAGTTTATTAAAGAAAAGTTTTCGGAAATGAGGTTAATTTAGTAGTTTAATTGATTGTTATCAGTCATAGAAGTACGTAGTTGATAGTTGCTGATTGTTTGACTTTCATTGACCGTAATTAATTACTGCATTGAAATCTAGACTGTTGCTGAATGATTATCCTTGGAATAGTTGGATTGTTATTATTTTTGCATGACTATCGGTTATTGTTGCATTGCATTATACGCATGACAACTGCAAGGGCATGTCGCGTGAGCACATACCATGTTGCATTAACGACCGAACAAAGAAAGAATAAATTGATTTATGTCATGTTGCATGATCACATTAAGAGGAGAGCCCGGCGTTGCCAGATGCCTACCAATCCTTCAGGGTTGTACCGTAGCCATTGGGTCGCCTAACAATGGTCAGTTACGAAGTCGTGGTAGAAGCCGGACCCATGCTAATTCGGGAATGCCGTCGTTGGGGGAGAGCCCATGACGTAGCCGTGCCCCACAGGGGGGACGATGCTTAATTTCAAACCAGTTGATCGCCATGGCCTAGGAGGTTGTAATAATCGGAGTACGTATGGATATTGAGGCATGAGAAAGCTATGTGCAGTGCTCTGATTATTTGCATTCCTCGTGATCTTATGATGCTTTAAATGATGATTTCTGCAGGTTGCGTGTGTCAAGGCAAGATAGGGTCGCCTGTGTTTGCATCTGATATTTGAACTGCCTTCTAATAACGCTTCTCTAAGATGTTGTAATTGGTTGGTTGTCAAGACTAGGTTGTATGTTTAGACTACCTCGAGGCGAGCGGAGTTCTTAACCGAGGCTTAGGATTTTGACTTACTGAGCTTATCTTATCCTGTCGTGGCTAACATTTTCAGGACCTTAGGATGACGCCGTACCCGATGAGGTTCGGTATCCTAGTTGATATGAGCACCACCGTTACTACGCGGCTCGTCTCGAGCCGCAATTTTGTTTACAAGCACCACATGACAACCGTCTGGGTGGACAAAGGAGCAAGGGACCACTACGTACCACACATCTTAGTGTGGTTCATCAAGATGGGGGACATGTTGTACGGTCCCCTACAACATTTCGATGGACCGGTCCCACGCGTGGGACCGACTTACAAGATTTGGGATCCCATGGACTTTGATCCCCCTAATGGCGAGATCTCCAACCCGACGACTAGGGAGACCGACCCTTCGGAGGCCAACAATTAGGCATCTGTAGCCTAGTCCCCTTTTTGACAAACCTTCCTCCACTTTTGGCAGTGATAGATTAGCCGGGCCAGTCCCTTTTTGAATAGGCCTTAGCATGTTGCCGGTAGTAAGGCGTGTACATATATATGCTATTGTTCAAGCTAACATTGCAGATAAATAAAAATGGTGTTCTTGTCTTCCTTCTATTATATTTTGATGATATCCCTGTTGGTTGTTAGCTGAATGTTTGTTTCGCTTCCACATGTGCTTAACAATAAGATAAAATGAATTGGTCAGCGACAGTACCTAGGACATCGTATGTTTAGACCTCAAGTGAACTGGGGTTGTAATGAGCTCGAGGGCCAAGGCATGACAATTAGCAAACTTGAAGTTGAAGTCTTCTAACTTGAGCTTCAAGTCTTCAATAAGAGCCAAGCATTTCTAACTCACTAAAGACCACACAAACAAAGCTTCTAGAAGAGGAAGTCCATGGGCTAAAGAGAAAGGGAAATGGGCTTGCTTGGGCTCCTATTGGGCCATCCATTGTGGACGCAAGGCCCATTGGGCCACCGGCTTGGGGTCGGCCCACTTGCGATCCCGATTCCTTGGTCCAAAAATTCCTTTTCCAACACTTTGTGGCTTACCGAAAAACTCGAGAATAAATGTGGCGACATACAATTAGTTAGTCTTGAAGCCCTTGAAAAGTCGATACCCGAAATTGGATTAAAAATTGGGGTTAAATTCAATCAATTGCACTTTAGTACGGCCTAAACTATTGGGTGGCTTTTAGGGTTTTTCTCACGTTTGACCCGTGGTTGATAGCTTGTCAATCCACGTTTAAGCCAAATTTCAAACCAGGGGCGACCCTCGGCTGTCGTATAATCACAAGGGTTCAATTTGTCATCGTGAGTACAAAGTCAAAAAACAATCGGTTTAACGTCATTCGTAGTTCATTACGAAGTTGTGTGAAATCACTAGCAATCCGGCTTTGTACCTCTGTCGAAACGATTTACTTTCGTTCATTAATTGGCTGGCAATAGGGTGGTATTATCCCTCTTGGATCCTTATGGTCGAACAGTCCATCCCTTATTGAATTTGCTGGTTGTACACATATCAATCCCAAATTGCGTTCCAAATAGTCAATTAATTTGTGAATGATCAGTTCAAAGAAATTGCACTAACAAGGCATTAATTTATAAAACCATTTTTATATAATCCCAAAAAAAGGGTCAAAATTCAAGACGTCACAGCAGCTATACAAGTTCTTTCATATCTCAAGAAAAACCTCGGACAAGGGATTTTATCATTACTCCTGACTTCGCTCAACTTGATTGCCTTTTGTGACTCCGATTGAGCAAGTTGCCTGATCATTTGCATGATCAGTTACTGATTACTTTGTCATGCTCCGTAGTTGTCCCATGTCTTGGAGAACCAAGAAACAAACCACAGTTTCTCGATCCTCTGCTGAAGTTGTATATCACGCTATGGCAACTGCCATTAGTGAATTGATTTGGTTGCGCACTTTTCTTGCCTCCTTCGAGGTATTGCACAACAAACCGATAGGTCTTTATTGTGACAACCAAGTTGCCTTACACATCATGGCAAACCCGGTGTTTCACGAATGAACAAAGCACATTGAGATTAACTGCCACTTTTTTCGCAAACATATACAGTCGAGCACCACTAGAATTGAGCATGTGCCACTAAACTTTAACTGGCAAACATTTTTACCAAGGCATTAGGCAGAGATTGATTTGCATTTCTTGTTAGCAAGTTGGGCATTCGTGACCTCCATGCGCCAACTTAAGCGGGAGTATTATAAAAGGTTTGCTAAAGATTTACATTATGTTTTTATAATAATTGGGGTATCTCTTCTTATCGATTTGCTACTTTTGTTTTTTAATTAGCATAATAATTGGTGTATCTCTTATAATTAGGTAGAGATATTGAGTAGATCTTTACTTTCTCTTTTTTGTTAAGTAATATATTGAATAAATATTTATACTATACCTTAAGCAATACAAGTGAATTACAATTCAAGAGCCACAAATGGCCTGCTGAATTTTCCCAACATTTGAATGATTTTTCTTACAACGATGGATTCGACATGAGATAATACCACAACTTACTTCGTAATATTTAGAGGATAAATAGTCGATTCAGAAGATCCGACTCTTTTTGTGGATAAGCCAGTTTCCTTCACTAGGGAGTACATCAATGGATATCAAAACACCTCATCAAATTTGCATGTACCAAGAATGGCCTACAGGGCGGTGCCGGCCCAAGCACGGCACGAGGTCTGTGCCGGTCACTGGACGACCCAAAATAGTTTCTTTTATTGGAGGGAGGGGTTTGGTACAGCGAGATAGTGAGAGAGAGAGAGAGAGAGAGAGTGGGCGGAGAGGGGAGTTGGAGGTGTGCGAAGCTGAAGGAGAAGACAACGTGTTTCATGAGCTGTGACACGAGACGGTGGGTGCCAAGAAGACGGCGAGTCTATTTAGTTGAAATGCTAGGGGATTCCCCTAAGCTTTTGTACCTTATCTAATGAATGATATTCATATATTTACACACGCACAAAAAAAAAAAAGATGGCAAGTCACTTGGCCTCTTCCCTCCAGTAAAAGAAAATTTAAAGAATCCAAAAATTGGATTTTTAATACTTTGGCATTTGGATTTGCAATTTGGGATGGTAATGGTAATTCTGTTTTATTATTTGTGACCAGCCAAGCCAATATAAAAGAAAAGAAATTGCACACCGACAGAAAATGTTATTAGAGGCAATCGATATATTAGAAATTATGTCTTTTCATATCAATGAATTAGCTTGTCTTCGTGTGTGTGCGCGGGTACTAACAATAACAAATCAGATCGGGCATGCTCGCAAATATCTTTCTTAACTGATATTTTCTGACAAATGTACCTATCGATAATGGAAACAGAGTTAATTTAGGGAGCAACCTCGCAAATGTCACATTTGTGGTATAGGTGATCATGGTTTGGCAACCTAGTTGGTGTGATGAGTACATCTGAGAAAACAATTTTTATCTTTTTTGAGTTCAATCGGTCCATATCGATTAATTCATAATTGATCATTAACTTCGAAAAATACTTTTAAATCATCATTGGTAATCAATAATGATTTTCAAGTCTAGTGGTAAGACCCGTTGCAAAACCTGTCCATTGATGAGGTCTATTTCAGGCGTTCAAAGTAAGGATCTTTTCATTTGGGGCCTCTATTGAATATTCATAGCAAGAAGTTTCTTTTACACTTCGAGGATATCTTCGGAGTCACACATGTCTCCTACTTCTCCAAGGATTCGGTTCTAGTAGAGAATTAGTAATGACTATTCTCATTTCAATCTCCCTAAAGCTAGACGCTACCAAACTTTTAAAGACCAAAGTGGGGACACGATCCCAGTCCGTGGAACCTCTAGTCATGGACATAATTGATGAATTGTTATGCACAAGGTTTTGTAAGAGGAGCGGCGTGATTATCAAATCAATATGTGACATATACTTTAAGAGGCGACATGGAGAAGGGACTGTAACCGATCGCAAAGGCCGCCCTCGTGTGCATTGAGTTCATTTGTACTTATCACGTCCAATAATGACTACCTTGAAAAGTTGGATCGATCAGAAGAACCATGAGAAACGGTTCAACCGGGTGGCAAGGGAATTGAGGTGGAGGAAGGAGTGATGGAGACGCAACTCAGATCGGCTCCCGTCATGGCCTTGTCCTCCTACGAGGCCTACGGAGACTTCCGATGACCAGGGCCTATTTGAATTCTTCGAAGGACGACATGACAGTTTTCCCATGGATGTATTAAGAATACAGTTTCACTACCTTACGAGCTGAGGTGACTCTGATCCCTAAGTTATCTCGGGATGCAACTTGGTCTTTGAAAATGTAATAAATATCGCAAAAGTCTAGGCACATAATCAAAACTAGGAGAGCAACTATATAATAAATAGAAAAGGCGAAATCAACGCCTGTGTTTCCATTTTCAAGAAATGATGATCACAAAGCACACAAGAACAACCGTTTCGTAGATCAAACGAAAATGAAGCAAACAAACTAGCAACGTTTGTTAAGAAAAGCAGCCAACCGTTTGATCAGGACCAGCGCGCTCTCCTTCTCGTAAGTCAAGATATGGAAAGCGTGATCTTCTCCTTCAACCTCCACCAGCTCCACTTCTCCTTTAAACCCACTCTCCTTCACCGCCTCGAAGTACTTCAACCCTCTATCTCTGATCAGGTCCTTCTCCGTCACGCTCACCAACAACCTCTCGCACGCGAGGCCCGCCAGGCTGGGGGCCCCAGTTGCGAACGGGTTGACCATCGGGCTATCGATCCCGTCCTTTGCCGTCGGGTACAAGAAAGTCCAGAGTAAGTGCGGAATCACCTTATCGTGATCCGTCTTAGGCTCTGACCCAATAGGTTCAGAGCCCCAGAAGTAGGGGTGGGTCAGGTAAGCGCCCGATATCTTTATGCCGCCAAGTATGGCGTCATGGCCGGCACTCATGAGGACGTTGTGGGCGATGTTGGCTCCAGCGCTGTCACCGCCAATGAAGAAACGGTGGAAGTCACCATGGTCAGCCAGCCATGGCTCCTTTGCGGTGGCTCCACCGTCGACCAAGTGTGAAGCCACCCACTGGAGGGCTTCCCAGCAATCGTCATAAATGGTGGGTATAGGGCATTCAGGAGCTAACCTGTGAGATAATAAGTAAGCACCATTACTATTTTTATCACACTTGGATAAACACCATCATCTTTGTTACCATACTTGACTAGTTTATGGAGAAACTCATCAATCGGAGTTACTGTTGAGGTAGAGCATAGGAAAACAAGGAAAATTACATGAACAATGTGGAACAGGTGAGAGCTTTTCAGCTAGTTCTCATGTCCATGTCTCATGTTCAACCATACTTGGTACAACATGACAATGGAAATAAGATATTAAAAGGCTTAATTTAAATGAGATTATCAAAAACTAAACTTTATATATCCGCATACACATCGTCTTTTTAGCATTGGAAGTGATACTATAACTACATAATCCCTCCCAACTTTATAAAATAATGGAGTAGATAACGTCGCTAGTTTTTTCTCCAAATGAGTAAAAAAGTCCGTTTCTTGAAGTTTCACTGTGTGTAAATCAGAACAAACCTGTGCTCAACGGAGATGGCGAGTATCTTGGCTTCTGCAACAAGGGTGGTGAGATACTGATGCTCAACCAGAGAGAAGGCAGAGTCGATACAGAAGCCACCATGGTAGTGGATCAAGATGGGCAGCTTCTCAGGCTGTTCATGAACCGGTTCAAGTTTCGGGAGAAAGAGTCTTGCTCGGATGAGAGGGTCCTCGCGAATGGTGATGTCTTTGGATGCAACGCCGGTCTTGGGGTCCTCCAAGCAAGGCGGGACATATGGAGTGCCTGAAAATGAATCAAACTTCAACGATTCACACGACTCTAATCATGTCATGCAGACAAAATCTCCTGAACTTACGAGTAACAAGCTAATAAATAGACTTAATTCGCGCATTTCATCATGGGGGGGATATTGGACTCCCTTTTCTTGACTTAGTGTTTCGATGAAACCTCTTTTTCTGGAAAAGGGTTTATCCATCGTTGAAGCATGAAACTTCAATAGTAAGTTGAAACAAATCAAACATTACCGGAGAGGCGCTCGACCGTGCCATCCTTGTAAATCCTAATAAATGTGGGGATCTCTCTTTCAACCTCTTTGGAAGTGCAGATGCTGCCCATGATTTTCTTTTTGTGTGTGATATTAGTATGTGAGTTTTGCTTTTTCAGAAGAGAAAAGAAAGGGTATTGAATGGACAAGAGGAAAGAGAGATGGAGTAGTTAAGAGGTATAACGTGAGGAGAGTAGAGTATAACCCGGTCAATCAAATATTCAGTGGTTTCAAATCACGGCATCAACGACTGACGCGGCATATATTTATTTTACTGACACCCACTCACAAATTGACACGTATAACTTGCCAGTTCAGCCACTGACTTGGAATTAAAAAAAAATTCTGACTTTCTTTTCTTTCGCTTTCGTTCTCCTCAACCCAGCCTGCGTTTTCGCTGCTCCTTCTCCTCCATTATCCATGGCTCGCGAGGTGGCTCGGCGAGGACTCTCGGGACACAGCGCCGGCGACTCCGCTGGTGGCGACAGCGAGGAGGTCTGCAAGTCCGACGAAGGAAAGAAGCTTGCTTTATCGACATCTTCGTCCATGGACGAGCTTTGGAGCTCGCCGTCAAGGCTCGCGCCCATGGACGATCCGCCGTCGCCAGATCTGTGGATGAGGCGCCTCGCGAACCATGGACAAGCAAAGCTTGCGGCCATTAATGATGGAGTTCCCCTTCCGGCGTCGCTCGCGGTCGGCCCAAGCCACCCTTCCGTCTCCTTCTTTTTCTGTTTTTCTCCAACCTCTAGATCTGGCATCGCGTCCCTCGTCCATGGCCGTCGTCACCTTCGCCGGCGTCACTCTTCAAATATCCAGACTTGGCCATCCATGACCGAACGCGTTCGGGGTCATGTTGCTTGTCCATTGCCGTCCTCGGCGTCGAGCAACATGCAACGCCGGAAAAGGCGGCTCCGCTTTGACGCACGGGATGCGGCGCTGGCGACTCTGGCGGCCACGGCAACGGAGGTGCTGCAAACTTCAATGGGGCAAGAACTTTCATGGCAGAACAGATCTTTGACAAATTTCTATTTTCTTATTCAATTCCAGCTCATCTGACAGATATCAAATTAGTTAACAATAAATCTCACATCAACAAGTGATGAGATAGCTTGAAACTAGTGAATATTTTCTCGGTGTCGGTTTTAAATTTTGGCCAACATGTGGCAAGAAAAGCCGGAACGGTTTCCATTTAAAGTCCGTTAGAAAGCGTGACAAACCCTAATGAGCTAAAAAAGAATGATGAGACTTTTAGGCTGAATATTATGCGACTGAAGTGATATAAATGCATTGGTCGCCCATTCTTCAACGGAGTAAAGCCAGCAAGTTCGACATTTTAACGTGATACTAAAGCACGGATCAAGAGTTGATATGCCGGCACTCCCCTCTTAATCTCATTATTTGAGGAAGAGAAATATATAGACTTTTCAGTTTCAATACGTCTCTTGAACACATCTGTTAAATTCGACACTAATGAGGTTTGTCGCAACCTTTCCTTCGAGTGAATCACCTAAGGTTAGCTAATGGATTTTAAGTTCAAAGATTTTGCTCGAGCTCTCTCAAGCTCATATCAATTCACAAACATGCAAGATCAATTCAACCAAGAGTCACCTCATTAGTTATTAGTTGGTCGATTAGAAACCCAAGTAAAGTGCAAGAGAGTACTTTACTTCAACAAACTAGGAATATCATGAATTTGGCTAGATTGCACTAGTCAATCAATAAGAGGTTACAAAGATGAGTGATGATACTCAGGTTTGTGATAGGTCTCATTATATCACACAATCACTCTTTCAATACCTCTCAAGGATTACAATTTGTAGCTCACGAAAGGCGAATATGAAAATCGAAGTTTTTTTTAGACTTTGGAATTTTTTATTCATAATCTCTCATTGCTCTTCGTCACCTAAGTCTTCTTTTACACTATTCCACTTCAATTTACCCGTTGAATAATGTTCAGAGAATCACTCTCCAAATAAACCGTTGGACAAGAATTTACAAAAAAGATTATAAGATCTAAATCTCCATTGATTTGGTCACCCATGCTAATAGATCTCAATTTCCATGAATAGAGTTCTTCAATTAAGGAAGGTAGCTTGCCTTTGGAGTGATTGTCAATCAATCTAGATATCTTGGGTAAAGATTTTATTGCAAAATAATTTTTAAGATAGAATATCAATCACTGCTTTCTATATTAAAAATTCAGGCCAAATCACTAGTTATGACGATTTAAGCAATGAAGTTTGCATCTAAATTAGGGGTGTGCAACCGGACCGGGTTTACCCGGAACCCGAACCGGACCACCCGAAAAATAGGGTCGGGAACCGGTTCCCGATTAAACCGGTCCAGGTACAGGTTCCAGTTTTTGGGAACCGGTTGAAACCGGTCTGGGAACAGGGTCCAAGCAAAGACCCACCCAGAACCGAACCGGTTTTTACCCTGTTAAAAAAATAAAAAATCGTCTCTCTGTATAATACTTTTGAGTCTCTTTGTCTACGAAGAAATGTTAAAAAAGGAAAGATTCTCTCTAAATCAAGTTAAGAGATAATTGTTTTGAAAGAATTGTTAAAAAGAACTGTTCTCATGAATTATTTTCTTTTTAATGTTCCAACTGTCAACTATTATTATAATTGCAGAACAAATGCTACTAACTATTGTAGTATTAATTCTCAGTCCAACTTAAGAAAAATGTCTCTTAATAAAAGATATGTCGCATGCACATAAGTAAGCACATTAGGTCATATTAGAAGTATTTGTGAGAATGAGACTAATATTAGATCCATATTTGTTGCTAATGCTTATGCATTCTTAGGATTTTTACTTTGTCTTATAATGTTAGGAGAATTACGTTGTTGTTTTTTCTCTAATTAATGTAAAATTCGAAGCCGTATAGAATATTGAACAATTGCAAAATAGGTTCCAATGAAAACAGGGTTGACCATGTTCCCGGACCGGAAAAACAGGGTTGGGTTGGGTCCAAAACAGGGTCCAATAAAAATAGGGTAGGGTATAGGGTCCAAAAAAGAGGAACCGATTATAACAGGGTCGGATACATGATCCAGGTTTGGACCCTACCCACCCTGGACCCGATCACCCCTAATCTAAATATATAGCCATAAGTAGATTTCATAATCTAATGATATTTAGCATCAATATAGAATCTAAAGAAATCAAATACTATGATGATATCCGCGTATAAGCTCTATTGATATCCACACCGTTGCTCCATGCAGTAATAATTATGATAACCACCAAGGAACTGTCTTGAGTTTCAGCCATGATATTCAAATTATAGTAGATAAATATGAATATAATCAAGATATACTTCTCTTCATAAGTTGTTCTTGAAAGAAATCACTTCTATACATTTATCATATTCAAGATAAATCATGAATAATTTTGTCAATTTTAAAATTTATTAGAAGGTTTTCTCAACACTATGGTCCACCAAGGGCAAGCTCAAGTTCATCAATGCCAAACCTCGGCACCTGTGCCCGAGTCCCCAAATCTCTAGCAACTTGCCTCCTTTGCCTATTTGGCTTCATGATCAATGTCGGTGTCAAAATTCAGCCCATAAATTAAAATCCCATCTTTACGAACTTACAAGGGCACCAATAATAAAGAAAATTCTCAAATAAATTATTATCAGCATAACTTTAAAAAAAATTAGCACTTTGAAAATTGACCAACTTTAATATTTGACTTCTTAATAACTGTCATGGAGACAAACAATATTTATCATATTTCATAATTGAGATCGGACACTTAACGATCGAAACATTATTTGCCGAATAGGACAATACCCCGTTTTACTAAGTATATCAGTGCAAACCTGCGCTTATGGAGTACCTGGAAAATGGAAGTCTTCGACCATCTGGGTTAGAAGCAAATGCAACCCTCCCTGCTTCCGAAAATTATTGTTGCTTAATGAGGATGACGAATGCACTTAAATAGAACCCCATATCTGACAAAGACATGGCTTTATTTCTTTTGTTAATTACATTAAATGGATCGCTCTTTATTTTTATTTTTTTATTTAACAAAAAGGTGGCGCATATCTCCATGTTCATCTAATTTTGACGTCCATTTGGTGATTGCGAAGATGTCATTGTCATCGCTTTCGTGACATAGGTGATGATGGTTCGGCGGCCCAGTCGTTGAAGCTAGAATGCTTGACTAGTGGCAGTAGTGGTTGCGATGTACTTGGCCTATGCAGTAATTGTGCATTGAGACTTGTTTTTTTGTATGCCCATGAGAACATTCCAGAATCTAATGTAAATCCATAGTTTGTAGTGCTCTTCCTATTGTTAGCTAAGTTTACTTAAGGATGATCGATTCCCGATCCGATCCGGTTCCCAAATTTTGAGACCATGGACCAGACTTGCCAATTTTGGAACCGGGAACCGGACTGACCGACCAGTCCGGTGGGACCGGTAACTTTGCAATCGCCAAATCTTTTATAAGATATAAACTTTCAAAAGGAAAATTCTAACAAAAGATGTATTGATAGGCCACACAAAAGTTTCCTGTGATAACGAAGTTAAGATCTCCTTTTGCTCCATGCTACTATATCATGACAAGATTATTCAAAATCATCCATATAATAGTAGAGCAAACAACTCTAACATGACAAGATTATCCCGAACAAAAACTATCCCATAAAATATAACCATTACTTTAAGAACTATAAACAAAAGCATACAAACAAATTTGGTCAGAAACCTTCATGTACTACTTAAAATTCTTAAGAATTTTTTTAATATATATGTATGTATATTTTAAAAACTACCGATCAATTCGATCGGTCCAGTCCGATCGGTCCGGTTCTCACCTTGGAACTAGAAACCAGACTGGCCGACCACTGGTTCCGAAAATGGGAACCGGGAACCGGACCGCCAACTATGGGAATCACCCAAAACCAACTGGTCCGGTCCGGGTTGGGTGGTTCTTGGGTTGGGTGGTTCTCGGGTTGAGCGGTTCCCATTGCACACCCCTAAAGTCTACCCAATCACTGTGCGTGCAATCAAGGAGCCGGGCACTTGCACTTGGTTGATATCAAATGCTATAGTTTGTTGTTCATCATAAATATCTGAAAATTCTTTTGACAGCTCCAAAATAAATTTGGCTTGGGCTTGCATGAAATGTTATAGTAAGCTTGTTGCAAGGACTAAATTGGCAAATTTCCAAAAGATTTATAATTTTATTGACATAATTAAGAGGTTTAGAATTAATGCTCCGTTTGTTTCACAGAAAATATTACCTTTCTAGAAAATGTTTTCCAAAAAGACACTTTCTAAGAAAAGGTTAATATTTTATGGAGTTTGACTGAAATTTTTAAGAGCTTGAAAATATTTGCTATTGAGTTTGAAAAATAAAATATAATTTAATTTTTCTAAATTCACGGACATTATTCAGGTGATAGTAACTTGTACATGGTCAGTCGAGGAACCAAGCAAGGGCACTAGGATCCCGAGTTCAACCTCGATGGACCGCGACCCAAGCAACAAGGGTTTCACAAATGCTAGGCATCTTTGGAGCCACACACGTGTCCTCTTCTCCAAGGATCCAGTTATATTAGAGAATGAGTAACGACCATTCTCATTTCAATCTCTTCAAAAGCTAGACGCTACCTAACTTTCAAGGTTCAAGGGGGGACACGATCCCAATCTGTGTACCCTTGAGTCGTGGACATAATTGATGAATTGTTCTGCACAAGATCTAGTAAGAGGCTCGGCATCATTAGCAATATCAATATAGGACACATACTTCACTTTACAGGCTACATGGGAAGGAACGACAGCTATCGCAAAGGCCACCCTCATGTGCATCGAGGTCATGCATACTTATATGACTATTGTGAAAAGTTGGTTTAATTAAAAGAACTCTAAGAACAGTTCGACCAGGTGGCAAGGGAATTGAGGTGGAGGAGGGAGCGGTGGAGACGTGACCGGGATCAGATCCGGCATTGTCCTCCGACGAGACTTATGGAGTAACTTGTTGGAACAGAAAGAATAATGATAACTGTAAAAATTTGGAACAAGTGCACAAGGGAAGACTGGATAGAGAACTTCTTATTGAAATTCAAATGCTCGTGCTCCAACTCTCTATTTCTAGAGCTCACTCTGGTATCGTGGCTCGCTTACAATTCTTCACAAGTGCTCTAATTATAGCTAAAGTTCTCTATTTAAAATCTATTTTACACTTGACTATTTGCTCCAACAAATGTAGCATTTAATGGAGAGGAATTTTTTCTAGGTGCTGATTATCTTTTCCTTTTGTTGCACCTACTAATGAGATTTTCATTCTTGAGTTTATCGGCCCTCCATAAACACGGCCTGTTGATTTCTTTCTTTCTTTATGCTTCATTACATCTTTTTCATTAAATGCTTACATTTTTTTTTCTTCATTTTTCTTGAGACGCCCACCGTGAATCAAGGCTTTCTTTGAAGAACACCAACAACCAAATCTAGGAATCAGCAACCAACATGCTCAAATCTAACAATCACTTTTACGTTATTTTACCATGATTTTTTAATGGCCAGGACCATTTCGAATTCTTCCAAAGGCGATGCTGACAGTTTTTCCAAGGATGTATAAAAATACAGATTCACCACCCTACAAGCTCAGATGATGCTGATCCCTAAGTTACCTCGGGATGAAACTTAATCTTTGAAAACGTAACAAATATCGCAAAGACGATCTATATAATACATAGAAAAGCGTAACCAACGCTTCCACTTTCAATTTTCAAGAGCTGATGTTCCCAACGCACACAAGAACAACCTTGCAAAAAGTCAAACGGAAGTGAAGCAAACGAACTAGCAACTTTTGTTAATAAAAGCAGCCAACCGTTTGATCAGGACCTGCGCACTCTCCTTCTCGAAAGACACGATATGGAAAGCGTGCTCTTCTCCTTCAACCTCCACCACCTCCACTTCTCCTTTGAACCCGCTCTCCTTCACTGCCTCGCAGTACTTCAATTCTCTGTCTCTCAGCCGGTCCTTCTCCGCCACGCTCACCAACAACCTCCTCGCACCCGAGGCCTGCCAGCTCGGGGCTCCGGTTGCCATCGGGTTCATCATCGGGCTATCGATCCCATCCTTTGCCGTCGGGTACAAGAAAGTCCAGAGGACGTTTCCAAGGCCTTTGTCACGATCCGTCTTAGGCTCTGACCCAATAGGCTCGGAGCCCCAGAAGTAGGGATGGGTCAGGTAAGCGCCGGATATCTTTATGCCACCAAGTAGAGTGTCGCGGCCAGCCCTCATGAGGACGTTGTGGGCGATGTTGGCTCCAGCGCTGTCGCCGGCGACGAAGACACGGTGGAAGTCGCCATGGTCGGCCAGCCATGGCTCTTTCGCAGCAGCTCCACCGTCAACGGAGTGTGAAGCCACCCACTGGAGGGCTTCCCAGCAATCGTCGTAAATGGTGGGTACAGGGCATTCGGGAGCTAACCTGTGAGAAAATAAGTAAGCACCATTACTGTTTTTAATCACACTTGGATAAACCCAATTATGCTTTTTTAATTAAACTTGACTAGTTTTTTGGAAATTAATCGGACTTATTGTTGAGGTAGAGCATAGGAAAACAAAGAAATTTACATGAACAATGTTGAGTAGGTGAGTATTTTTTTAGCTAGTTCTCATGTACACATCTCATGTTCAACCATACTAGGTACGACATGACAATGGACATAAGATGATATTTTTAGTTTTGAAAGGGTGCTTACAGTAAAGGCGTAACGTAAAATGAGATTATCAAAAACTAAACTTTATATATACAATGTCTTCTTAGCATTGAAAGTGATAACTATACCTACATAATCCCTTCCACTCTGTAAAATAATTGAGTAGAAAATGTTACTGGTTTTTCTCCAGATGAGGTCTATGGAGGAAAAGCGTCCGTTTCTTTCTCTGTGTTTTAGAACAAACCTGTACTCAACGGAGACGGCAAGTATCTTGGCTTCCGCAACAAGGGTGGTGAGATACTGATGCTCAACCAGAAAGAAGGCAGATTCGATGCAGAATCCACCGCCATGATAGTAGACCAAGATGGGGAGCTTCTCAGGCTGTCCATTAACAGGTTCGAGTTTCGGGAGATGGATTCTTGCTAGGATGAGAGGATCCTCGCGAATAGTGATGTCTTTCGATGCACCACCGGTCTTGGGGTCCTCCAGGCAAGGCGGGACATAAGGAGAGCCTGAAAATGAAGCAAAGTTCCACAATTCACACGACTTGAATCATGTCATGCAGACAAACTCTCCTGAAATTTCGGAGTACCAAGCTGATAAAAAAGACTTAATTCGCACACATCACCGTATTAGTGGAGAAATCGGACTTCCTTTTTACAAGAGTGATATGATGAAACCTTATTGTTCCTAGAAAAGGATACATCCACCGTCGAAAAACAGAACTTCATAACCAAGACAAAATAAAACCAAATATTACCAGAGAGGCGCTCGATCGTGCCGTCCTTGTAAACCCTAAGAAATGGGGGAAGGTCTTTTTCAACCTCTGTGGAAGAGGAGATCCTGCCCATAATTTTCTTTTTATGGGTGATATAATATGCGAGTTTTGCTTTATGAGAAGAGAAAAGAAAGGGTATTGACTGGACAAGAGGAGAGGGAGTGGCTACGGGAGACTGGATGAGTGATACTTATGGGAAGTCTTCATCTTCCGGTCTTGTCTTTGTCGGCATTTGAGTTCTGACCAAGGCCACAGACACCTGTCCTTTTATCCTCCGACGTGGCAAGAAAAGCCAGGACGACTAACATTGGTAGTTTGTTAGAGGGATAGGTACACTTAAAATTTTAAAATTTATTACAAAAATATAATTGAGTCATAAGTCTTTCAAGAAGTGTGATTAAGTCTTAAAAGTTATCACAAAAGTGCAATCGAGTCTTCAAACTTTTAAAAAGTATAATCAAATCCTAAAACTTGTCAAATTGATTCAATCAAGTCCTTTTGTTTATTGTACTTTTTGAAAGTCTTGTGATTCAATTATATTTTCGTGACAAATTTTAGGACTCAATTACACTTTTTAAAAGTTAGGACTCGATTGTATTTTCGTAATAAGTTCTACGACTAAATTGTACTTATTGAAAGTTTTAGGACTCAATCACAATATCGTGACTGATTTTAGGACTTCCAATACACTTATCTCTTTGTTAGAAAGAGCGAAAAACCCTAATAAAATCCAAAACAAATGAAGAGATTTTTTATGTGATTATTATGTGATAGTGAATTGTGTGGCCCATTCCTCAACGGATTAAAACCGTTAAGTTGCACATTTTAACATGATACCAAAGCATGGATTAAGAGTTCAGATACCTACACTGCCCTCTCAATCCATTATTTGAGGAAGAGAAACCTGCGGCGTTTGGGTCTTGATCGGTCTCTTCAACGCTTCTATCAAATTCGGCATTGATGTGGATTACTTAAGGTTCGACTCACACAATAATCATCATCTTACATTCGGTTAGATGTCCTTATGAATGAATCATTGGCATGTTTTCTAACGGCTCAAACCTTTGAAGTCAGACATCCTAGTTCCGATTTTCAACGAAACTAGGGGGAGGATTAGCTGAAAAGGCGAAAGAACGATATAACGGTTGGGCCGGATTGGAAAAACGCATTGGCTCGCTGACTAATGTCTTCTTTTAACAAAGAAAATTGATTTTCATTGTGGACAAAATCCTTACCAAAAAACATGAAAAAATCAAGAAATTAAGGCTCCATTCGTTTCGCGAAAAATAGATCATTTTCAGAAAATGTTTTTCTAAAAGTCATTTTATGGGAAAATGATAATATTTTTCGATGTTCGACTAAAACCTGAAAAAGTCCCGAAAAATAATTTCCGATGTTTGATAAGGAAAATGCTTTACAGACTTCTCCACTTTGGCATGCACTGCTTAACATGATTAGGAAACTTTATTTTTTTTCTCAATACACACTGACAATTTTCTATTATAAAATTAAACTCGAGTCATCAAATGAGCTTTCCTTATTAAATCAAACAACCCAAATCAAGCTTTCTAAAACTAAAAAGCCCCAATCTAGAACGAAACAAACAACGAACATTCCGCGTACAGCATTTCCCCCTATCTCATGAAGTTCCCAGCTAGTCCCCTTATCGCTCTGTTCGAGCATGCAAACACGAGAACAGAGACCAAGCAAAACCGCCAAACGCAAGCTCCCAATCCAATGAAACATCGAGAAAAAGAAACGAAAAAAAAACTAAGCACGGCCTCCAGCGCTTGAGTTCATCGAACCGCCGAGCGGCAGAAACCAAGACTAGCGAGAGAGGCGGGGAGAGAGAGAGAGAAACGTACTTAGTGAGATCGCCTAGCTAGTGCAATATCCTAACGAGACCGGCGACAGCGACCTCCTCAAGGACAGCCTTGGGATCCTCTCGGTCGGCATCGGCGTGCAGCTTCGGCTGCCCTATGGCATACTTTATTTTTTTTGCATTATGTAGTGAGAACTGTTTGGTTGCATGGCCGGCAAATGGTCGAAAGTGAAGAAGAGCAAAAGGAAAGAAAGAAAAAAGAATTCAAATTTTTTAAAATATAAAAGAGAAAGAAGTGGGGACTAATAGTGATATGAGATATAAGAGAGAGTAAGTGTGGAAAATATTTTCCACCCATTTTAGAAGACTTTTTTCCTTTTATGGATAATATTTCTGGAAAACTTTTTCTTAAAGGTTATTTTTTATAAAATAAACAAAGCCAAAGCTAAACGATGGATAGTGGGAGCTTTTTGCGATGGAAAGTATGTAGGGTCCAAGGCCAACGAAAGTCTAGGTCTTTGGGCAGATGCAGCATCATTTTCCCACGTCTTAATCCTTCGCAACGAAACGAAAACGACACACCGCCGAGGAAAATTCAAGGGAAAAGGGATGGTTTCCGTTCAGGGGGGGCTCGAGTGCATCAACCTCTCTTTACCACAAGACCGAAGAGCGTTGTTTTTTAAAAGAAGAGGACCAGAGAGATATGCTTTATATAATTGGGGCTCTTTCCAACTTTTTAATAAATTTACAAACGCCGGTTTTTTATATTATCTTCTTTTCTTTTAGGTAGAACAAAGAAAAACATCACGACCACAACTTTGCCATTGTCCCGGCTCCCATCCACTTCCACGTTAAGAGGTGTCTAAACTCCTTTAGAAGCGATTACCTAACATTCCATGATTTTAATGGGGAGATATCGCTAGAAAACCACGTTCCTAGCTGTCAATGTCGACCTAACTTTGCCATAATATCTGCGCGCCCATTATCTTCTCAAAACAAGTGCTTCATTTGAACCTGCAGCAGCCCTTTACATTCTATTTTAAGCTTTTGTTGTATCGATCTTTATTGCCATAAGACTCTTTTTACTCTTTAGTCTTCCTACCATTCCATTCTGCTCCATAAGGGCTTATTCATCAAGAATAGGTCTCGGTCTTTGAACAAGGATCTTTTCACTATTATGTAAGATGTGTAACATAAGAGAAAAGTTCTAAGGTGATTGAGATCTTCAAGATCTCGTTTCTTAGGTACAAACACAAGCAAACTATCCACTAATGCCATTAGGGATACCGCCCCTTGGAAAAATCAGTCTTGACGATTTCCAAAAGAGAGTCCCTCGCCAAACATGGTCAAACAGCATGGATCCCGTCTGGTGCAGGTGCTTTGTGCGGTTTGAGATTTCAAAGCGCATTCTTAACTTCCTCTTTCGCCACGAGAACATCGAGATGTCGTGTATCCTCTTCAAAAAAACATTACTCCTCACCACGAGAAGCCCAGGTTCATCAAGACAACGAGTTCTGTCCAGTACAGAACAATTTTCTGAAATGAATAGTAACCATACCAGCTACAGCCTCTCATCCAACCCCTACATCCCATGACATCTTTTAGAACGGAAACTCTTAGCAAAGCAATGGTGCAGGCATGATAAAATATAGCATTCCCCCTCCCCATCAAGAATCCTAATTGGTTCTAGCTTTCATGGCCCAAAGAATTTCCTCAATTGCCAAAATTTGTTGATGTTCGAGGCTGAGATCTTTGGGAGGATCTCTTCTAGGCTTAAGGTCAAGCAACATAGGACACTAAAATGTTGAAGCAAGCACCGCTCTCTCTCTCTCTCTTTTCATTTTCTATATTTTTCCAGGACTAATAGCTAAAATAGTTAGTCAGGAATTGTGGTGTTGAAATCCTCTTTGTGTTAGGTGAAATAAGTGGTTAGAAATTATTTGAAAAAGTAGGTAAAATTTGTAATAGAGATATGGACCACGTTGAACTCTAGTAGAACATTCCCTTGTATTAGTCGATGGAAGTGTCCTTATAAATAGGGATGTCCTTGCCAACTAGAGCAGAGAAGAAAAAGAAAGAGTGTGTAATTGGAATTTTTAATTTTAATTTTTTAAAAATAATTAAATTTTCTCTTTTTTTAATTTTTAGAATTTTTAAAAACAATTATTTTTTTAAAATGGATTTTTTTAATCCGAAAATAGGGACTCGGGTTGGGCTGTTGAGCCCAGTCCGAATATGGGTTGTCTCTGGTCTCAGGGGTCTGGGCCACAAGTGCAAATGGGCTTACACGGAGAAAACTCTATCAATTAAAATCTCATAACCCCAAGTTTGAATTTAACACGCGAAGCCCACGGTGGCCATACTAACTCATTCTACTCCAAGGCCAACATTGGGTCCAAAATCCTATTCTGAGTGCACCCAGCCCATTTTCCTAAGCCACCCCTAAAAAAACCAAACCAGACCCAACCTTACTTAAACCTAAACAAGACCACGAAGGTTCAGTCAAAACCCATCTCTAATTAAGCCCATTTCCTAACATCATCCCGACACCCATCCTCTACTCCCATTTTCACTCCTCACGAACAACTACACCTAGAGATTAGTAGTTCCAAATTCCATATAAATTTCCATCTCAAACTCGAAACCTACCCATTGAAATAAATTCCCTATTTTTGAAATTCAAAACCTAGCATGCATACATTGAAACCTAAGACCTATCCTATCATAGGTTTTAGGGTCAATTATATATAAACAAAATTAATAAATTATATTGTTATCAATGCAAACGCTCTTGACAACTATATGCATATGCAAAAAATGATTTTTGTTTAGGAGTTAAAAATTAATACCTATATTCTATGCAATTAAACCCCAAATGAAAAGGTAAAATTTAGATGTCAACAATTCGATACTCGACCATAATTGATGACCAACCATAGGTGAGACCTCGACTCTCACCCAAGCCGTGATAGTAAAGCCCTTCCAGATCCGATGGGGACCACGGCACCCTCGCCACCACAAGTGAAAGGTAAAGAAAAGGAAAAAAATGCAAAATTATCCATATTAGTGTTGCCCATGTCACGTGATATGGCCGACAACCGATCAACATCTACGTCAATAATTTCCAACTAAAATTAACCGGAATAACTAAATTAATAAATTATAAAAAAAAAGTTTAGGATTAAACTAAAAGATTTAGGAGTTTTTCGACAATTATCCCCACGTCAAGGAGTCATATAGAAATCCATTTTATAAGTATTGGGTATCTTCGGATCCACGCACGTTTCCTCTTCTCCAGGGATTCGGTTATAATAGAGAATTAGTAACGACCATTCTCATTTCAATCTCTTCAAAAGCTAGATGCTACCAAACTTTCAAGGACCAAAGTGGGAACACGATCCCTAATCTGTGCAACCTCTAGTTTCCAACATAATTGACGATTTGTTCCGTACAAGATCTCGTAAGAGGCGAGGCATTATTATCAATATCAATACGGGACACATACTTTACAAGCTACATGGAGAAGGGACCAAAGCTATCGCAAAGGCTGCCCTCATGTGCATCGAGTTCATGCCTAATTATCACATCCAATAATGACTATCAAAAGAATAATGATAACTATGAAAATTTGGAATAAGAGCACAAATGAAGACTGGAGGGAGAACTTTTTATGAAAATGCAAATGCTGCGTGCTCCAACTCTTTATTTCTGGAGCGCACTCTGGTTTTGTGGTTTGCTTACTGAAGTTCTTTATCCAAAAACTGATGCACCCTTGACTGTTCGCTCCAAGTCAAACTTAGGATTTAATAAAGAAGAATTTTTTTCTAGGTGCCCACAATCCTCTTCTTTTGATGCAACTGCTAGCATTTAATAAGTTCTTCATTTTTTCAATTGACGCGGCCCACCATAAATCTCGCCTGTGGATTTTTTTCTTTCTTCGTGCTTCATTAGCTTTTTTTTCCTTTATTATTCTCAAGACACCCACCATGAATCGAGGCTTTCTTCGAAAGATGCCTATAAACCAGCAACCAACGTGCTCAAATTCAACAATCAATTTTATATTATTCTAACATTGCTTTCGATGATCAGGACCTTTTCGAATTTTTCCAAAGGCGGTGCGACTGTTTGCCATGGATGCATCAAGCATACAGATTCACCACCATACAAGCTGAGATTATTCCGACCCCTAAGTTATCTGGGGATGCAACTTGGTCTTTGAAAATGTAACAAACTTCGCAGACAACAGTCCATATAATACATAGAAAGGCGAAATCAATGTCTACGTTCACAGAGCACACAAGAACAACCTCGTAAAAAAGTCGCATGAAAACGAAGTGAACAAGCTAGCAGCTTTTGTTGAGAAAAGCAGCCAACCGTTTGATCAGGACCAGCGCGCTCTCCTTCTCGAAAGTCACGATATGGAAAGCGTGGTCTTCTCCTTCGACCTCCACCGCCTCCACTTCTCCTTTGAACCCGCTCTCCTTCACCGCCTCGCAGTACTTCAACCCTCGGTCTCTCAGCAGGTCCTTCTCCGCCACGCTCACCAACAACCTCCCGCACCCGAGGCCCGCCAGGCTCGGGGCCCCGGTCACGAACGGGTTCATCATCGGGCTATCGATCCCGTCCTTCGCCGTCGGGTATAAGAAATTCCAGACGAGGCGCGGGAGCTCCTTGTCGTGATCCGTCTTAGGCTCCGACCCGATGGGTTCAGAGCCCCAGAAGTAGGGGTGGGTCAGGTAAGCGCCGGATATCTTTACGCCGCCAACTATAGGGTCGCGGCCGGCCCTCATGAGGACGTTGTGGGCGATGTTGGCTCCGGCGCTGTCGCCGGCGACGAAGACGCGGTGGAAGTCGCCGTGGTCAGCCAGCCACGGCTCTTCTGTGGCGGCTCCACCGTCGACCGAGTGTGAAGCCACCCACTGGAGGCCTTCCCAGCAATCGTCATAAATGGTGGGAACAGGGCATTCGGGAGCTAACCTGTGAGAAAATAAGCAAGCACCATTACTATTTTTATCACACTTGGATACACACCATTATCATTTTTATCAATCCTAGCTAGTTTTCGGGGAAACTCATCAATCGGATTTATTGTTGAGGTAAGAGTATAGGAAAACAAAGAAATTTACACGAACAGTGTTGAACAGGCGAGAACTTTTTACCTAATTCTCATGTGCACATGTCGTGTTCAACCATACTCGGTACGACATGACAATAGACATACGATGATATTTTTAGTTTTGAAAGGGTACTAGCAATAAAGGCTCGACGTAAAATGAGATTATCAAGAACTGAACTTTATCTGTATGCATAAGTGTCTTCCTAGAATTGAACTACATAATCCCTTCAACTCTGTATAAATGAGAACAAACCTGTACTCAATGGAGACGGCGAGTATCTTGGCTTCTGCAACAAGAGTGGTGAGATACTGATGCTCGACCAGAGAGAAGGCAGATTCAATGCAGAAGCCGCCGCCATGGAAGTAGACCAAGATGGGGAGCTTCTCAGGCCGTTCATGAACAGGTTCGAGTTTCGGGAGATGGATTCTTGCTCGGATGAGAGGGTCCTCACGGATGGTGATGTCTTTGGATGCGACGCCGGTCTTGGGGTCCTCCAAGCAAGGCGGGACATAAGGAGTGCCTGAAAATGAAGCAAAGTTCAACGATTCACACGACTCGAACTATGTCATGCAGACGAAGTCAATAGAAATTAAAAGTACCAAGCTAAAAGAAAATGACTTAATTCGTGCATTTCTCCGTATTAGGCTGAAAATCGGACTTCCTTTCACGACAGAGCATTACAATGAAACTTTATTGTTTCTTGGAAAGGGTCCATCCACCATCAAAAAACGAAACTTCAGTACCAAGATGAAACAGAACTAGACATTACCGGAAAGGCGCTCGACCTTGCCATCCTTGTAAATCCTAAGAAATGGGAGAAGCTCTCTTTCAACCTCTTTGGAAGTGCAGATGCTGCCCATGATTTTCTTTTTGTGTGTGATCTAGTATGTGATTTTGCTTTTTAAGAAGATAAAAGAAAGGGGTATCGAATGAACTAGAGGAGGGGAGAGAGTTGGAAGGAGTGGGCGATAATTGGGAATATGGTGAACGAGGCATAATTTGAGGAGATCAGATGCGTAATATTTATAGGAAGTCTTCATCTTCCGGTCCTGCCTTTGTTGGCATTTGTATTCTGACCGAAGCTACCGACCTTTCTTTTGATCCTCCTATGTGGCAAGAAAAGCCGGGACGGCTTTACATTGACAGTTTGTTAGAAAGCCTGAAAAACCCTAACAAAATCCAACACAAGTGGAGATTTTTATGCTGATTATTATGTGATCGAGGAAGTGATCTAAATATTTGGTGGCCCATTCCTCAACAGATTAAAGCCATTAAGTAGGACATTTTAACATGATACCAAAGTACAAAGCACGGACCAAGAGCTGAGACTCCCATCTCAATCTCATTGTTTGAGGAAGAGAATCATGTCGACTTTTCGGTCTTGATCTGTCCCTTCAATGCCTCTGTCAAATTTCGCACTGATGCGTTTTACATTCGGTTTGTCGGGTGAGGTCCGACTCACACAATAATCATCGTCCTACATTCGATTAGATGTCCTTACGAATGGATCATTGGCACGGCTCAAAACTTGTAAGTCAGACATTCTGGCTGCAATGTTCAACGAAACTAGAGGGAGGATTAGCTGAGAAAGCGAAAAGACAGCATAACGGACGTTAGCTCGGTGACCGATGTCTTCTTTCGAGTATTATGGACAAAATCCTTAGAAAATGCACGGAAAAGAACAAGAGATAGCTCAGTGGATGAGAAATTAAGGTAAAGGACAGATAGGGGGAGCTGTTTGCGCTGGAAAAAAGTGGAAACTACGTGAGGTCCAAGGCCAACGAAAGTCTAGGTCTTTGGACAGATGCAGCTGGAAACTACGAAAGGTCCTAGGCCGACGAAAGTCTAGGTCTTCGGGAAGTTGCAGCGTCATTTTCCATTCTGCAACGAGACGGAAATGACACACGGCCGACGAAAATTCAAGGGGGAAAAGGGATGGTTTCCATTAAGGCGGGCTAGAGTGCATCAGCCTCTCTTTTCCAAAAAGACCAAAGAGAGATGCTTTTCCGAAGAAGAGGACCAAAGAGATGCGGTTTTCAAAAGTGGGGCATTTTCCAACTTTTTAGATATTTACAAATGCGGGTTTTTTTTTTGTATTCTCTTCTTTTCTTTAGGTAGAACATAGAAAAGCATCCCGGCCTCGAGTTAGACATTGTCCCAGCTACCATCCACTTCCACTTCAAGAGGAGTCCAGACTTCTTTAGAGGCGATTACCTAATAGTTCATAACGTTCACCACTTTTAATAATATTTTAATACTTTATGAATTATTTATTTCTTTTCTTTTCTTTTCTTTTTTTTGCCCACTTCTCCTCCTTCCTCCAGCTAATCACCGTTTGGCCGACTAGCCAAACCTTGACCTCACCGGCCTCCGGCACGCCTAGGGCAGCCACACGCAGGGCGAGCGAGGCTCACCCTCCCTCACCAAATCCAGCAAGGCTCAAGCCGTCGCAAGTGCCTCTGGCGATGGCTCGAGCCCTCGCCAAATATGGCAAGGGCTCAAGCCTTGCCAGTGGCCAACGAGCTCACCAGCCCTTGCCGCTAGCCAATTGCTCAGCCAGAGACCGACTAGAAGAAGGAGGAGAACTAGGGAGAAAAGAAGGAAAAATAAAATAAAATCAATCAATCAATCAAAAATATTAAAATATTATTAAAAATTATTCATATTAACATTGGATTTGTACCACGTCATCTGCTCAATATCCATATCAACAAAATCCAGCCAAAATTAACCAAAAGGATCAAATTGACACTAAGTTAAAGTTTTATGACTAAAATTGACACTACTATAAAAATTATGATCATTTTCCCTAAGACAACAGGTTCTCTCTGGTATAGAACAATTTCTAAAATGTGTGGTCATGGCCCAAAGAATTTTCCTCATTTACCAAAATTTGTTGGCGTACTAACCTAAGATATGAGGGACGATCTTTTCTGGTCAAGCAACACAGGACACTAATTAAAAAGAAAATTATCTAAAAAATCTTAAATTTATTATTCAACAATCAATTTAATATTAATTCGATAATCCTTTTAATTGTACTAATTTAATTTTAAGCATTTTTATAATTTACAAATTTAATCTTAAACATTTTGACAAATTATCAACGTAATCCTTCCAATTAATTTTGCTTTGAAATCACCACTCTGAAAAAATGTTTAATTTGAAAAAAAAATTTCCCAATTGTGCCTATCCGAAACCCTCTTTTAGACTTGGGAGTCCCATCTTCAGAAGGCATTCGAAATTCACCGAAACTTCAGATATGGTAAGACTAATTTGCAACTCTTGTTTATGCTGTTCTTCTGAGACTACTTCCCACGCCGAGATGTGCTTTGGTTGAAAGGATCGACCGGTCTTGGCTTCACAGAAATATATGAGTGGTCCTATGAATACAAAGCATTCCCAATTCGTGCGAAGCAAGATCTCACCGTTTTGGCCAGAGAATAATCTTCAGCCACGAGCTTCAAAGGAATACTAGAGCTAGCTCCGTTTAAAAATCACTTCCGTCCAAGAACATGCCACCCAAGCAAAGTCATCCTTTCGTCCCGTGAACTACAGCCATTTCCCAGTACAAAACAACACTCTTCTCACAACCACACCCAACAATCCAGAAGTCCCGAAACATTTAACCACAGGCAAATGTCAAAATGAATATCAGAACCAAGAAGATCTGTTCCCTCGTACTCATTTCGAGAAAACAGTCAGCATTCCCATTTCTTACATTCACTTAAACATCCCATTTAAATTGATGGAATGCCCGTTGGCAAAGCTAACTGGAAACGTTAACACTGCCGTTTAAGGATGGAAGGAGTTTTTACAATCCATGGCTACATGCTTGGATTTCGAAAATAATGGGAAGATCGTCATCCCAGTTTTCATCTTACAACAAAAATGGGTGGAGACTTACGGGGAGTCCACATCTTGCGTCTGGAAAAGAATGTGAGTCTTCCAAATTATCAAATAATCAGAGCCATCCACCAGCTACCAACTGCTCATAAATCTACCACTTCCTGTACAACAATCAGTTAGAGTAGGGATAGCAAAACCACGGGGACTTAAAGCCGCAAGGTACTACGCTGGTTAGACTTAGTAAGTGCTTTCACAAAGTACTGTTGGATTTCTGGTATTATCCGGTGGATGAGATGGAAAATCCTGCAAAAGTTCAAGAGCAGAACAGTTGCAAAGAAATCAGGAGAAGTGCAACAAAACAAAACAAAGGCCCTAGTAGCTTAAGAAAAAACACCAAAAGGTAATTAGTTACTAATCGCATAACTTCATTTTTGAAAATACATGTTCGCACCCTCTCTTAAACAAAGTTATCCTTGTCCACCTATTTACGTTTGTCATTTCTCTTTCCAAAAGCACCCACATCCTCCTCTCACCTACACGACACCCTTCTCTCCATCTCTCAAGCTCACCACCTTGAGCTGTGGGCTTGGCCACTGGAGCTCAAAGTTTGAGCTCGCACCCATTGCTACCAGATCTAGATCAATTGGCAAGGGGAAGGGACGACAATGGCAGTAGAGAATGTGGCAATGGCCGCAGGGGTCAACAGTGACAGCAGATGGTGGTATGTGGTGGAGGGGACATGAGGTTTGTGGCTTGTGGATGATGTAGGCTAGAGTTGTGGGAGAGTTTGGAGGCTTGGGGATATGAAGGGGGGTAATTTGGTCTTTTCAAAGAATGAGTTTTGTCTAAAGGCAGTACACTGATATTTCCAAAAATAGAAGTATAAAAAAGGAATTTTGGTGAAGTACATTTTTTGTATGTTTCCTAGATAAATAAAGGGAGAGTTATTGACTTTGAAACGTTGCAAATATCATTTCATTTGTCTGATGAATAATGTTTATGGTGTTTATTACTAATTAAAAAGGCTGAAAAGTTTGAATAATCTGTCCCTCACTTTCATTCTAGTAACAAGCAGGGGAGAATGAGATCAATCTCCTCCAATTTTTGCCTCCACTTTCCGCCCGCAAAAAGACAACTTTATATATAGCCATAGGAAGAGAAGATTTCTAGAGTTGACATACTCCCAGTGACAACTCCCACCATTTCCTCCATATATTACTTAAGTATACTTAGAAGATGGGATTGATAAATAGAATTCAAACAGAGTTTTGCCAAACAAAAAGCTTAGCTGGAAGTGTTTACCCAGGTCTCAATTTGTCAAAATGCTCCAGAATGAACAAGATGCATGAATGCCTCAAGGAAATAGCATTGAAGGCTTCTGAAAGTTCATACATGCTGGAGACATTTTCTAACGAGATATCCTGCAATAATTAAGGCACTGATTGTCAAGGTATATACCAAACATCAATAGGTAAACTCATTCAATCACTCATCAGCTAACCTGTGCAATGGAATATTCACAAAGTCGCTTGAGTCCCTCCAAGAGATACTGATCGGAAGCTCTGAGGAGATCTTGAGCAATTTCCAGAGTAACATCAATTGATCCAGTGTATATAAATCTGTAGTGCCATAGAAGAAAGTCATTTAAAGAATATCACACAAACCATATTATGTGGATTTATACTTAAAGTTTCGACTAACCTCATCATCAATTCAAAAACCTCCCATCTGATATTTGGAATCTCTATGTCCCGAGCATCTTTCTCCTGTAATAAATGTCACAATATATTCCATAAACCAAGACTGAGCAAAGATTTAGGTGCTGCACTCAGCTTTAAAACATAACATCACAAAGCTCAGCAGAGTCCATTTTCATGTTGACACAAAAATAAAAACCCTGAAACCCAGAATTAAAGGACGCTCACCCGATATCCACCATCAAACATTGCACGAAATGCATCAGAAGAAGCAAGCAAGCAAATTCTGTGTGCATAGAACCGTCTTCCTGCAAAACATATACAGGGGAAGCATTCTTTCAACTCGATCATCATGCACAACTTGTATATGAATGATCCATGTATGAGACAGTCACTAACGAAACAAAGCATGACAATTTTTCAGGAACCTTCAACTAGAAATGTTACATCGGACAGGGTAGGGTTGTTCACGTACTGCTCCCCTAGATAAACCTGCAATAAGTTTTTGAGCACCGGATCAGATTATAATTCCCAGATCAGATCTAAAAATACTCATGCACAAGAGACTGCTTCCTAGCAAATAATAACAAATATATATTTTGAAAACTTTAAAAGAGAAAATAAATAGAATGGCGCAAATCCTCCTGGACCATATAATGAAACAAAAGGCAACTTATGAGAAACTGGCAAGCCAATAATCAAACAATGCTGCTGACAAAGATCTTTTGCACACAAAACCTTACATTCTTCTGGACCACATTATCTGACCAGAATTGAATGTTCAAATGATAAAAGAAAACCAAGCACCCATTAGATGGCCAGTGACCTGTGGCGTTGGAGAGGGAGGAGCTGCATCAATGGGAGAAAGAGACATTGCTTTGTTAGCTAACTTGAACAATGCCACAGCACCATCAAGTTGCTGCCGAGAACTCGAAGAAATAAGCAGGCCAACAAGCAGATCCAACCCTTCAGAGAATACAGACTAATCAGATGCACTGACAGCTTAAAAGTAAAAAGAGAATAAAGCAGTCTTCATTATAGAAGTATTGAGAGAGAGAGAGAGAGAGAGAGAGAGAGAGTCACATACCATTGTTATCTACAAAAATTGTTTGCTGGTCATCTGGAGAACAGAGATGAGCAAGAGCCAAAGCAACACGTCTTTGAACAGTCTTCTCTGCTACACGCATCAAATATAGTACATGATTCAAAACCTGCACAAAGAATCCAACATATTAAAGCCCAGCAGGTCAAGAAAAGAAAAGAAAGAACTCCTTTCATTTATGTACCTAACAGAAAGAGAAACATAAAATCATTGAGAAAAATACAGAGTTCAGGTCAAAGTATGATACTACAAAATTAAGATACTCACTCGGCCATGAATCTTCTCCTCTAATCTTTTCAAAGTTTTGGCAACACAATCCTTTGTAGCCTGCAAAGACATGGTCGATTTCACTCATATTATGCTTTGTGTGAAAAATAATTCTAAATACTATGTGTTCTCCTACCCACCTGGACAATAAATTCTCCATCTTGCAGCTTTTGAACACCTCCAACCTTGATGAAATCAGAGACATTGTCCTACAGAGAAGATGCATAGCAGTTACAACAACTAGCTTGAACGATACCCTACTGAACAAGAAAACTGCAACATTGCCATCTTTTCTGGAGTTTGGATGGGAAGCATTGTTAAACTTGGCTTGATCAAAATTCGCAGGTGTTACCTCATTGTCTGCAAGTCCATAAAGCGCAAAGGCAGCATTATGCTGCAAGGACCCATTTTTTGAATCAAGAAGCTTCAATAATGGAATCAAGCCACCATTATAAGCTATACCAGCTTGATTATGAGCATCCTGAATCGATAAAAAAGAAATGTTCAGAATGTCTCTGATTTCTGAACTTCTAAACTGAACTTTGCTGGAGACAATAGTTTGTAAAATACACATAACGTGCCAAAAAGAACACATGGTTCACCACATAATTGCATCTGACAAAAATTCATTGTCTGAAGCATATTTTTTAAATAAGAAATTTCAATAAATGCCTAGAGTACTTGTTAAGCTATGTTTGAGTGTAGGTGAGTGGGTGCTTGATTTCCATATCTTTAGGAAAGCAAATGACACTCGTGTCCCTTATGTTCAGCAGACCTTTCTAAAGGGCCGCACCGTAGACAAGCACCAAGGTTTAAGGGAAAAAGGGAATAGGCTCTCTATTTGTATACTGTTCATCAGCCAGCTTTTTGGTAATCAAGTAGGCATTGGAGGGGGGAGAGAGAGACCTGGGCCAATCTCCCTAATGCAAATGCTGACATTTCCCTCAGCTGAAAGTCGTCGGACTGAAGCATGTCGATTAAAGGACGAACAGCTCCCCTCTGGACAATGTGAACCTGCATTTTTGCATAACCGTTGCAGTGGAAATGAGAACATAGATTGAGAAAGTCAAAAGTACACTTTCCAAGATAAAAAGGCTAAAGGTAAGCTTGAGAACATGACCAGCCTCAGTTGATAGAGAAGACAAAAAGAATGTACCACTTATCTACTAGAAGGATAGGAAAAAAATGAGACCACTTAAGCATATTGACTGACCCAAAAAAGCAAAGATTAAGGTAACTTTGTTCCATCAAGTTTAAATCATAAGAGAGAGAGAGAGAAGAAATCGTACAAATCTTGGCAGAACAGGATACTAACAAAAAATAGGCAAGACAAAATAAAGTGCCATTATTCACCTTACAGTCTGAATCAGCAGCAGCAAACTGCCCTAGAAGCAAGGCTGCCTCCCTTTGGCTCTCAGGACAGCAAGAACTGTAAACCAACATGTTTGAAGAAGAAAATGTTCAATCGAAACTTGATCAGAACAAACAATTGTGAAAGAGCAAAAGTTCATCAGACCATTTGCCAGATTGTTAGTGGCACAAGCTCCACAAAAGTCCTAGATTCCCAACATACCTTAGCAGTCCAACAACAGGCTGCAAAGCCCCAGCAGCAAGTACTTCTTTTTTTATGTTTGGAGATGAGTGTACCAGATTGCCAATGACACCAACCTGAAAGCCACAAACAGAATGCAATTAACAAAGTAAATCAAGGAACACAAAGCAGCAACTCTCATTCTGATCATATATACCATCCCTATGGTCTTACCGCCTCATAATGTATTGCAGCATCCTCAGAACGGAGCATCAAAATGAGCGTTGGAAGAGCATTGCACTCCACAATCTGAAAAGACAATAACTTTACATATTCATACTCTTTATATAACAAACAAGAAAACATTTTCTTAAGAAAAATCATCACCTGATTCTTGTTCTCGTCATTTTTGAAAGCCAGGGTACGCAATGCTCCAGCAGCAGCTCTTTGCACCTTGGTATCCATAAAATCAAGCAATTCTACTAAAGGTTGAATTCCACCTTCCATCCTGCACATCAGTCTCAATACTATCAAGGAAAATGGAGCTAAGACATCGTTTGATTATAAACTGTAAAGAAGCACACCTCACACGAATCTTGATGCTGCTATTCTCGTGAGCAAGGTTAGTGATAGCATCGGCCGCTCTCCTAATTAAACTGTTGACAGCTCGTGTGGTTGAACCATCTTTATGCCTCTTCAGCAGATCTATTAGATGTGGTAAGGCACCACAGTCGACTATAAGTTGTTGAAGCTCTGGCTGTTCCAAGAGGAGATAACAAGGGGAAAGGTAAGACATTTTCTGTAGTACCAGAACCACCTGGGCTTAAAAGAAATAAGTACTTAAACAGACAGTATTGAAGAGTGCCCTGGATAGATAATGAGAGGTATAACAAAAGCCCACAGAACAATGGCTTAACAACGTTCTTCTAAGAATCACAACAACACCTAATGACATCTACATGGACATCTCATTAACATGTCAAATGCCAAAATGTCTGGCAAGCATGCTAAAGGCTGTAATCACTGCTGATTTTTTCCTATTCCGTTGTCTTTTGTAAAGCACGTATCATTAGCTGCAATTAATACTCAAAGCGTCATCTTTCAACATGATGAGCTTCAATGACTCAGCCAAACAAACTTATCGAGGATACCACATTAAAAGGGGCGACATGACAAAAATTTAAGTATACCATTGACACGCTCAAGCAGAATCTGCATTTCATTAAATCAAGTAGAGTCGGTACGTTAAACACTGAGCTTCATATATAACCTAATGTTATAATCGCGAAAATGAATTTGAGGTGTAAATGCAAAGCCTGCTGAGAAACCTAAGCAAGACAATTCAATGAATAAAATCGTAACGTTAAATACCAAGCTTCGTATATAACCTAACAATATAACTGTAAAAACTATTTTGAGGTGTAAATGCAAAGCCTGCTGAGAAAGCTAAACAAGACAATTCGATCAATAAAATCGTAATCATAACACTTTCTTTTCACTCATTTTTGAGCAACCAGAAAGTAATTTACATCACAAGATATCTTCAAGCTTCTCCTCCATATACCTTTGCAGTCGTTCTACTTGCCATAACAAACTCTTGAGCATTCAAACCTCACAATCTAACCTTTTAATGACCAGACTACAGCGTGCCTCAAGGATATGCATGCTTGAATGAGGATAATCAGGACTTCGATCACCTCTTCAAAGATAATCAACTTCACAGCAACAATCGCTAGCTATATAGCCAATACACCAAGCTTTTAGAGCAATCAGAATCACAATCAACTCGCCTTAACAGCCAGATGACCCAGCGCAAAAGCACACCCCTTCTCAACTTCATGCTCGTACGGCCTCACACTCCGGTCGCCTTCCGCCGACGGCGGCGCCCGTAGATGCTTCACCAGAGCCGGAACCACACCGCCTTCAACGAGCAGGGTCCCCAGCTCCTCTGCATCCAACCACAAACACGCGTCAACACACACAAATCAGCAGCGAGAAATCAACTCCGGACGAGTTACTAAGCCGAGATCGCGGAATCTAAAAAATTTCCTCCCTCCCCCTTCCCACCCCACCCTCAACCTCCCCCGGGAGTCGCACCGTTTTTGGCGAGCTCGGCGAGGACGTGCGTGGCGCGCTTGGCGGCGGCTCGATCGGCCTCGGCCCAGGAGAAGGCCGACTCGAGGACCCCGACCTGCGCCGCCACCTCGCTGAGCAGCGACTGCCGGCCGCCGTCGCCGACGGCGGAGGCGGAGATCTCGCTGTCGCCGGCGGCCTCGTCCTCCAGCTTTCTCTTCTGGCCCTTCTTCTCCTGGATGTCCTGCAGATCGTCGTTCCGGTCGCAGTCCATGTGACGAGAGAGGGAATTTAGAGATGGAAAGAAAGAGAGAGAGAGTGCGCTAGCGAGAGAGAGAGAGAGATGGGATGAGAAATGGGGGAATCGGAATTTTGAACGCGGCGGTGGTGGAGGGGCAGTTTAGGGATTTCACCGGGGAGGCGTCCCTCCTTAACTTTCCGCTCTCTCAGTTTTGTCTCCGGAGTTACGAGGAGAGAACGAATGGCGTCGTCGGTCTTCAACCGCGACGAACCGACGTCGTTGCCGCAAACGCAAAAATACTATTATATTACTTTCTTTCTTTTTATTTTCGGTATGAAGTGGTATTATTATATTTTCTCCTGTCAAAGATACCGTGATTTTTCCGAATTATTAATAATTATTATAATCTTTCTCATTTATGTGTGGGATTTTCATTTCCCGATATTTTTTTCTGTATTTTCCTTTCCGGGTTCGGCAACCTTACAGCGTTGGGAAATGTAATAGGCGGGAACTAATTAGAAAAGGCGGGAGAGACGGAAAAAACCCCGGGTGAAAAGAAAGAAAGGCGAGGAAATGGAGTGCGGTGGGCCCCCCACCCCCCGGGCGCCGGGTCCCACGTGGCTGGCGGGACGGCGTCGTTTCGACGGGGAGAGCGAGGGATGGGGGGGCGAGTCCGATCTCTTTTTTGCGCGGGGGGCCTGTGGCGTTGGCCTTGCATGCCAGAAAAACCATCGGGCGCCACCGCGCCGACGCCGTGCCACGACATGACCCGTCTTTGATCGGACGGAATTATCTCTCCGATGATCGATGATGGGTTGGCAAAGTTTGCACATGAGTGATGTTCATGTTTGCGATGAGGGGATTGGAGAACTCATCTAGTGGGTGGGCGGAAGACTTTCTTCCCTGAGCATGGGAGCATGAGGCAGCCCGATTGACATCCACGAGTTAAATTAATGAACAAAATAAAATAAAAAAAGTAAAAATTGTTTATTATATATCACTTGAAATCTTGAGTTTCGCCCGTTTCAATTGTGTTTTGTAATTTTATTCGCATGAAATAAGGTGCATTTGGGATACTATTTTGCCAATGAGATTTGGGTGCAAATACAATTTTGGACAATGTAATTATATTTCCAAAAGCTTTAAAGACCCTCAATGCAAAGTAATTTTGGAATTTTTTTTGGGTTTCGAGCCTATTTAGAATGCAAAAATAACTTTTTCTTCCGTCTTTCCAATCTTATCCTTACTCAACTTTCAAAATTTCAAAAATGTCTCAACCTCACGATGACCTCATCGGCAAGGGTCTCAAGTATAAGGTCAAATGTGGCTGTTGCAAACCAGTCTAGTGCCTGTCAGCCATGTCTAAGGTTCGCCCGACCTCACGGGGCATCACCTAGGTCGCAGGAACGTAGGCAATGGTCGTCTAGTGAGCCAACGCCAGCATGTCTCGAGACCACACGCTCCGCCGTGAATTTGACTGTTTCGTAATTTGATTCGAATGAAAGAATTAAATATAATTCTTCCTCCGGAGAATACGATGGAATAATAATAATAATAATAATAATAAAGGTGGCAGTTTATGAGGTGGAAGCGGGGGGCGCAAAAGGCGTGAATCGTGGGGGGAGGCGTGTAGGGTCGGCGAGGATTTCGTTTGCGAGCGAGGAAAGAAAAGGGGGGATCGGCTCACGGCTGGAGTAACAGTGAAGCGAAATGAATCATCCGGACGGAAGAGGGGGGCTTGGCTTTCGCACATGCTTGGCGTTCTCATTCCACCACTCGATTATTACACTTTCGTGCTCCTTTCCTTAAATTCAGCTTTTATATATTTTTTTTAGTTTTTATCTTATCGAGTCCTTGCGCTTTTTTATGGATTTTCTGATCAAATTCCTCCGATACCGAATCCGACCCGATTCGGGCAGTCGGATGATGCCGAGATACGACACGGATGAAATACGCGAGTGTCCACGTGAACATGGATGGAGAAACTTAGCCAGCATAGATGGCGTCGGAGCATGACGTGAGTGAAATTTCGATGTTGTGAACGTCGACGTGAGCATTTGGCTGGAGAAATTTTATCCACGTCACATTATGGCATTATTTAATGGTAGCGTTGGTCGAATTTTGCTAGAATTGATATCAGAGGATTTGATTAACAGAATCATGAAAATATCATCCATTAAAGCAGAAAAAAGATTGATTTGAACAAATTAAAAATATTGAAAACTTGATTAGAATAACGTAAAGAATTGATAGGGTTAATACTAATAAAAACTTTAAACTGATACAGACATGATAAATTTATTCAAAATTATTTTTTTGACCATCAAAAACCTCAATTCAATATACATATAATAAATTTACCCCAAATAAATTTTTTGACCAATAAAAATCCAAAATCGATGTATTTGTAATAAATCTACCCCTCATCAAATTATATTAATACCATGAAAAACCACAATCTGATATACTTGTAACAAATAGAGGGTAAAACCACAAATCAGTGTATTTATTAACCATTATGTATCATCTAACTCAATAATTTGACGATAAGATTAAACGAAAATTAACGAAGGATAAATTTATAACAAATGTATAACTTTTGGGTTTTTAATGGTAAAAATATTAATTTGAGGTAAATTTATTATGAGTGTACTAATTTTAAGTTTATCATGGTATTAATCTAAAATATTAATATTAACACTGCGATAGTTTGGACAATTAAGTTAGGATAACGAGGTCAACTAGTGTAAATGGTCAAAAGCATTACGACAGGACAGGGAATCCGAGGATGATTCCCAAGTCGGGGGAGTCCGATACTAAGAGAAACTGGGCCTGTCCATGGGCTTGGCTCTGGCCTTGGGCCATCATCCAAAGCCCCATTTCGCCCCGTCCTCTTCTGATTTTTTGCTCAGATCGCCTCGGCGCATGTCGATTTTCGCCGACCTCTCTTTTGGCATGCTCACGAATCGAATTTCACCGACAGTTTTCTTACTGAAAATTCTAGGACTCCGATGTTAAAGATTAGAGAAAATAGCCATTGCAAATCCTACTCTGGAGTGTGGCCACGCTCTTTCCCCATTCAGCCGAACCACTATCTAACACGTGAGTTTGCTATACTCTCTTTGTTTGAAATAACCATTGTTGTCCCTCCATCATCGTGCATTGCTTCATGTTCAGCAACCATTGCCATGCCATTAATCTCTGCATGATCCATAATAGAAGAGTCAATATCCCAAAAAAAAGACCTTCCAGCAAGGGCTATTATCTTTTACTTATACCTTCAGCCAAGAATCATATCTACCAAGTTTATCTTGAGCTAATCCAATCTCCCCATAAGGAATTTTTGGGCAGTAATTAGCATAGTGTTTAATACAACCACAAGAAAAGCAAAAGTGTTGTAATCTCTCGCATTTGAAGTCTATCCACCACTTCCGACCCCCTAGATTTACAATAGTTATAGTATTTAGGGGACAAGTTAAATTGAGCCTAATTTTAACCTTTCCAAGTTTGCGCAAGCTATTAGTTTTTGCCTCTATTCTAAACTCCTCAACATTTCCCAGTTTTTAGCAATATCGCGAAAGGATTCTTCTATAATCCAAGCTTGGGAAGACCCATAATGAATAATGTGAAAATTCATAGCAATGTTCAAGGACATTAGGATCTCCTTCTTGCAATACAAGGAGATTGCTAGCAAAAGCTAGGGGCCTGATTCCATCACCCATTTTTTCTCCTCTATTGACTCAAACATAAAGAGGAAGAAACTAGGTTCAATAATTTCACATTTAACAGACTCCGACTTCCACGCTCTCTTCATCATATTGAAAAATGCTTGAAAATTTACATTAGGTTTTGAAAATAATTTCCTAAATAGCAAAAGTTCACTTTCTAGTTTTTCCTTCTCAAGCTTTTCAGCAACTAACTTCGTGATGTCCTCTTTTGACCATAAATCTCCCATCCACTTGCATAGAGCCATCCTTCTTAACTAGTTTTCATAATTGCCTTCCATATCATTTTACTATTCCTTATGAGGAGTTAGCTAAGATGAAAGGGTTACTGCTAATCTAATTTAGGAGAATGGAGTGAAAGGAGCCCTAAAGTTCTTGGGGCAAACTATTAATAATTCCTATTGCTATTTGATTGTAGGGGTTTACGATAATGGGAAACTAGTAAATAATACATGCGATTGATGATTTGCAGGGGTTCACAAGTGAGATGTACTACCAATGGAGAATCGAAAGAGACCAGCTTCTTCGAGTGATACCATTTCCGCATCTGATGATTAGATGATGAATACCTTCAACTGGAGATGAAGTAGAAGAAGAAAACCTAATTTGATGGAGCAGCTTTGGGAACTCCATGGAGGGATAGATTAGAAATTTAGGGTTTTCAGAGCCAAACTACCACCAAAAGGGTAGATGAGAGTTCTCATGAGGGAGAGATTCTTAGGGTAGGGATGCAGTAAGCTGATTTGGCTTTGAAAATGAACCTTTTGATTTTAATTATGCATTGTCATTGAATGGGTCAATTGTGTAAAAAATATTACTAATGAGGTATATAGCGCAAGTTTGATTTATATTATCATATGTATGAGACCTGCTCAAGTTTAAACTCCCATTTACCTATCCACAAGGTCAGTTGATATTCAATAAGGGATCTTGGTAAAGACAACCCCATTCGAGCCTTTATAACTACCCTAGTGATAAATCTACTATATGCTCCTATAGATTGTGACAAGAAGTGTTTTCTTAGAGAGAATATCACTCGCCTTGTCAATGAAGGTTATGACAGAGTTATGCTGAGTTTTGCAATTTCTAGGATTCTTCAATTAGTTTTGATTTAGAGAGCATCCCAAACTCAATATTATACCTGTTAAACGAGTAAGTTGGATCGGGTTTGAGTCGAATCATAAATTGTTCAACCTAAATTAACCTATTAACCTAGCTATGTATAACATAAAAATTTTGACCTATATCCGACCCGACCTATACTCAACCCATATTACTAACACTTACATATTTGACCAAATCTAGGAAAATTTATTCTTATGATTTTAAAAAAAAATTATATTTTAAAAATATTTATAAATCTAGGAAAGCTCGTTTCTTTCTTTTTTTTTTTATAATGGTATTAGTAGAACACTCTCATTTAATATAAATTTAGTGAGCAATTTTTATAATTCTTTTAGACTTCGTTTTTTTTTTTTAAAATGTTTTTAGGAAGTTGTTTTATAGAAAAATAACAATATTTTCAGATGTTTGCCTAAAATTTTAAAATAAATTAAAAAAAAATTTAAAATTATTCCATTTTCCTCCATGTATTCTTTTTAATATTTTTTTTTATTTTTAAATCAAATTTTAATTATTTTATTTTAAATTATTTTATTTTTAAAAAATCAATTTTATTTATTTTTATTTTTAAAAAATCGAATTTTTAATTCTTTTTTTTTTTTTTTTTTTTTTTTTTTCTTGTTTCCTTCTCCTTCAATCGATCGTTGGCCATAACAACAGCCAGCGACCGACCTCAAGTGAGTTGGTCTCACCCGATTCCAGCGGGATCAAGCTTGCCTGAGGCTAATTAACAAGGTCAAGGCCTTGCAAATCGATGAGCTCGAGCTTGTCAATGAGGGCTCGAGCTTGTCAACGAGGCCTTGACCTCGCCAATCAATGAGTTCAAGCTCACTTGAGGGCCTTGCCCGGCTGGTCGCCAGTTGTCGTCAATGGCTAGCGACCAACTGAAAAAGAAGGATAAAAAAGAAAAAAAAATTCTAATCTCAATTTTTATAATAAATATTTTTATAAGGCAAAAAAGGAAAAGTGGGAGTATGAGCCATTTATATAGATTTAGAAGTGGGTCTTAAGTCTTACCCATATATAACCCATTTATTTTAAGCTTTCAATCATTAAATCTATTTAAGTAGCCTCTTTAAGATTTAACTGACCCACCCATTTATGACCTATTCATGTTTTAAATGGGCCATAAATGGGTTTAAATCCCATTTTGACACCTCTAATTAATTTGTACACTCATCAACCGTGTAGGAGATTCAGGAATGAATAAATAAAACAAGAAGTTGTAGCAAAAATGGAAGAGTTCCTGTGACAAATCACATCATAGTAGATTTCATGAAACTATAACTTACACGCTTAATTCAATCGCAAAATGGGAGACTAAAAAGTTAATATCAAAGCTAGAATGCATTAGTTGACGAGAGACCAATGGGAAAACATGAATGCTTTCCCAAGACATATTATCAATTGTTAAAACGGATTATGCAAAATCATGTGGACTTCAAATGATCTTGATATGCAACATAAGCATGTCAAAGGTACCTGATTTTATGAAACTCTTTGTTTCAAGGTTATTGGTCGTGTGCATTATGATTTAGCTTAATACCCATAAGAAACTTTAATCGATGTGTCACACTTTCACAAGGACTTGCTATAAGATCATTATGTTATAAAGTTATTATTTTACCACAGATTATTATTTTATCACAAATTATGGCTTTGATGTAGTTGAAAACAAATGGGATACTGGCAAAAGCGTATACAAATCTTTGATCACAGATTCTAATGGCATTTTACATTGACAACTATAAGTCATTTAGTATCTATTGGTGCTAGCAAAGACATCTTTTTGAATAGTCATACTCGAGAAAATCATTTTTTTTACTTAAAAGAAGCTTTTAGTCCTAATATTTGCAATTTAGTAAAATAGAAAATGAAAGGTTGCTGGGATATTAAAAATGGAAATATTCAAAGTTCACGCTTTTTCAACCCATAAAATTAACTACTAGAGTTTGCCCCAATGGCACCCTTCTCATATGGAAAAAATGGTGAAAGGTTCGAAGCCTCATTTTCTTAAGGGAATTGGGGTAAGGACAATTTAGTTTTAGGTGTGGGTTTCAATTCCCATGTCCTGCAAGAAGACAAGACAAAAGTTTGAGAGTTAGAGTAGGAATAAAGTAAAACCAACAAAAAAAAACCCATAAAATTAATTTTAGATTCATAAAACCCAACTATATGTAGATCTATAATGCACCACCCATATTTATGGTGTGACTGTAAATCTGTAGACAATGGCTCTTTTCTGCCATTACATTGTGGAAAACAAATAATCGATCAATTAAGTAGAATAAGGAAATAAATTGAACGCGGAATTTGTGTAATTCAATTGGTAAGACCTACTCAACGAGGAGACTAGCATAGGATTTTAGTAGTAAACAAGCGTACGACAAAAAATATGACCACACTTGAGTTAATTAAAGTCTCTCAGTGTTTCTCGGCCTTCAGTCACACCCGGCAATCTCACAAACTTATACAGTATTTAGCTCATATTTCAAATCACTAATGCATATGAAATGGCATTAATTGCTTTCTATCTTCACTGCAGGTCATCTCAGATTCGAAAAGTTCAAAGAAGTGGCGCAAGCTCGCATTCAATTCCTAGACCAGAGTTAAACATTTTACACTATTCAATCCACACTCGTCTCAGCATAAGAGCAAGCTAACTCCTTTTTCGCGATCCTAGAGATCTGAGTAGACAAAATATGCTTCACTGAGGACCTTGTTTCCAGGATGAGCTATGAGTTCATCGATGCCTCTATTTCCTCGAGTGTGCGCCCCTTGGTTTCTGGCACCGTCTTCGCTATGAAAAGTACTGCAGAGCAGCAGATGCCCGAGAATGCAAAAAAGACACCTGGCACGTTTAGCAGACTGATAAATATATCAATCCATACATGAATTTGGCACTCGAAAAAGCGGCCAGGATGAGAAGTGAAGAAGCATCACCTGCTGAGCTCCATTCAAAGAAATAGTTGAATGTGTAGGACACAAGCCAGGAACCAAACCAGTGGACCATACTGACGAGGCTTCCTGCCGATCCCTTCACATTTATTGGAAAATCTGGCACAGCAGAAACCGTTTCAATAAGATGAGACATTGAGACGATTAGGGATCACGTCAAGCCCTGTGAACTCTATGAGCATACAGGACTTGGGAAAAGTAGTTGGAGCACCGGATTTCTCACTGACTTCGGCCATTATGATCCACGGTATCCCTCCTAAGCCAAGCGAAATAAACCCGCTAAAAACCTGAATGAGTTTTATAATGCACACCTCATTAATCCATCTAAGAGTATCAAAGTTCAAAACAATGCCGCTGTTGCATTTTCTTTGCATTTTGAAGCAACAAATGGAGCATTTAACATATCGAGGGGGAAAAAAAAATCACCACAATCCCAATGAAGGTCAACGTGGATACAACATTGGTTGATTGATGATAGTCCTGCACGTTGAATCTTAGACAGTTTTCCATCAAAAGCATACTGTACTAAATTCATATGAGGATAAACAGGAAGCATGTATAGAAAGGAACCTGTAGTAGGAATGATAATCCAATAAGGAAGCCAGCCAAGCAAGATCCGGATGCTGAAACCTGCATATTAGTTAGTTGGTTTCAGGAACAGCAAAGTTTCAACTTCATTCTGAAGCATTATTTGTTTTGGGTAAATATGATGAGCATAAGAATGATTTGCAATGCTTCAGCTCAGTTACTACCAGCAGTAATGGTCGTCTTCCGAATTTATCCATCAGAAACATGGCTACAATAATTGCCGCCAGCTGCGAGTCATAAAAAGAATTATTCATAGGCTAAGAGAGGAGAAAAGAAGAAACGCTCACTATTTACACTGGAATACAAACCCTGACAATGGCCGTGGTGATGGACCCAGCAGTACTTGAAGCACCTGTCTCAGAAGCCAATTGTGGTCAGAGTATTATTGATCTTGAGATGGAAAGTTTTCATTGAATGAGATTCAGCATAGGTAAAGTTACCGGCTCTTTCAAGAATTGAACTCATATAAAATCCATATGCATCTAATCCCCCCAACTGTTGAAAAACCATCAGGCCAAGCCCAACCTAGATCGAAATTATGTGCTCGATTTCATCAATAACATGAGATGCATAAAGATTGAGATAAATAGTAAAAATTTTAGTTACAGGGCTTACAGTGAGTGCTTTTGCATATTTTCGCTGAAATATGTAGAGTATCCTATGTTCTGATACTTGTTGACAAGTTTCTATGTAACCCTGCAGAAAACGAAGTGCTATCTCATGCTGAACCACACTACCTTTCTCGAAAGTAAAGCCATTTGGACATAACTAAGTCATGAGTTTAAAATGAAGACATTCTGCTGCAGTGAAGTTTTATACTTCGATTTCAGATGTTTCTTTGGAGATATCTGCATTCTTTCCCCTGAGATGCTGCAATGCAGCTTTCATGTCTTTTTCTCGACCAATCTTTGCCTGCGCATAGTGATCGTCATTTATAATCCAGTCCCGACTGATTCATCTGCCGGTCTTACTCATGCAAGCAACAAGGCGTGGGCAAATATTACATGAAAGGTTCTAGGTTTCTACTTAAAACATGTCATCTACTTTCCAGAAGCAGTATCCTGAATTTCCCTTCAAGAAACTCACCAGCCATCTAGGAGATTCTGGAACAAGGAAAAGACCCACCAGCTGCAATAGACATGGAATAGTTCCTGAAACACGTTACGGAAGAAAGCTTAAAAATCATATCCAAAGAATATGAACAGATAATTACTTATGGTTCATTGGGGAGTACCTAAACAAGCCAAGATACGCCAGTTTAGTACCGAACCAATGATATATGTCATTGACATGCCACAGGCCATCGCCAACTGTATATCGTCCACCAGGTAAACAAAAGGAAGTCATATTCGATATACAAAAGGATGGCCACAAGATCCTCCAGTGAGATGATGTGATTTGCATGATGCGAGAACAAGTCGAGAAAGATATGTGGAATGCCTAAAACGACATTTGATAAAAGCTGTAAAGAGACAGCCTGGGCTTGTGAATCATACAGAGGATCAATTTAATTCAGCTTCAGGTAGAGACTAAAGCCAAAGCAGGAAGCTTTTAATTACCATACAGAGGGAAACAAATCCTCCCCTCAAATTCTTCGGTGTTACCTCTGCAATGTACACCGGTACCTGTATGATTAAAGGCCTAATCAATCAACATTGAATTGTTGCTCTTACGATGCTGTATGATCTGAAGAAACTGCATTTATTACCACGTATGAGGCAAGACCAACTCCAAATCCCAGTAATAATCTTCCGAGGTCAAGAGACCAAGCACTCTTCAAGAAGTTAAAGTTCATTAGCATTATCAAGAGCAGATAGTAAACTTTGCCCACAAAAGAACCAGGTTCACCATTGGAGACTAATGTCTATTTGCTCGATAAAACCTAGGGACAGACATCAATTTTTTGAAGAACTTTGCCAGCGGAGCGAGTTAAGAAGGCCAAGGGAATAAGTAAAATGGTTAATGAAAAGTAATAATGGACCAATTGCCACATAAACATGGTACCTCTGAAAGAAATATGGCACACCATCCGACGATGCCCGATACATCAGTAACCCACATAGCCTGTGCAAGATTAGCAGCAAAAGTTGAATTTAAAGTTTCGAACAATCTGTGACCCTCAAAGTTGAGATGATGCAGTGTTAAAACAACATTTAAAAGGTATTGGCCAGAAAACTTACCCCTCTCCGGCCGATTAGGTCAGCCATTTTACCACTGCATAGTGCCCCTAGAAGTCCTCCAACCGTCAATATGGAACCAAAAACCGAATACTGCATCTCACCGGCACTTCAGTTCAGTCAACCAAAGAAAATTTTGGTGTGCAGACTAATAGTTGCAAAAATATGCACGCAGTTGGGTAAAATTTTCTGTGTCTTTTTTATTTCTGTCACAGGTAATTGACAGAATATGGAGAGTTTGTTTTGTAAGAAATTAGACATTTAAAGTAAACACCACGGACATGATCAGTAGAACCAACATGTGAATTCTCACTCACACCACAAAATGTTTTAGTCTATTTAAGCAACGCTTCCATTCACTTCGTTTATACTTTTAGATGGATTACACAAAACATTTGAAATGGGGAAAGAGCAAATAGTGATGGTCACTGACCTCTGCCAAAGAAAGGCCTAGTTCATCCATAATTCCTGATTCAGCAGGAGATGAGTAGGACACCTGAAAATCATATCTTTCAGCCAATAAGATGGCAACTAGGAGTGAGAACTACACTGTGCTCAGTCTTCAAAATATCTTGTCACCACTGACTCCAAGACAACAGGCAAGTTTGATAAATCGTCCACAGAATTAGTTGGTTGATGTAATAACATTCTTTTCCAGGTCAGGGTTTGATTTTTTGGATGACAGAAGCAGAACAAAGAAACATAAACGACTAGGGATGGAAAAATATAAACATAGAAAAGAACGGACAATTCCTGCTAGTAGCAAAGCTTTAAGATAAGCAAAGTTATTACAGCGTTTCCGAAGACGTAGGAGCCGCAGACAGCAAAAAAAGCACTGAGAACGAGCACGAATGTGATTCTGTGGGGAACCACTTCTTCCAGTTCTTCCAGAAGAGGGATCCTCATTTCCCTTCCAGGTGTCCCCATGTCTTCCTCGATTAATTCTTCCTCTTGAAACGCTCGCTCACTCATTCACTCATCACTCACGCGCAGAGAGAGAGAGAGAGAGAGACATTTGAGACTTCAACTGTTCGTTGAGACTTCAACTGTTCGTATGAGGCAAGCTGAAGAAAAGTAGGAAGCATCTTTATCTTTCAAACAGTATCACCCGTTGTTGCGTGGTCACTAGTATCAGCACTAGCCAATGAGGCATGAGCAATGAAATTCAGGGACAACATGATATCTGAGGGTGACGCACTCTCCATATCCAACTCTCGTCTTTCAACTGATTTGAACTGGACAATAGAGCTTTGCCTAGGGAGATCATATCAAGGAATTCCAAATCTAAGCTAATTAGACCCATCTTCACTCAAAAGCATAATGAAAGAGTTATGAACTAATTAGGATATATTATTGCTCCACTTTACATCACATCCCCGTTCTTGATAATTCACAGCAAATGTTTAGTTCCACTCCCCTTAATCTAGATATCCCACGCACCAACCTTAATCCGACCAAAATCTCTACCTTAGCCCGGTCAAGTTCGGCAAGAGCACAACAATGCCTTGACTCCTCCTCAATCACTTTAGTCTGGCCAAGCTTAGCAAGATTGCACTATCTGCTACGTCATCAGGAGTCACATACGATATTCCTTTTCTTGAAATACTCATAAAATTGCTGTCTCTAATACACTTATTGGGTTGACGCAGTAAAAGCTCAATACATTCACTCTAAGATCATCAAAAGGGAATCCAAGTCGACTCCATATATATACACAATTTGAATTTTTATACAAATGAGTTATAAACCCACTAGGATATATTAACGTGCACCTCAATATTTTTTATATCAGACTAACGTGCACCTCAATATTTTTTATATCACCCTAACGTGCACACTCAATATTTTTTATATCACCCTAACGTGCACCTCAATATTTTTTTGCAATGTGCATCTATATTTACCTACTTTTCTTTCCTGAAAAGAAGATACTTTTGCTGTTGCACTAAGTAGGGTTTGACTTTTAGTTGTTGCCTATAAAAGTTGTTGTAGCGGTTGCCCGCGCTTGTTTGACAGAGAGATAGGCTAATGTTAGAATTCTCGGCTAAATGTTGGAATATGACCCCCTCTGGTCATCTCATTTCACCTACATGCTTCAGGCTTCAGCTCTTAAGAGAATTCTTATGATTTCTATAGTGGTTGAAAGCAGTCATGAAGCAGCTTTGTGACGTACACGATGAAGCAAATCGATGTTTTGGATCATTGGTTCACTACAAAACAGAATGATTTGGATATGTCAAAGTTCATTGCTAACGGGATCTTCAACCTTCTACGATCTATCTACTGGTGTAACATGCAATCTCAGGGTAAAATTATGGTACAGGACTGAAAGACATTTTTCGAGCTGTCCTGGATTTCCTGAAACTAAAGTCCCGTTGTTGTTTCAAGTGGCCTCTAATTATTGAAATTGCTCTGTTTTTTTACAAGATGCAGCTAGGCACAATTTTCTGGTCATGGAGCAATCTGGTTGGATCTTTTTGAGGCACCTGAGTCTTTGAGACATCTCGGGACGGTGTCCAGGGTTATGAGGTTGTGATGTATGCTTTGGCACGTCATGTTGCTTCAGGTTCCAAGCGTTTCTTTGAACACAGTCGTAGAGTTGGTATGGAAACGTGAGCTTGTACTGGACGGAGTTCATTCACATTGCTCAATGCGACGACTTACCGATCGGAAGAAAAAAGAAGGAGGAAACTAGTATCTGATTCAGATGAATTCTACTGGAGAAAATGCTTAGAGCAAAAGGAGGAAAAAGCCTCAATAGATTTTACAGATAATTTATAGGCTTTCGTCTTTTGTTTCCATTTCTTGATTGCACCACCTCTTTCTCATGTTTTATTTACCTGATAAAGAAAACTCAGTCATGTTTCATCTACATTACAATAAAGCTCATCTGATTGTGAGTTTGTTCATATGAAAATGTGTTGTGCGGAAGAACACCCTAACTAGATTAATCTTGATTTCACCACCTCTTTCTCATGTTTTATTTACCTGATAAAGAAAACTTTCTAGTCAAATAGGAAATGTTTCATCTAAATTACAAGAAAGCTCATCTGATTGCGAGTTTGTTCATATGAAAATGAACATGATAGATTCAAAAGATGATCAACGCAGAGGACCTAATCAAATTTGGCAAGAATAACAACAAAAATGAACATGTGAAGATGATCAACGCAGAGGACCTAAGATGGCAAGCTTGGTTCACAACAGCTCGCACCAAAAAGGGACCTAAAATAAGAATTAGGAAAGGGACATTTGGCCGCGAGAGCGAACCTTTGGGTTTTCATTATGCGTTGTCCTTGGATGGGTCAATTGTCAGAAATATTACTAATGGGGTATATGATATGGGTCCGATTTAGGTTATCAAACGCGAGTCACCCATTCGAGTTTAAAATCTCAGTTACCTGATCCATAAGGTCATTTAATATACAGTAAGGGAACTTGGTAAAGACAACCCCATTCTTTGAGCCTTTATAACTATCCTAATGATGAATCTACTATGTGCTCCTATAGATTATGACAAGAAGTGCTTTCTTGGAAAAAAATATCACTCACCATGTCATTGAAGGTTTCTAACTGAGTTACGCTGAGATTTTGCAATTTCTAGGATTCTTCGATGAGTCTTGATGGCTCAGAATTCAGATTGTAGGTTCTTGTGCCTATGGTAGTCTTGAGGGTCAACAACACTTCTGCAGCTACAAGGAGATCAGGAGGTAATGGGACGTTGCAATTGACGCGATTGTCACGATTTTTCAAGGTGAGTTATGATTTTCAAAAAAAAAAAAGGTAGTTGGGAACAATATAATACATTCACCTAGGGAGATCTCTAAAAGGGAAATCCAAGCCCGAGCCTGTTAATATATCTAGTTAGATCCACATCAATTCAAAAGCTTAAGCTAGTAAGTTATGGGCCAATTAGTATATATTAATTGCTCCACACTTCATCAATTCTCCGATATGGGACTACTTCTTTAACACAACTCACACGTATATCCTAACATTTTTTATGCTGAGATTGGTCATTTGGTCATCTTGTGTGGAGTCTTGAAGAATGATTTATTTATGCCTTTCTCTATTGCCGTAGTAGCGCTATCTGCATTCATTGTCATTGACATTGTCCAAATGAACTACTTTGGACTCACTAAGAAGTATATAATATTTATGCATATAATGCGTTGATCATGAATTGGTTCATTTCTTGCTCTTCATTCCCGATTACCGTCAGATAGGCTAGTATTTAAGGGCATGCATGATAACACTCTTGGGAACAACTATTTCTATTATTTTGTTCCTGGAATCGGATTTGGAACAGAAATGCCTTTGGTAAATTTGTTATTCCTAAGAATAAATTTGTTTCATGGAACAGGTTTGGAGTAGAATCCAGAAACAAAAAAAAGTTGATTCTCGCTCCCGAGAACAATTCTAAGAATCAATTTTGTTTCTCTCTTTTCTCTCTTCTCTTTTTTTTTCCCTTCCCTTTCTTCTTCTTCTTCCTCTTTCTCCTCCCACCCCATCGCCACCCTTGAGCCATCGCCGGCGAGCAGCCGGGCAAGGTCTAGCGAGCTCATCAACGCCTCGCCAAGCCAGGGCGAGGTCCGCCAAGCTCGCCGGAGCCTTGCCGTGGCTGGGCGAGTCTCGCCTCACCCAGATCTAGGGAGGTGAGCCTCGCTGGTTGGCGCAAGCCTCGGCCTTCGCCAGGCCAAGGCGAGGCCCAACCTCGCGTCGCTTGGGCGAGGCCAAGCCTCGCTGGAACGAGCCTCACCAGATGGCAGCCAAGCAAGGCTCCGGCGAGGAGCTCAGGTGAGCTCGGCGAGGTGCCAAGCAAGCTCGCTCGGCCGCGGCGGCGGCGGCCAAGGGGAAAAATGAGAGAAAAAAGAAAATTATAACAAAAGGTAATAAAAAATTAAAAGAATTAAAAGATTAAAAAATTTTACCAAACACATTTTTGTTTTCCCAAAATAAAATTTTGGATAGTTACCAAATACCTTCAAATGCTCATAAATTGTTCCCGATAACATAATCAAAAATAATAATTTTTGAGCAGAAATTTTTCGGGAACAGAAGCGTTGTCATATAGACCCTAAGTTGTCCGGGATTTTTCAGAAACTAAAATCGTGCAGCTGTTTCGATTTGTCTATGATTCAAATTAATGCTAAACCAGATGATGCTTAGAGCAAAGGGATGAAAATAGTCTTTATAGATTTTACAGACAATTACAGCTCTCTCCTTTTCTATTTACGCTCCTCGATTCAACCACGTCTCCCACATGTTTTATCTTACTGTCAAAAAGCTCATCCTTTTGATTCACTCCAATTCAGGGATCTTCTCATCAACTTTCCAGGATGCTCTGTACTTGGATACGATTACACAAAGTATACCCCACACGAAGCTCCTACTTTCATGAAAATTATTGTCATTCTTATTGGTGATGGAGGCATGTATTTCTTCCAGCCTCCGCCCCTTAGTCTCAGGAACAAATTTTGCAATAAATATAACACCGACTGTGCAAATGCCTGCATATATAAAGAATGTCCCTGAAGCAATGGCAGAGAAGACTGAATTTAAGCAAAAGGGGAGCATAAAAAAGAAATGTTCCAAGAGAGATTTTGAAAAGATGCACCTGCTGAGATCCATTCAAACAAGTAGCTGAAAGTATAAGAGATGAACCAAGATCCTACCCAGCTGACCAAGTTAACTAAGCTTCCAGCTGAGCCCTTTACATTTATTGGGAATATCTACCAATGAGGAACCACACCATGTATACCTTTTGCATTGTTGAATGAAAATTACTGGCACAAGAAATCAATCGCAAGTCTGAGGACTATACCTCCAACATTATAATCCAAGGAATTCCTCCCATACCGAGTTCAAAAGAGCCTAGAAATAGAAATACCTGAGTTAAGGACAGTTGATGCATTTTATTCAATATGGAGAGATAAGGAAAAAGTAAGAATAAAATGGATGTTCAGTGGCATTACCAAAACTCCAACAAGCACCAAACTGGAAACGAGCACTGCTCCACTGTCAAGGTCCTGAGGGAATACACAATGCTTCAGAAAAATCTATTTAACATTAGCTAAAGTGGGATATTAAAACCAACCCTGTCTGTGATACTTTTTTCATGTCAATTGCCAGTGGGTAAACTAAAAACTCCATTTGGATACGAAGAACAAACCTGCAAGAAGAATGACAATCCTGTGAAGACACATCCCAAGCACCCTCCAGCTGCAGAAGCCTACAAAGATAAGTAGCTATTCAGTACGCCAATTTATGACACGCAAATGACCAGGGAAAAGGAAGAAAAACAACTCGGGTCTTTGACTTATGCTAACCAATAGAAGTGGGCGTCTTCCAGACTTGTCTCAGTAGTACTCCCAAAGTTGTGCTAAGAATCTGCATACAAGTATTTGCAGTCTTAGGAATGTAACAACAATCAGAGTCATGACCTGTACAACAGCTGCTATTATGGTTCCTATTGTTGTCAAAAAATTTAAAAAAGGAGGAGTTAATTTTTATAGAAGTGTTCCTTCTTCTCAATTTGAAGTGAAATTAGCCACTTATTGGTATAATTACAGCTTCTTCAAAGATGACACTTGTATAGAACACAAAACCATTGAGGCCTCCACGTTGCTGAAATATGATCAGCCCAACTCCAACCTAGAGGAATCTTCAGTCTGGGATAGACGTAAAAAGGACATAATTTCGTCATGAAGCGGACAACTTGTGCAGAAATAGGGATGCTCGCAATTAATGGATGAGCATATTTCCACTGGAGAAGTTCTGTAACTCCATCCTCAGACGTGTGACGGAAGTGTTCCATATAGTCCTAAAGTGCAAACAGAAAAACATACGATGCTTATTTAAGTGGTCATCGATCTTGTCATTTCAACTGATGCACAGTTAATAAATAACTAGTATCAGATTCATACTTGGATATCCGATGCCTCTTGAGAGATATTAGCATTCTTGCCTCTCAGACGCTGGAGAGCTGCTTCAAACTCTTTTCCTCTACCAATTTTTGCCTGTAGACCATCAGGCATGGCCAAAATCGGATTCAGAGAGCATCCCAAGCTCTATATGTACACTCAGCAGCCACCTTGGAGATTCAGGAATGAAAAATAAACCAAGAAGCTGCAGCAGACATGGCAGAGTTCCTGTGATGAATCACATCATAGCAGATTTCATGAAACTGTGCCTCTATACCAATTCAATCGCAACATGGGAGACTGAAAAGTTACCTATCAAAGCTACATTGCACCAGTTGACAAGAGAACCAATGAGAAACACGAATGCTTTCCCAAGACCTATCATCAACTCTTAAAATGGATTAAGCAAAATCATATGGACTTCAGATGATCCTGATATGCAAGATAAGCATATCAAAGGTACCTGATTAAGAGATTTGTATACTCCCCTAACATTCTTGGGTGTTATTTCTGCAACATATACAGGTACCTGTGCAGACACAGATCATTAGATTGGTGGATCAATTAGGTTCATCTGCTAAATATATATAGTTTGCAATGATTGTTACCACATAAGAGAGAAACCCGATTCCACAGCCCACAAGTAGTCTTCCCACGTCAAGCCACCAGGTACCCTTTCAATAACATGACACCTCATTTAGTACAGATTCTCTGAATCAAATTGAACATACAACTATGCATAGCTAGTTGAGCTAACTAAACTTTCGACATAGATCTCTTGGCAAACCATTAAATATCCAAAACACCCATCATTTTGGAGGACCATTTCAAAAGATTTCTCTCGGATGTAAATGACAGCTTCAAGATGTCACTCGTACATAGCATTTCGATATGCTTAGGAGATGGTATAGATGCATCAAATTCTGTCGTAAATTTCTTTTCTGGGATAGATTAAGGATCTTATCAATAAGTTTTGTTCTGGACCTTCTGAAGATGGGGCAAGTTTAGCAGAAAACCCTACTAATAGCATGTTGAGACACTCCATCTTTTATTTCCTTCAGACTTTGCTTGGGATAAAGGCTCATAATGATTAAATTACTGCTTAGTAGTAATACAGGTGCCATGGAGCATGCTTCAAAGAGGAGGAACATAGAAGAAACCTTCACAAACAATATTGCAAGTCACCCCGTGATGCAGAACAGTTCTGATAACCACATTGCCTGTTTTGCCATATTCAATGGTATAAGTACTCAAAAAGGTTGTTCACCATCAAGGACACGTGGTGGTGAGAGAAATATAAAAAATACTTACACCCTTCGACCCAGTAGATCTGCAACCCTCCCACTCGGTACTGCTTCAATCATTGCTCCAATCGTCAATGTTGACCCAAAAACAGAATACTATGTAATCAAAGACATGACATGTTAGAACCTATGTGAATAGGATTCCTCAGACAAGGTTCTGAAATGTTGACAATATCCATTAGAGAACATAATAAAAAGAAGAAAATTGACTGATTTAGTTCTATGCCCATGATTGCCCAATTAACAGCCTTTTCTGGGTTAAGTTCAGTTGATTCAGGAGCTTTCATTGAGACTTTTAAATAGTTCGGCATGATCTAGACGATACCAGAATGAGGAAACTGCTGTGAACCTTCGTAGTCCTCTGCAATGTTGTACGATCCAAGGCCGTCCCTCTAAGTCATGATCCTAACAGAGTGGGTAGACCTCATTAAAACAAGCAACCAATAAAGATTCACTTCCTCAATCAATAGACAACTCAGCATTCGAGGCTTCTGCTCGCATAATTGCAGTGTATTTCCAAATATAACTGCAAATACGTTTTTGAATGCAGAATGGACATAGATAATCTTAGACCAAGAAGATTTCTTGATGTGAACAAGTCGGCCCTGCCGAACTCAAGGATTTTAGCTGGTTTCATAATGTAGGGCCACCATACTATCGAGGTATCATAAAGTAGATAGCCGTCTGATGCATACATTAAATACGGCCAAACAAGATTCTGAAAATGAAAACCAAAATAGAACTTTAAATTAGGTCCATCAGTCCCATTTAGAATGCCTAAATCTTGATTTGGCAACACCCCCTTTCTTTTCTCTTTGCCCAGAAGCAACACCTTCGTTCATTTTTTCCTGGCCAAAAAAGGAAAGAAGCTATACCCCGTTGAATTCAACTATTTCAAGTTGATTTCCGGCCAAAGGGAAAATGAAAATGAAGGTTGATGAGATTTTCAAGCTGACAATTACTGAAGTGGCATGGACTTTCTAAGATTCCATGACCCTGTGACGTGACTTCCTGGGAAGCGTTTGACCTTCCGACCATTGCGGATTCTTCTCCTCTTTCAATTGGGAGAGATGGTTGAATTCTCAACCCCCTAAATATGAAGAGCGGTACTATTTTTTTTTTTTTTGTCACAATGAAGATACTTCCATTAAACGAAATCCGAAGTTTGGCTGGGTTTCAGTGCTCTAATCTGGTGGAGAAAGAAAGTAGTCGACCATTGAAGAAACTCACTGAGGAGTTGGGATTGGGAGCCTAGGGTTCCAGGGAAAGCTATCACCTTTGAGATAGAGGAGAGCTCACCCAAGACGAGGGAAAGGAGTTTCACAGAGAGATTCAATATAACAAGTTTGTGTAGTTGTTTGAAGAAGTCAAAAGAGCGGTACTATACAAATGGGGGTAATTGCTTCGCACCCGACAGCAATAAGTCATCAATCTATCACGATTTGTCTTTTTTGGAGGCATTTCACCTCGAGAGGAGCACCTGAACCTGTCGGAGAGGCTGAAAGAATCAACATTAGAGGTGGTCAGATTTCTTCTTATTGACGCTTTGAAAAAAACAATAAAAATTCCTAGCGTAAATTTTATTGGCTTGGTCCTCAATTAACAAAGCTTGGAAGGAGAGAAGCTTCGCACTAGGACTAGGGGTAGCAAGAGAAGGGTCCTGCTCTGAACAGGAAGATTTTCCTTATTTTCCGTGGGCAGTCTTTGGTCAATCTTGAGTAGATTTTAGGAACTATACAGTCTTTTCCCCTATTGTATTGAATCGAATTGACAAAAAAACAGAGAATTGTTCTACAGTTCCATATAGTTTGATTAAATATTGACTGGGGCCCTGGACTTTCATAGGTCCGGGGTCCTCGCTTCCAATATGGTGGAGCAAGGCTGTACTTGCTAGGTGTGCTCCCCTTTTGTCAAGTTTCCGGGCTGGGATTTCTTGTCAGCGAGAGCAGAGGAAAATACTATAAACTTTATATGACTAATTTCACCCATCAATTCACGATTCATAATATACCATTTTTATCACAAAAATCAACAAGGCGTCGAAAAACACTAATATAAGATTCATCGATTTTTCTCCTTCTTCTACTTTAACCAAATTCAAGTGGCAAAACATTTGTGATGAAGCTCGACCATACAAGCAATACCTGAAATTTGACGACCATCTGCGATCCTTGGACTGCTTTTACATACAAAACATGCGGTTATAAGACTTCGAAGCCAAATTTTTCCATCCAGTGCTATCTAAAATATGATTTTATAATTTCTTTAAATTTGTTGGCTAGCCAAGCTAAAACTCAATATTCATCACTAGATACGGGAAAATGAGTAATTAAAGGTTTTGTACATTCGCAAGAAACGAATAATATTTTTCTGAAAAAGACCACTCTCATCACTTGAAATAATTAATTAACGAATAATTATTTTCGTTACCAATCTTAATTTTATTCGTTCATATTTTATTTATAAAAAATATTTTTTCAAATAATCAATTTTCTGAAAAATAAACGGACCTCAAAATATAATATCCAATCGTCGCGAAAATTAATTTTCATTTTCTTGAGTAGCCTTCTCGATTGGCGACGCGGTCAATGGTTAAAAATGGAATTAGAGTCAACGATTCGGTTGAGTGGTGTCTCCCCCGACCACCATCATCAGCGGAGAGTGCGTCCCCAACAAACCAAACCACCCCGCCCCAACTGCCGCCCCGCTGACCTGGCCTCGCGTTTTCCCGCGTCAAACCAACACCCATTTAAAGAAATAAATAAATAAAAATCATTAATTAAATCCCCCTTATTCTTTCCCCTTCCCCAACTCCACTCTCTCTCTCTCTCTCTCTCTCTGTTTCTCTCTCTACTGTCGCATTCCTTTCGTGCGCGTCTCACCAACGACAAATGGACCAGTTCAATTCCACTACTCCCTCAACGCCATCATCATCCATTCCAGCAGAACCAGAAGAACAAGAAGAAGAAGAGGAAGAAGAAGAAGCAAATCCTCTCTCTCTCTCTTTCTCTCTCTACTCTCTCTTTCCCTCTCTACTCTCTCTCTCTCTAGAATCTCTAGAATCTCTGCGCATTGATCTCTCGCCATGTCTCGGCCACCTCGATCATCGCTCCTGCTCCTCCTCCTCGCCCTCTCCCTCCTCTCCCCATCCCTCTCCCAGCCCAGGCCTCCCTCCGGAACCCTCATCGACTGCGGCGCCGCCTCGCCGCCGCCCGCCTCCGCCAACGGCCTCCGGTGGCTGCCGGACGCGCCGGAGTTCGTCTCCGCCGGCGCCTCGAGGAACCTCACCGTGGCCACCTCCGACCCCGTGCTCGCCACCGTTCGGTCGTTCCCCAACCTCCCCCGCCGCAAGTTCTGCTACGTGGTCGGCGTCGCCCGGGGGTCCAGGTACATGGTGAGGAGCACCTACTTCTACGGCAGGGTCAACGGCCGCCCCGACCCGCCGGTGTTCGACCAGATCGTGGACGGGACTCTCTGGGCCGTGGTCAACACCACGGGAGATTATCGCAAGGGTGTCGCGACGTATTACGAAGGGGTGTTCCTGGCTCAGGGCAAGACCATGAGCTTTTGCGTCGGGGCTAATTCTTATACTGATTCGGACCCCTTCATCTCGGCTCTGGAGTTTATTCAACTGGAAGATTCGGTGTACAACTCGACGGATTTCGCGAGTTCAGCGCTCAGTTTGGTAGCGAGGAACAGCTTCGGGTACAGCGGAGCTCCCATTAGGTACGTGCATTAACTTGGCATTTAATTCCCTGAAGGTAAAGTCTATTCGAAAGTGGAATGCCCTGGCTATTGATGATTTCCAATTGATGGTTTTCGTCGAGTTCTTGGTGTGCCGGGAAAAATTGCTGATATAGTCTCAAAAAGCAGCGTGCTTTAGATGGAGTGTTTATCAATGCAAATAGGGTCTCGGTCTCTTACTTTGCATGATTGTTGACCGAATTAATCATATGTGCAATGTGTTAATTCATTCTGCACATGTCTACAGAGCTAAGTTGATATATTTACTCAATTATGCTTTGTAATGCCATGGTACGGTTGGTTACTTTGCTCTGAATTCCTCTCGTCAAGAGAACTCTTAGAAACTAAAAGATCATCAATGGATCCCTAAATAAATGCCACAGCATGTTTTGAACTGCTGTTTTGTCCTCAATTCAAGACATGAAGTCAATGCTCTAGTATGTACTCCGGTTTTCCTTGACTTTTGCCTAATGTGCCAATTTTTGAACTGCCAGATTTCCTGATGATGAATTTGACCGTCTCTGGGAGCCATTTGGAGGAAATGGTTCTTCCAAAACAAGCAACAATTTAACTGTTTCTGGATTTTGGAATCTTCCTCCATTGAGAGTATTTGAAACTGAGTTGACCATGCCAGCATCACAGCCACTGGAGTTGCAATGGCCTTTGGGTTCTCTAGACAATGCATCACACTACATTGCTCTATATTTTGCAAATGGTCATGATTCGGTAGCTGGAGGCTCGAGAATCCAGAATATAACAGTAAATGGCGTTCCATATTACAGCAACTTGACTGTTACTTCAGATGGTGTTGCCGTCTTTACTTCGAAGTGGCCTCTCAATGGCCTTACAACAATAAATCTGTATCCTGCTAGTGGTTCAACTTTAGGCCCTTTAATCAATGCTGGAGAAGCGTTTCAGGTGCTGCCTCTTGGAAGAACAACTCACACAAGAGATGGTATGGTTTTTAGATTCTTTCCCATTTGTTGGGTGTACCTTTCAAACCAATTCTTTGCTCACCTTTTCAGCCGGCATAGACAAATCCTTTACTGCCTCGGTGATTACCTCTTATGTCAAAGCCACCTTTTTCTGTTAAAATAAAGAAACCAGAACAACTAACAGTTAGGCGACATGCAATGGGAAAAAGTCCAGGTTACTTTAGCAACTGGGTCATATTCCGTGCTTCTACCACATAATGTGCAGAACCTTTTTCACTGAGTCCCTGATAGGTTTATGACAGTCTTGTTGCATGTTATTTGGCCTTTTATAGATAGAAAAGTCAAATATTCAGTGATATGATTCTTCCTTCTTTATTCTTTCTATTGACACCACCTAAAAGCATCTTTCTTGTTTCAGTGATTGCTCTGGAAAAATTGAAAGTCAACTTGGACAAATATCCTATTGATTGGAGTGGTGATCCTTGTTTTCCTCAGCAGTACTCCTGGACTGGAGTTACTTGCTCTCAAGGCAGCCGGATCCGTGTGGTCGCTTTGTGAGTCTAACTCTATTGCGAAGTCATTATTTTGTTTATGTTTTCTAAAACTGCCTTTATTACTTAGTACTTATGTCTGATTATACTTTGGTTGCAGAAACCTGACTAGTATGGGTCTCTCCGGATCACTGTCACCTTATCTTGCTAATATGACTGCATTAACTAGCATGTATGTAATGCAGTGTGATGAGATCATTTTTTTTTATTTAACCTTTCAGTCAGCTAATAAGAATGGTATGACTGACAACCTTACCCTGATAACAGCTGGCTTGGAAACAATAGCTTATATGGACCTATCCCTAGCCTCAGGTCACTGAAGCACCTTGAAATATTGTAAGTTATGGGGCTTTCCTGCTAGTTGCAACTCTTTGATGGCGCATATTTGATTCTCCTTCTATTATTCTCCCCTAATCTTTGGCTATGCCAGACACATTTGATGGTCTTTTACCTTTGTCTAATCTAATAATTTTTTTACTTGTAGGCATTTAAATGACAATCAGCTACATGGACCAATTCCCTCATCACTCGGAGACATAAGTGGCTTGCGAGAACTGTAAGTTCTGTGTCCTATCAACAATTAAGTAAACGCATGCAGTCAATTCCCTCCTATTTCTTTCTGAAATTTTGCTCTGTTTTCTTTTGTTCCTTTCACTATTATAATTCTTAGTATTCTGTGACTATTTTAGAACGACTAATCATCCAATCCCTACTTCATTGGAGGTTGTTGTACTTTCATGCTCAACAATCCCCATTGAAAATCTAGGCAATTTTTTGGTTAGATCAAATTACTGGTTGAAATAATCTCCTTGGAAGCCAATATCATTCCACCTGGGGCTCTTCTCTTGTATGGCTACATATGGAAGATCGATATAGTCCAATAATACAACACTGTTTCTATTAGTACTTAGACAAATCTTCAGGACAAGAATGGTATTTGATCATTGCTGAAGGAACAATGGTGATTCGTCTAGATGATCTCTGTCTTTCTTCTCAGAAGCATATGGTGCCAGAAAGAGTTGCCCCGACATCAGAACAACAATTTTTGGATATATAGCAGATATTTGTCTGACCTATTCTTGCTAGATTATTGAATCTTCTATCCCATTTTCAGTAATCTAGTGGAATTTGCAATTACCTATTTCCATGTTATGAGTTTGCTTGAGATGAGTGCTTCAAATGTAAAACATGAGGGCTTTGGACTGTTTCCTGATAGAAATTTATCTGGAGTACTGATTTCAATGAATTTTCATGACTTCTCTAAGGACCCAAACGAATTATTAAGTGAAAAAACACCTGGAGACATAATGGAATTGTTTTAATCAATCACATATGTATCCTCTTCTACTGAATTATTGATGTAAGTTGCAGGGTACAATTCTTATATCTTGTGTTTGTTGTCTTTCAGTTTCTTGCAAAACAATAATTTGACCGGTCAAGTTCCGAGCAGTCTCCTTAATAAGGCTGGGTTGAATCTCAAGTAAGTGGTTGTTCTATGCGAATGTTTGTTGAACTATAGTTTAATGTCCTATGAGGCCTAATGTTCCGTTTCTTTTTAGGGTTTATGGCAATCGTTTGTTGTCTGCACCACCCCCACGATAATGAGAAGTAGTAGCTGAATACCCAAAAGCAGAAGCAAGATGGTCAGTGTTAATGGATAAGTCGATCACATTATTCATCAGATCTTTACTTGAAGTTTTGCCAGTTCAGCTACGAGTCGCAGAATGGAAAATTACATCATTTGGGCCTAGAGCTGTATGCGCTCTTCTAGCAATTGAAGTGCTACTCTCTTTGTAAACTGGACATAGTCGGTTCATTCTCAGTGTATTCTTTTATTCACTTGGTCTGGTTGTGTAAGGCTCTCATACTGTATGTTATGTACAGGCAACTCTTCTGAAAATGATATATTCTTTTTCTTTTCATTATTGTGTCTGTATAATGAGTATTAATGTCTAATACGAACATTGCTATAATCTTGATCTTTCTGGATAACATAATTGCAGTTCAGCTAATTTTGTTTGATGAAATCCTAGTTTTACAAGTTAGTCAAACTTGTGTCTTATTGTTTTTCACTAAACGATGCTTTAGTAGTTCAGTGCCATTTCGGAGATTGATTGAAATTCTGTCTTTAGTATGAAGTATGAACTTGGCATCCTGGGAGGGAACTTCTTGTTTGTTTCTGGATTAAATTCACTCTCAACATTTGCCCTTGCTTCAGGTTGTGCTTCCTAATTGGGTTGTGCCATTGCTCATTCTATTATGCTGCATGGCCACCGCATCCCTTTTAAATCAACTAGTGAAAGGGCCAAATCAGAAGCTACCATCCGACACATAAGAATTTCAAACCAGATTCGATCTCAAGCTCTTGGTTTGTTTGGCATTACGATGCAGCTTGAAATCTACTTTTACCTAACTTCTTGTTCCTGAATGTTTGCATCTAATCTTGTTACTCACGAAAAAGAAAACTCGTTTGAGGAAGCTGATTGCATGGTGGCTAACTATATTTTTGTTGCAGTACTTATCTGAAGTCTCGAAACTTCATCCTTCAAAGAACTAACTGTATATTCCTCCTCACTTTAGGTTCCCACCCGTGAAATTCATCTTCAGGTTCGTTTCGCTCTCAACATGCTAATGAGCTCTGCTCTCTTTTCTAACCCAGAACATGGTAACGACTTCCTGGATTGCGCATATTTTGCGATCTCCCCTTCTATTTCCCTTTTAAGGTAAAAAGAAATCTAACTCCGAGTTTATCGATCAGTCGGGTACTACAGCATGCCCTCGTTCTTAGTAGAACCTGGCGATTAATCAAAGTGGTTTTCAAGTTTTTCCCAAATAGGACTCCGGAGATTTCGACTCGCAAATTCTTCTCTGTCGAGTTCTCCCTGCCCGGTGGGCTCGCTGGCACAGTAAACGTTCGGATCGAGCGGACCCACAGGACACGGAACGTTCGCCTGATTCAATCACATGGGCTTGCTTGGTCCACATGGTACTGGTCAAGGCAAGTGCAAACCCTTTTCTACTACTGTAACGGGCAACTGTGGACTTACATGATTAGCATAGATCATTTTCATCCGCATTATGAAAAACTTTCTATGTTATGACTTTGGAGCTACACGCTGCAATCTGTGAATGCCGTTTTTTCCACCCAGATTTCACTCTTTTTCCATTACGAAACTACAGTCATGCACTGATCTATCATGTCTTGTCACAAGACGAGAATGAGAGGACGCAACCCGGCTCGTTGAGCAGAAGAAAGTCAGCATCTCTACACTCAAAATCATGATGGGATCCGAGAAATACAACACAGAAAAAGACTTGAACCAAACGGCCTTCTGAAAGGATAAGAACTAAGAGAAAAGAAAAAAAGAAAAAAGAGAGAGAGGTTGAAATGTAAACTTATTGATATTAACTTTCTCTACATTTTGACAGTACCGAGTTCCTCATCGTCGTCGTCATCTCCGTCGTCTCTTCACCTATCTAATCTCCCTTTCTTTACCGGGAACAAAGGCGGCAACGCGCAGCTCTTCGCCGGCGTGCAAATCGGCACGTTGACCATCGGCCTGATCCGGATGCTCGCCGACCTCGTCCTCTCCAGCCCTTTCTTTATCCTCTTCGCTTGCTTGTCCGCGCTCCGGGCGGCGGCCGCCTCCTTCTTCTCGTCCCTCGCTGCCGCGTCGGCCATCGAGTTCGAAGAGGACGACGTCGACGAGGAGGAGGACGACGGCGACAGCGAGGAGTTCGGGCGCTGCTTCTTCAACCTCAGCAGCTCCTTCCACAGGACGGTGCACTTGGGCGGCCTCGGGGATGGGTCGTCGTCCAAGAACCAGTTCGCCTTGCTCTGCTCCTTGCCATCCTTGGCATCTTCCCGGCCATCCTCGTCGCCGTCGTCGTCCTTGGAGCCGAGGCTGATCTTGGTCAGCCTCTCGGACTGCTGCATTTGCCAAAAGGGCAGCAGCTTCCCTTCGCAGAAGAGCTCGTCGGCCGACAGCATCGAGTCGAGGCTCGCGTTGGTGGAGAGGAACTCGAACTCGGCCTTGTCGACGTCCATCTCGTGCTCCTTCTCGTGGTGGGTTTTGGGGCTGATGGAGATGAAGCTCCTGTCCTCCAGGAATTCAGCGGAGAACGAGATCCTGGGACTGGAGGTTGCATCGCTGGCTCTGGGAGGTGCATGACCATTTTCTACGGACACCATAGCTGTCGAAGAGAGAGAGAGAGAGAGAGAGAGAGAGAGAGAGATGGAGATGGCAAAGCGATGATGATGTTTTTAGAGACTAAGTGCACAAAGGGAGTACAGGTGACGATATATAAGGGGGGAAGGAAATGAGTTGATGCTATTGCTCTCTCTTGCCCTTCTCACTGTTCAGCCTTTTGTCTTGTTTTTGTTCGGCAGATGCATGTTTTCGGATGGTGAGAAGCCGGGGGGCTTGCTTACCTTTCTTTCCATTAGACAAGTGAGCTATGATTGTGTTAGGATGCTGGAACAGCACATGGACCTCATGAGTGCGCTTAAAAAAAAAAAAAAAAAAAAAAAAAAAAAGACTGCCCAAGTTCCATTGCCACATCAAGTCATTGAAATGAAATAGGGTCTTTTAGGAGAGAAAGGACAACCTTCCTTTTGCTTGATCTAGAAACAAATCTCCCAATGAAAGAAAGTTTCTCCCCCATTTTCTCTTACTCATTGATAAGCGAATCCACTGATGTAATTTGGTTCATTAATTCTTGAAAGACACGATCTCATTTCAATGTCCTCGGAGAAACATATCGTTAATAGAAAACTCCGAAATTGTTACCCGCTCTAGTGTGGGAATTCAAAACAGAGTCGGCTTTACTGATTTACATTGAAAACAGGAAAAAAGGGAATGGAGTTTTTTTATCAGGAGGGGAGTCATAAATGAGGAGGAAAGATGTGCTGGTGCGTTATAAGCTAGACAAACAATCGTTAATTAAGCAAAGAATCAGTCAATGAGGATTTCCCTTTTGAAGTTTTATGAGCCTCTTTTTGGTTGGAGTGAGTACAATATGAATGATAGGAGTCCCCATGCATGTGCCCACATGAGGGTACTTCACTTGCCATGTGAAGGTCCAGTCCAAAACTTGTAAGGAGAGCTTTTTAATACACACATGCACACACACCCACAGCATTACCAAGTTACCCCTTGTCAGAATTGCATTGAACCTTGGCCAACTTGGTCCTTTTGCCCCCATCTGGGACATGACCCCTCTTTGATATTTCTGAGGTCCTCTTTGTTTTGCAAAAGTGGTTGGATATCATCATGTTCTGCTCCTCGGATGGCTTGAAGAGGGGATTTGGCCGGCTCTATGTAGATCCAGACAACTAATAAACAAGGGGGGGAAATTAATGAGGAGAGCTTTTTCTCTCATGATCATTTTGAAGGTGGACTGTGATTTGATCATGCAGTTAACAGGAAACCTTCCTTGGGCTCTCTGTCTGTCCCTCTGGTCTATGATTGAGGGGACAATAAAGTGATTAACTTTAACACACTGATTAAACTAGTGAACTTGACATGTGACACAAATGGAGGGTCTCATGGACCAGCATCTTCCTACAATGTCTAGACGTTTTCTTTAACACGGCCTTACCGCTCCGGGAAATTAATGAGGAGAGCTTTTTCTCTCATGATCATTTTGAAGGTGGACTGTGATTTGATCATGTTGCAGTTAACAGGAAACCTTTCTTGGGCTCTCTGTCTGTCCCTCTGGTCTATGATTGAGGGGACAATAAAGTGGAGATTAACTTTAACACACTGATTAAACTAGTGAACTTGACATGTGACACAAATGGAGGGTCTCATGGACCATGCATCTTCCTACAATGTCTAGACGTTTTCATTGGGTGTTTGAATTGGTCGCGAGCTACGCACATGCAAGCTTCACATCTGCCCCTCTAAATTTACAGACAGGGTTGATCCACCACTGATAAGTCTGATATCACATGTTGGACTGAAATCATTATTAGAGAAAATGGTTAAATAAGTCATAAACCTAATCAATTTAGTTTTGAAATTTTCAATTTCACCAATTTAATCTTAAACATTTCAATAATTTACTAGCATAGTCTTTTCGGCCCATTTTAGCAAAAAATTAATGATGCGGACGCCGACCATCCTATTGATACTATTGGTCAATGCTAATGGGAGCCACCAAGTCATTAATTTCCGGCCAAGCTCGAAAGGATTATATTGAAAAATTATCGAAAAGTTTAAGACTAAATTAGAAAATTTGATAAATTTATCACTGAATTAACTAGTGTACAATGGGCTTATGACTTTTTGGACAATTGTCCCAAAACCATTACAATAGCAAGGAGGCTTTTGTTTTTAAGTCCTTGCAACGGGATTTTTATTGGAAGATTGGGTTTATGTTATTTTAACTGTTAATACATCTCGACATATCGGTTATTGTCACACATATCGCTCTACACTAGATATATACCTAAATGTACACAAATATTTATGAAAAATAGCATGCCCTATCCATTGAGTATACGGAGTTGGATTTTCAATTTGAGGACAGGGTCCACAGCTCCACGTACTTTCCAGCACATCATGACTCAAGATAAAGATACATTAAACTATAGGTCATGGTGTGCCTAAGATAAGGTTGCAAAAAATTGGAGAGAACAAGAGAGATTTTCCCTCCCACCAGCTAAAAACATTAGTAATTCAATTTTAATTTCTTCGAGGAAAAAAAAAACTTGTGTGAGAGCATTCAAAGCGCGCACGATACCTCCCTTGTAGAACATCATCGATCCATGTAAACCATGTACTCTTGTAATAGATCCATTGTAGAACATCTTCGATCCATGTAAACCATGTACTCTTGTAATAGATCCATGTGAGCCATATGCAAGAGGCTTCCACTAATTTGTGGCATGCAACTAGATCTAGTAATTATGAGGTTCAAGCTTGAAAGAAGTAAAAAAAAGAAGGACGTCGAAGATGGAGGGAATTTGAGGGGAATTTGTTGTATTTCTTCGCCTTGAAATTCTACGTGTACAAAGGCCCGTATATATAGTACAAAGTATGGAAAATAAAAGGAAAGAACATATTCTAAAGAACCGATTCTAATCTTAAATTGATTCATTCTAATCATTGATTGATTTGATGTATTAATCTCAATCAGGATTGATTTCCACATCCGAGCATTTCTTCCAACAAAGCTAGCCGGTGAGACCCAAAAGAGTATACACTAATAGGTACCATCATACATTAAGGATGAGTATAGATTTTGACTTAATCCGGAAACGGAACCTAGCCAGCCTCAACCAACCAATTCAAGATAGGTTCATCCATAGGTAAGAAATTTGGAAACCGACCAAGACTGATTTGAGTCCTTGATTGATGTATAGATTATCGATTAGAACTTATCTGGATCAACTTGCATCTTCTTAAAGAAAATATGTGCATATTGTTGAGTAGTAGATTTGATCAAGGCCACCCAAGGAGACTAGAGCATATCAACCATTCTACCAATGGTATTTACCATGCGTAATATTGTCCAACATAAATTATAAGACGAAACAAACGTAGGTTAGCTCAAAATTTTACAATTGCGCCTCTTCATTTCTCGGTTCTCTAGTCTCACCAACTCTCCCTCTCCCCCCCCCCCTCTCATGCCCTGCTCATTGCCTCCGTCGGCCAACTCAGCCCTCGCCTATTGCATTTCCACGGGCCAATACCTGTGATAATATCTCTCTCTTGACACCTAACAAAAGCGATCTCATCCCTATCATGCCAATCTCTTTATGTCTCACTCCATCTTTTGATGTTGTGCAAATAAAGAATACGTGATTCATAACACGAGTTCAATAATCGAAAACTACACTACAAATTAAAAGAACTTTTAAAAAATTGACAACTCCCGGTTGCTAGATTCATCATGAAATTTATCGCTTCTTCGAACTTTAGACAAGTATATAATGTGGTCATAAAATTTTAATTCGTTTAATATTGTCATTGAATTATCGGTAAATGTTCAATCTAATCCAACTCAATCTCACCACTTTCTCAATGCCTGATAAAATTGACAACTCCCGCTCCACTTTTGATGTTGTACAAGTAAAGTACATGTAATTCATAGCATCAATTCAATAATAGAAAACTACGCTGCAAAATAAATTTTCATGAAACATAAAAATCAAGAAGTCCTGATTGTCGAATTCATCGTGAAATCGATCATTCTTAACCCAAAAATTTTGAGCACACTAGGAATCTTTGCAAAAAATCTCATATCTAGCATCACATTGAGCTACATCTCATTCATCTGCATGCATATTGGAACGATTATTCGTGGCATTCAACATTGAACACGGCTAGCAGCTAACTGTAAGTCTAGGAGACGAGCGTGATGAATCGAAAGACAAGAACATGGTACCCTTCCTTTCAGTCGTGAGTCGACTCTTCTGATTCTGTAAAAACCCACCTTTCAATGTTAGGGTTCGGGCGGGGCCCATGGATATAATGTTCTTGATGTTGCCTTTTGGCAAAACGATAATGGAATGGAAGGAAGATGACAGACCGTGAACAGCGCACCTCTCGAAAGCCTACGCAGACGCCAAAATCTCGAATCAAATGAGGCGACATGGGGATTTCGTAAAAAGCAAAAGCTAAGCTAGCTAAGACTGTTCGATTTTTGGATGCGACAGGTCTTGTACTAGATTGATGGCATGACTTTTGACAGTAATCTTATGATCACGGTGGCCTCCTTGCTTAAGGATGAAGTGAGGGGGTCCGCATGTAAATTTGATAATTAGCCGAGTAAACCATAATTGTAGCGACACATAAGATCGGACAATATATCAGTAAATTCTTACTAACATTTGGTAGATCATAGATCTACCCCAACAAATGAGTACCATCTAGCCTTATATCGATGTAAACCGTGCGAATTTTGATTGATTCCGACAATTAAAAAACAAAGTATTTATTAATAAATCATGACGCTGTCATTTATGACTCCTAAATTTTTGGACTCGAGAGGACGTGATTACATCTTAAAGTAAAGCGAAACTACATAAATCAATCCACTCCAAAAAAGTAGATAAATTATAAATCTACAATATAACATCGATAAATTCTTTTTAACATATAATAGATCATAAATCTGTCCAATAGATAAGTATCATCTAGAGTCACATCAAAGTAAACTGTGCGAATTCTCCATCAATTCCGACAATTACAAAACGGAGTCTTGACTAACAAAGTTAGGCCAGCCACATTGTTCGGCGAGAAATCGTGCGAAAGCTCGAGAAGAAGAAAAGGAAAGATAGCAAATAGAAGACCAGGATGAATTCCGCAACGTGGCGGATTCTGCATCGGACTCACTTTCGAGCCTGCAAGTATATCGACGACAACGGAGCATCTGGAAGGACCCGTGCACGTCAAGCACAGAGAGAGAGAGAGAGAGAGAGATGCTCCGTCCGGTATTGACCCGTGAAAGACTCCGAGGCCGAGCCAGCGCCGGCTCGTGGAGGGGACCATCGATCACTCCTCCATAGAATAAAAAGCCATGGCTAGCTGTTAACGTGCGGCCTTGAGATTTTTCTTTAAGATTATCTGCGTACAGACAGTCACTGTTACAACACACAGACAGAGAGAAAGAGAAGAGAAGAGAGAGAGAGTTGACTTTGACTGCTGGCAGGAGGTGCTGGATTTTGGAGAGATTTGAATGGAGGGCTGGCAGGTGTTGGCGTTGGGGGAAGGTCGCTGTCCTCTCGTCTTTGGATTGCGTAATCGGGATGTTGAGCTCACCTGGCGGATGAGCCAGATTCCGTTTCGTTTTCTCGTCCCCCTCTTTTTTTTTTTAACTCCTGGCACTTAAAAAAATATTAATATCATTAAAAATCCATAATTGATAATTAATTAATTTTTTGACAATCATAAACCACAAATCGATGCTTCTGCGATAAATTTATCCTCCGTTGGATTCCATTAAATTTCATCATCGAATAGTTGACGAATGTAATAATTTAAGGTTTTATCAATCATTGGTCACAAATATACCAACTTTAATTTTTCTTGATAGTAATATAATTTAATAGAAACTAATTAAAGGTAAATTTTTCACAAATGTATTATTTGTGCATTTTTTTTTGGTAAAAAATTAGTTTTTGGTAAATTTATAACAATTGTACCATTTTAAGGTTTTTTTATGGTCAAAAAGTTAATTTAGAATAAATTCGTCACAAGTTTATTGATTTTGAATTTTTCATATTATTAACCTTAGAGAAACGCCTTTACCACAAAAAATAATTTCTTTACCAAAAAAAAAAAACCTTAGAGAAATGGGCAGGTCGGCAATGGTCGTGAGCACCCGTAAGGTGTGCCGGGCCGGAATCCTGGGTATAAAAAAAAAAAAAAATCCTTAGAGAAATGGGGAAATTGGACATGGCCTTTTGACATGCACTATTATAGTTTGGGGTATGATAAAAATCTTGGGACGAGATAAACTTGGAATAGTCTTGTAATTTCATGAGGAATCATGAACCGATTATGGAGTTTAGGGAAATTTTCTGAACTGCCGAACCATCTCTACCGGTGTATACGTTTATCGGACATCGAAGGCCAAAAAAAAAAAATCCATGAAGATATCGCCACTTTGCAAATTGAACTAGAAATGTCAGAAACTTTTACCCGTTAAATAGAAGTCCTCGCTATTGAGTTTTTTGTCCATATATGTTGATATGATGCACAACATGGTTAATGGCATCGACTTCTATAAAATGACATCTTTTAGCTCGAGTGAAAAAGACAGTTAGCCAGCCGATGTCGTTTTTTTTTTCTGAAAAAACAAACCATTATTTTTTTATTCTTCTCAATTGAGATTAATCCACTTCGCCTATGTTCTAAGAGATCGCTACAGGTTCTTTATTTATTAATATGCTACTCTAGAATACCACTGCTAACCATGTCGATGCAATATCAGTTTTGCCTAAACGGAAAATCTAACGGCATGTATTATTGCCTGGTGGGTGAAAGTTGATAAATTATATTAGATCGAAAATCATGGTATTTTTATCCCACTAACAAAAGTTCGGTGTATTTTTTCGGGGGTTAATACTACAAAAAAAAAATTGAATTATATTCATTGTGACACAAATTCCCAAAAAAAAAAATTGTGTCATAAAAAATCCCAAACTTATATCAATGTAACAAATATACCTTAAATTGAACTAGAATAATATGTGTGCGTGCGTGCATGTGTGTCACACATATATAAGTTTGGATTTTTTTTGTGACACAAGACAAAAAAAAGTTAGTAATATTTATGGCATAGTAGGTAAGGTTAGGGTTTTTGGTGAGTATAGTTTAGAGTTTTTTTTTGTTCAGTGATAGTTGCCCTCTTTTTTGGGATTTGCCCTTTATTTGGAATTAGTAAATGAGAAGCCCTCCACATTTTTCTAGATTGTACTGATGAAATCGACAATTTAAACTCCTCAAAAATGTCGGCCGAGATTTTTAAAAAAAAAAATCCATCCCCAAAAAAAGGAAAAAAGCGGATTGAGATCCAACAATTTCAATGGGGCCCAATTCCTAATATTGGGCTGAACGTGGGCCCAAGATCTGAGGAGATTAACATGGGGGAATCCTGTAGACAGCGAAAGGTCCTAAAGAGCCTCAGCAGGTGCTTTGGCATCGTCTGGCGTTTTGATTTAATGCGGAGAGCAGGACTCGTGATGCAAAGCGGATCAGGGGAAAGCCTTTGTCTGACCGCAGATGGGCAAGAAGACAAGCCGATTTGGACCAGGCCTTTCCTTCAATGAGTGGAGCTCAATTGGGAAGGCAAGGGGAAAAACTTTCTTCCCTAGGTTAAAAATGAGAAGAAGCAAAAGGAGGAGGAGGGGGCAAAATAATTAGATCTCCCTCTCTCTCTCCCTCTCTCGATCTCGATCTCGATCTCAGATCGCATGATAGTGATGTCAATTTTTGGTCATCTCATTGCTTTGATTTGAACTTCAGGCTTTTGTCATGCTTTCTTATAGGGTATGAGAGTTAAATCTACATTTAAAACTAAATCATCTCCACTCCCAACCTTTCCTAAGAATGAAGAGATTCGAGCCCTCCACCTCTCTTTTCCCACATATGAGAAGGGTGGCCACTGAGTGGCCAGTGCTTTGAACTTGACTTATCAACTTTATTAGACAGAGGCAGTGTCCCTATAATGACATCTCCCTTTCTTTCTTTTGGGCCAACAAATGTGATAAAATCGAATGGTCGTATGTCCACTCATAAGATAAAAGATGGATTCAGGTGGGGTGCCTATATAGCTCTAGGGTATTGATCGGGAAAATTACAATAAAAAAGTCCTAAATTTATTATACAGCAGTCGATTTAGTCCTAAACCTTTTAACGATTTGCCAATGAAGTTATTTTAGTCAATTTTTGTTGGAAATCACGAATGTGAATGCCTATTGTCTTACATAGCGCAATCGATACTAACGTGAACAATTTTTTTTTACGAGCGACACAAGACCCTCTTAGTAAAGCCTTTTGCCTCCACACCTACTTAGCTCAGCATTTTTATGATTTTGTATTGTTTATTTTCTTTCTTCTTCTTTTTTTCAACTTTGGGTCGATGAGGGCCAACGACTCTCCTTTGGTCTAGATAAGGGTGCCGTGGCCCTTGCAATTTACGTTAGCACCGACAATAACACATAATACAGCTAGCATCTACCTTGGCAGTTTTTGGCAAAAAATGGCTAAAAAACTATATTGATATATTATCAAAAATTTATAACTAAATTAGCAAAATTAAAAAATTTAAGAATAAATCGACTGTCATATAATTGATTTATTAATTTTTTTTAAAATATCATCGAACCAAATCAACTCAATTACCCGGCTTCCACAATTGCTGCCAAAATGCTCCGAAGCTTACATGCAGAACATAATTGACCCCCAAACATTGACTTTTGACAATGAGATAAGCCTAAATCATGAGGCGACTTGCATATTGGAGGATGAGTAATTATCCAATTATGATTGTAAACCATTGGCTGAAGACATTATTTAATAATAAAATGCTCTGATCGATGATTATTCTATATGGCTTCGGTACGCGCATTGTCTCCCTTCATCTAATGGGCTACAAGGTTTTTTAATGAACTTCTCGATTTCTCATGTAGTATTATAATCTAGATATGCACCTCTCATGCCCCCCTTAGAGTTTATTTCACGCATGCATGCATCTCTCTAAGTCTCTCTACCAAATCGCTTACACTCCGTCGGTACCCATTTTTGCCACGTCGTTTTAAGATGATATTCAATTATGAGAGAGGGAGTCCGATCTAATCCGTTTTAACCATTTGATACCTGCATAATTTTAGCATCTAGATTTTCAACATCTCATTCTAAGACGCATGAAATATAAATGGTGATGCTTATATTTGACCCGTTTCGATTTCAATTTAGTCTTAGACCTAGCAGTTGAGCTCCTATCATGATTACGAGTAACATTTAATCGATATATCGTATAAAATGCATAATTTTAAATTAAAAAGAAACAGATCAAAGAATCGAGGAAAGCAAAAATTCCGCTGTGGAGTAGGATAAGTTGAGTTATTGAAGGAAAAAAGGAACTAAATTGTTGTAATTTGGGCCCCCTTGTTAGGCTTTGATCAAGGCTTGAAGTTATGCCGCTCATGGAGTGGAGCAATATCAATGGGAAAGGAGCAAGAATTAAGAGCGAGAAACAAGGGAAGTGAAGAGATCCTGGCACGAGGCACTCTCTAGAAAGCTTCACCATCAAAGTTCTCACACTTGCATTTCCTAAAAATGACACCGACAATATATGAATTTTAATCTAATGTGTATTGTGGTTCGTAATTTTTTTTTTTATTCAATGTAATCACGGAATTATCGATAAATGTTTAATATAGTGCATAAACTATATAAAAATGTTCAATATCATCCTTTCATTAATTCGAATTGACGAATTTTGCCGATGTGGTTTCAAATCCGTTAAGTTTGATAGTGGACCCAAAACAAAAGAGGTACAGGTGGATTACTTATATAAGATACTCATCTTGAATTAGGATATAACAATATCATGTCATCAAATAATGAAGGACGTGTTTGCACCTAATTTGCTTTTTCCTTGTCTAAAGTAGATAGATTAAAGAGTGAATGTAGTGACTTACCATTTTTAGAATCTGACTCAGCATATAATAATTTACATCGTCAAAATAACGACTTGTGTTGTTGGAGCAAACAAAATGACTACATTGAATATTGAATATTTACCAATTGTTTGAAGACCATATTAAATATATTAAAATTTAGGACTAACATTACATATATTGAATCATTTGTGTCGATAATTTTCTTGGCACTTCTTTGTGTTTCTCCTTTTCCTGCGCATCGTAATTCCTTTCTATCGCCACCTGTGCACGGGACGATAATCTCACTCCGCTTGAATAATTGAGTTAGGTTTGTCTGATCATTTTCGTGGTCGAAAGGCGGACGACAGGACATCGAGCATCAAAATCATTAGCCACGTCCTCGAGAAAATAAAGGAAGGAATAATGTCTGGAATCGGGACCAGCCATAACGTACGCTGTCCCCAAAAATGTGCAAAAGATGTGTAAAGATGAAGATGATAGTTAAAGCCAATCAAATCGTAGAGGATTTCGTGCTGCATTTGTCAATTTTCATGCTTTCCTTTTTCTCGTTCTATCTCTTTTATTACTCTACCCGGACATGAAGTCGTGGATGTGACCAGGGACCATGTGTTCGTGACCCAATTTTCTTCTTGTCACGACAAATCGTTAATTAGGACTGAATTCTACCACATCTTTTTATTTGATTTATAATTTTTTGTAAATACTTAGTTATCAAAAGACAAATGACAAAAAAAAAGCGGTTAATATCACAAAAACTCCAAATTGGTATATTTATGATATATTTATTTCGAATTAATTTTTTGACTAAGAACAACTCTAAACAAGTACACTTATGACTTAGACCAAAAAAAAAGTACACTTATAACAAATTTATTTCAAATGATCATAAGAAACTTCAAACTAGTATAATTGTAATAAATTTACATTAAACTACATTTGTAACAAATTTGCCCTAAACTAATATAGGGCAAATTTGTCGCAAATGTATAAGTTTGGGGTAAATTTATTAAAAGTATATTAATTTAGGGTTTTTAATTTTCAAAAATTAGTTAGAAATAAATATGTATATCGATTTGGAATTTTTATGGTATTACTCCAAATATATATCACGCAAATTGATTATCTGTGGATCATCACACCAATTTTGATCGAGAGTAATTTGTAGGCGTCCGGTGATCTCTAGATGGATGATCTTCAATTTTTGGGTAGGAAATCTCTCAGCAATACGATCATATTGCGTCAACGAGAAAGAGCGAGACAGGTTGACGTGTCTTCATCATGCAGTCGTCATCACATGAATGACGCAATTGAAGTCAATTTTTAGAATCCGACTCGCTATGTAATAATCCAAGTCATCAAAATAACGTCTTATATCGTTGGAGCAAACAAAATGACTATATTGAACGTGGAACATTTACCAATAATTGAGGAATCACATGAATATATTAAAAGTCTAGGAATGACAACGTAACATATTTTGAATCATTCGTGTCAATTTTTCCTTTCCTGCACATCCCAATTCCCTTTTATTTCCACCCATACACGGAACGATAATCTCACTCCACCTGAATAATTGAGTTAGGTTTGTCTGATTGTTCTTAGCGGTCGAAAGGCGGACGACGGGACATCGAGCATCGAAATCATTAGCCACATCCCCGACAAGCCATAACGCACGCTCTCTCCCAAAAATGTGCAAAAGATGTGTAAAGATCAAAATGGCGGTGGAAGCCAATCCAGCCACAGAGGATTTCGTGCTGCATTTGTCAATATTTTATGCTATTTTCTCGTTCTTTCTTTCTTACTTTATCCGGACATGAAGCCGTGGATGTGACCACAGACCATGTGTTTGTGACCCAATTTTCTTCTTCTTGGCACAACAAACCGTTGATTAAGGCTAAATTCTATCACATCATTTTGTTTAATGTATAATTTTTTTGCATATACATAGCTATCAAAAGACAAATGACTCAAAAAATGGGTTGATATTGCGAAAAACTCTGAACCGATATACTTGTGATAACTAATTTTTTTACAATAAAAACATCAAAATTAGTACACCTGCAGCAATTTATCCCAATGACCATAAAAAATTATAAATTGGTATATTTGTCACAAATTTACCTGAACTAATTTTTTTCACCTCTAAAATCCAAAAATGATATATTTGTGACAAATATACTCTCTGTTAAATTGGATTAATACTACAAAAAATCATAAAGCAAATACAATTGTAATAGATAAAGAATAAAAACTTAAACTAGTATACTAGTCGATTTTCATATATATCCAACTCAGAAATTTGATAGTAAAATTTAATAGAAAATTAATATATGGTAAATTTGTTGAAAATGTATTAATTTTGGGTAAATTTATCAAAAGTATACTAATTTAGAGATTTTTTTTTTATAAATATATTAGTTTGAGATTTTTATGATATTAATTGAAAAATTCAAGAAAATTGATTATGTGTGGATCGGCAAACCAATTGTGATCGAGAGTAATTTGCACGCGGTTAGGGACCTCCAAATGGATGATCTTCGATTTTCGAGTAGGAAATCTCTCGGCAACACGATCGTATCTTGTCAACGAGAGAGAGAGAGAGAGAGAGAGAGAGGCTGACGCGATTGAAGGGGGAATTCTCGGATGATCGGCGTGTGAACGCATGTGACCTGTCCTCCCTCCTTGCTCGCTTGTCCACGTGGAGGCTCCAATTTCTGACACGTGGAGTTGCCCCGCCCCCCAGATAGAGATAGCCATTCGAATTCCTTTTTCCTCAGTCGTGTTTTTTTGCCCCCACAACTCTCCCTCTCTGCCTCGTCTCCATCACCTGCCCCGACATGATAGACGAGTCAGAGCTGCTGACGTCATAAATCGATTTTGGCATAGCCAGATTCGGAGTACCGACCCCCTTTTTTCTTTTTTTTGGGGGGAGGGGGGTGGGGAATCGGAGACGACAGCTCTTCGTGAACGCGACCGGTGATTTCGCCAAGAGAAATTCGGACGCAACCCCGAATCTCACGACCCTCGCTAATCGACACGGTCGTTGTGTCGTAATCCATTGTTAACGAAAATCAATCATAATCATGTCTGACATTTTTTTGCAATGATAAGACAAATTTATGATTGATAGAAGTGACCTGACCGTCGAACCTCTTATCTAATCATACAACATCTTGCCTTTTGGCTATGTTCTTTTCATCACAAAAAAGGATTACAAGAAAAAAAAAAGGTTGGAGTCTCAGATGCAATGCTCGTAACAATGGAAAATTCACGATTGACGTTGTCAGCAAATTGTTGCATATTTCCACCACTTTTCGGTGGCCTTGTTGGGGGATTTAACATTTTACATGAACATGAAAAATGAGTTGGATTCTTATTCTCGAGTGTCATCGTGAGAAAGCACGTGATGTGCTTAATTTTGGAAGTATAATGGAAATAAAATCTTTCAAAAGCCAAATTATGTTTCTCTAAATATATAGGGAAAATAACATTCAAATGTAGACTTTGTTTGGGAAGTGAATAATTTAAAAAATATTTTATTAAAAACAATTGTTTATAATATTTTACTGTTTATGACAAAATTAAGATAAAAATTGTCATTGATAATATAATTATATAATTATTTAAAGGGATATATTTATTAAAAAATATTTTTTGAATTATTTAATTTTTGCAAAACAAACGGATAGGGTAAGCACGAAAATGCCTAATCTTTGGGGACAAAATAATTCAAAACGAAGGTCGGACCGGTTTCCTGGATCGGATGGTCCACCGGAAAGGTGGGGCCCGGATTCCCCGTCCGAAATAATATCTTCGGGTCACGTCTGTGGCTAAGTACTCGCCGTACCCAAATGACATTGGACGGCTCAGATTCGCTCTGTAGCCTCTCCCCGGCGCATGAGCGGTCGAGCCAGCTCCGTTGGATTTTGCAGATTATTTTTTTGTTCTTCTTTCTTTTTCCCGGCGATTTGCTCCGTTGGATTCGGAAAATCGCGTAAAAACGCCCTGGACGCGTCCTGATTTTCCGGACCGACAGGGAGCTAAAACGGGCCCCACGATCGTCAGTGACAGGTGTACGGTTCCCAGTCGCTCTTGAGTTTTGCCCTTCGCGTTCGCACATGGTCTATTTGAATTTACGTTATTTTGGGCCTGGGGATTATTCGATCGTGCGATTCCTATGGCACGACTTAACGTGGATTTTAATTGAGAAGATCCATAACAACCCTCGCATCATATAAAGTGCGAATTATAATCATTTTATTCCAAAAATTAATTTTTAATTATAATTTTTTTTAATCTTTAGACGAGTTTCTCAGCAAAAATACTAATTTGATAATAACGTAATTTTTATTTATTTTTAGAACATAAATTCATTTAATAACAATACAAAATTTATCTCTTCCGTGTGTTTGGCTATGGGCGTTGACAAATGGAAATCGACTAGTGGCAAGTGCAAGTGATAATAAAAGTTTGTATTTCTTATTTTTATTCCAAAGAAGTAGAATTTTTTTTACATCTTATTTATGTTCAAAACTTTTTTTGGACTAAAATTTGTTTCATAAATAAATAAAAAATAAAATTACTTTACCAAATGAATTTCTATCAAAAATATATTGTTAGGAACAAAAAAATGGAAAACACAAAGAAATATACTTGTTATAATGCGTGTCCGTAATCTCCTGCAACTCATATCAATCGATGTCGAGATAGTCTATCGTGCGTCATGTTTACCTTCACATCAAATCATAGAAGTAGAAAGAAGAAAAAGAAATAGAGGGTTATTAAAACTTATGAAATAATTGCATAAATGGTATCTAAATTGTGGTCAAATATAGAATGCGGTCATAGGATTTTAATTTATTTAATGTAACTTTTGAATTTTAGCTTAATAGGTAATATGATTCATAAAACTTTTAATTTGTCAGTGCATATTTTTGAAAATTGATGGACCATATCAAACATACATTAAAAGTTCGGGAACTATATTAGATAAATTAAAAATTTATAAACTATATTACATATTTGATCAAAATTCAATAACCTTTTGTGTCATTTTCCTTAAAACTTAATAAAATACAATGTGCATATGAGTGCTTAGATGAGACGGTTTTACAACATATTTATATTTCTGGCCAGGACTAATTGTCTCAAACTCTTGCTCTAGCCGTGAGGTGAGAATCAAGGAAATTACGAGGACGGATTTGAGACTAAGATCTTCTATCAAATAAGTGGACCGACAGCTACTGTTAAGTGAAGAAAAAAAAGAACAGTTATAGCAACAACAAAAAAAAAGAGAAAGAAAAATATATGTTTAATTTTAAATTTCGGGTGGACGCAGTCAAAAAAATTCTTTAAACTTTTCTGCTCAATCATAAAGAGCCGGGCGGAAGGGGGCCGAATTCCGTACTCGATGATATCACTTTCGACTTTTCCAAACCGATGATGCAATGTCGGGTACTTGCGAGGTCCCCAATTTAATGATGGTCGCCCGACCGCATTTTTTTTTTCAAATATTCGCGAATTTATTATATCATCCACCGTGGAGCCGAAACAATTAAAATTAGAAATTTTCATAATTGTCTGAATTATATTGTCCTCTACGGTCGACCTAAGCAGCAAGTCTCAGGGCCGTAAAATAGCCAGAAAGTTACTGACGTGCTTTTATTACGCCTCGTTAGATTTTAGGTGGGTTTAGGCTTTTTAAACGGGGTGACTATTTGCACATTGCACATATTTTCATGTGTAATTAATTGCATTCAATATTATACAACTTTGACAGTGAATTCGAAAATTTTCAAGATAAACTCCATCTCAATCGCCATCGACATATGGGTTGAGGTAAAACTTCATTAGGGTGGCCATAAACATATGGGTTATGTTATCGGATGCAACGGTGCCCCGTTCCCTCTCGATACGATCGTTCCGTGCTAGTAAGAAACTCTGTCGCTTACACGAATCATCTCGAATTCCTAATAATTGTTCGTTACCTAGATTAATCAAGTGCTCGAATAGCCCCCAACACTAGTCAAAAGTGATGGGCATCCAATATCTAATCCTAGGGTCGAGCGCCAACTAATACGGCAAGCCGATCCTTTCGTGCATTATTAGGCCGGTGATTAGAAAAGACTCCTTCCGAGGCTTACAAGGCCAGAAGAAGCACGCGATGGAAAATCGGGTCGTGACAGGAACCCATCACCTAACCCGAGAGAGGGGGCATTGAATGGAAATCTTGGAATTGCGTTCGTGCCCACCGTCGTTATCTCGGCTCGGGAGAAAAGCCGAATCTCTCCATTAATTTCGCGCACATGGCTCCTCATCATTTCGTCATTTCCTTCTGAGATCTTGACCAACCTATCGTTTTCAATATTCACGTCACCGCCACCACCCCTCCCCCCTTCCTCCCTCTTTCTCCGTTTCGTGCCCCGGTAGATTTTTTTTGGGTCCAAAAGTACAATTGGTAAGGGTCGGCAGGAATCTCATCGAAATTACTTGCTAGAGCGACGGATTTCACTTGAAACCGCCTAGGTAGATGTCAAGAACTGGGTAAAAAGGCCGACAAGCTCGAGATCTGCAGCGTCGTATGTTCTTGATGGAATGCAAGAGCTTCGAAGTGAACCCAGATGGGGAAGCTAGCGAATGGACTACATGAGCTCGGCTTCGAAGGGAATTTACTGCTAAATCAAAAAATGGAAAAACAAGAACCACCTCCGAGGTTGCCTCTAATGTCCACGATTCCGCAATAATCGATTTTCCCCTGATGATTCGACAACTTTCACGAATGACATGTCCGAATGAACAGATGAAAAGGAAAACGACTTTTTTTTTATCTGAAAGATTCCAAACGTGGGACGAAATCAAATCAGTGGACCGTTAAAGGCGGGTGAATCCGATGGATAGAAAAGATAAAAAAGGAGAATCAAAAGGCCTGGGAAAGTCTCGATTCCCGATGCCTCGTCGCTCCTACATTGATTTGATTTTTCCGGGGTTTCCCCATTCCCGAGCACCCTGCCCGCCTGCTTGCGAAGATTTTCCCGAGAAAATAAAGTAATGAATTTTCTTTTCGGTCAGCACAGCACGGCACACTCATCATCGCCAACATGCAGAGCTCTCTCTCTCTCGCGGCTAAAAGGGAAAAGAGAACCAGAAAAGGAAAAGTGAAAAAAGTTTCGCCACTTTCCGTTAACAACTTCCATGTCATCATCTAGAGAGAGAAAGAAGAGAGAGAGAGAGAGAGAAAAGAGGGCACCCACATGAAAATGATGAACCAACCATTCAAGAAAATGACTCGTCTTCTTCGTTTTAGGGTTCAGATTTCGTTGCTGACCATGACCTTGTAGTTGCTCTGCAGCATGGAGTTCTTGCAGTGAGCGATCGCGCCTTGGATCGCGCTCTGCAGCTCCTCCATCGACGAGGCCTCCGAGTTGCAACCTCCGAACGTCCGGGCTACTCCTACTGCGCCGAACCCGCTCCGGGACAGCACGCCGGAGTGGCTCGGCGACGACCGCATCGACGAGGGGCAGCTCGACGCGCAGCTCCTCTTCCGCGGGTACCTCAGGTTGCCCGAGAAGGAGTTGGAGAGCGCGGCACTGCCATCCTTCCTCGCGCTCTTCCCCGAGGAGAGCATGATCTCCCGCACCGTCCTCTCCGTCCGCAGCGGCTGAGAGAAGCTGCTTCTCGGGCTAGTCTTCGCCGGAGACGGAGTGATCTCGGATTTCTGTTGCTGCTGTTGCTGTTTCTGCGAGAGCTTCTCGTACAGCGGCTTCACCTTCTTCAAGTACTTCCGTATCACCTCCTTCGCCGTCGCGCTCACCCTCTTCTTCACCGAGGAAGACGAGGACGACGATGATCCGGATAGGTTGTAGTGAGCCTCGCGGCCCTTGCCGGGCTCCTTCCTGAACACCGACGAGAACCTCGCCAGGAAGTACTTGCCCTTCCTGATCTGCGCCGCCGGGTTTCCGCCGGCGTGGCCCGGCCCGCAGTGGAGGCGGCGGAACTCGTCGTCCTCGGTGACGGAGCTGGGCCGGGAGGAGTCGCACTCCCCGCCCGCGCCCCCGCCCCCGGCGGTGGCGGCGAAGGAGGAGTACTGGGAGTCTGTGGAGCTGCCGGAGGAGTCGCGGGAGGAGGTGGTGGCGGAGTCGGAGGCGGAGGATGAGGAGGAGGCGCGGAGGGTGCGGACCATGGAGAGGCGCGGGGAGAGCTGGAGAGGGAGGAGCTGGCCCTTGTAGAAGAGCTCGTCGGCGACGCACAGGGCGGAAGGGGACTTGTTGACCGGGGAGAGGGAGATGGTGAACTCGAAGTCGGAGGAGGAGGAGGAGGAGGAGAAGGAGCGGGAAGGCGACGAGGGGAGGGTGTGGGAGATTAGGGTTGTGCCTCTTCTCTTCCCCATGGCGGCCGGCTGCTCGCCGTTCGCCGGAGACGATGAGCTGCTGCTGCTGCTGCTGTCGCCGGTGGTTTTGGCTCTACATTTTCAGGGCGGAATGGCGGTGGTGAAAGCGTTTTTCACAGAGCGAGAGAGAGAGAGAGAGAGAGAGAGAAGATATGAGGAGGAAGACGAAAGGTGCGAGTTTTATGAATTTTGTGAAGGATGGGAACTGAGGCGAGGAGGGTGGCGAGTTTTGACCTCACGCGCTCGGGCAGGCGCGTTTTCCGCACGCTCCTCCACCAGCGGGAGAGAGGAGCTGTAATTTATTGAATTTTCTCGGCAGTCAAAGTCTCTGCATCAATTTTTCTGACCAAAAAAAACAGAAAGAAAGAAGACTTTGCATAAATTAAATTCTATCGATTCCGTCTTATAATTTATTTGTATTTTTCAATTTGAATCTAATTCTAGAAAAGTCCACAAAATAACTCTCTAATGTCATTTGACAAATAAAACTTGAGTTGAAATCCTAGTACGTGGCTGAAGCATTTGCATTACTTGCATAATAAAAGAAAGTTTTATATGATACACTTGATACGTCACACGAGATATTAATTTTTATTTTTTTTGAAAAAAAATTTAGGTTTCTCCATTATTCGAAAGTAAATTTTACTAGACTTTCCCTTTGAAGGGCACCCAAATTCCGGACGTACACTGTTCTAATTTGATGGACTTTCCCTTTTGAAGATCTCTTTCATTTAATTAGCAAAAGAGAAAACGAAATTTCCTTCTGCATAAATTCCCAAGTGGAGGAAAAAAATACGAAAGGGGAGGAGAGGGGGAAAATCGGGATTTGCCTTGTCAGAAATATTCGATTTGGCTTTTAACCATATTCGAGAAAAAGAAAAAGAAAAGTAAAAAAAGAAAAGATGAAAAAAATAATAATAAAAAGGGGGATGGAAGAGAGAGCGTTCCGCTCTACAGGTCGTGCTGCGTACGTCGTTTTGTTTTCTTCGGATCTGGGCATTCGAGGGGTCACATGGAAACCCGAAGCTTTGGAATCTCTCTCTCTCTCTCTCTCTCTCTCTATATGTCTCTGCACCTGCGGGTCACGTGCCTCGGACGAGAAATGTTGGGGACGGATCGTGGGTCGGGCGAGAAAAGGGCCAGTTTGCATGTGTCCGATCGATCGGTGCTGAGTCCGGATCCGATCCGGGCTCCATTTTCGTCTTATTATCCCTCCTGAAGATCTAGATCTGTCAAAATAGGCCGTAAATTTATTTTATAAATGAGTCAAGTCATTATATTCGGTACATGGATTAGAAATAGTAAAGCATGATGTATTTTGACAGAACAAAATGCACAATTTAACATGTGTATTCCACCTCCACAACCCTCGTCCTCAACCGGTGTCACGATTGCTCGCTTTGCACTTTTACCTCAATTTTGATGTGAGTTTTCCTGCCTTTGGTTAGATAAGGAAGTGTTTTAGCAACACGGGACAATTTCGGTATGGATCACTAGATTCACATCGCATGTGAATGAGTTAGATGGGTTTATTTGGGTCAGACCATTTTCAATTTATCCAAAAAATAACTCGACAAACCAAATTACACGCGCATGTAATTAGTACGCATTCCACATATGCTCAATTCCATCTATAAGACGATTCTTGTCTCTTCATACGTTATTCATTTGCACGCACGAGTGTAGTGCATGCCTCGACAGCGGCGATAGCTGATGCGAGAAAATACCTTTTCATTCCTTGGAGGCCCGGGGAGGTAGAAGCGATAATTACAGTAATGTTGCCCTAATTAGTAAAGATGCGGTGGATCTTTCAGAAAGGTGGGGAGCGAGAGCTGACTCATTGCCCATAATTTCTTTATGCAAAAGCTTTCGATCTTTACCATGTTGGCATGATTCTGGGACCAGAATCCCAGCTGTTTCATCTCTTCAATCCGAGCATATTTAAGGTTTTATGCCATGATTACATGTGTAGCTCCGCATCGGGAACGGAAAATAAAAAAAAGCATGAAAAAGAAAAGCTCACTTGCGTTGTATAAAAGTAACTGTAATCAATCATCATCATCCGGTGCTCAGAAAGATCTTGATAAACTATTCAAGATGAGATTATCTTTGAGGAGTGGCGCTAATCTTGAATGACCCTTCAGTGGGAGATCTGCCAAAAATTTAGGGTTTTCTTCTTTTATTATAATCGGGGTGGATCTCTGACCGGTGGTTTAGTTTCTTGAAGCGATATTACAACCTCGATCTTGACAAAGTTATATTAATGGTCGCACATGCAGTGTCAGCAGCAGCAGCAGCAACAGCACCTATACGCAAAAAAGAACATGACAATTTGCGCTCTCCAAAACACTCTTTTATCAGCAAAATAGTGCAGATCGAATTAAACCTGATGACAGCTTCTTGATCATGAGTCGCAGCCAGCTTTAAGTACATAGATAGCGTTTCTTGATGAGATGTTGATGACGTGCTTGGATTTTGGATTTTCATGGCAAATGACTCATTTTCTTCATCGGTCTTATTCTACATCCTACTCTACGTGGCAAGTGACTTTGACGATCATGTTTTGCTGTATGATGTGATATAATTTCTTTCCATTTATGGATTTAAGATTTTGGATTAGACATTTTGACATGGTATGGAGTCGCTTCTGTCCCTAATTGCTTTCGCATATGCAAATGCTATTTCTCTCTATCCATGAATCAAGCTTTTGAGTTGAACTTGCAAACAACTCATTCTTTGACCAAGTCGGTTTCTAGAATCGGTCGGGATCTTTCCGAGTGCAAGTACATCTTCAATAGTAATGGTATCCGCAGGGAAAGGTGCATGATAAGCTATCATGAACTCATCCACAAGATAAACCGCATTGTTTATTGCTGGAGATTCGAGAAGGTCACGCAGTATTGAAGCTTCGTAGCACAGCAAGGTACGGAAATAATAATGTTTTCAGGAGATGGAGGAGGAAAGAAAGGGAAAATGCCACCTTCTTTCGCTTCCTTGCTGTCTCCTCCCTCGGGACAGACGATGAACTATTATCTTTATGACCATGAAAACATTATAGAATTGTGCAGTCGCGCGTTTCGACAGTTGTCTCCTCGATTCGCCGACTCCCGAGTGGCGGAGTGTCTTCGTTAGAGATCGACCCGAAAGCTTAAATCGATGGGTGCCGGGGGGTAGAACGTGGACATGAACCTCGAAAACAAGCGCCGGTGAAGTTAACCTCAGCTTTCCGTACGTTTTCTCTCCTTTTCTTGGGCTCCTTTTCGCAAGATCGAACCTGCAGTCCAGTAGCACTGCACCGATTTTCACCGCCCTCTACCATCCACTGCACAAACATATCTAATGCTTCCTCGGGGAGATGGGTGTAGCCATATCAGTGGTTTCGAGGTCGGGACGTTGCCTGCGAAGCATCGGGTTCATCCTTTGACCTCGAGCGGGTTTGCAGAGAGTGATTGTAAGGCCTGGACCGACAAAAGTTTTGAGGAGTTGGAGTGGTGGCCAACTTGAACTAGATCGATTGCTCCATCGCATTATCGTTCGACATTTCTGTCTTTAGAATTTCTCCACACATCACAAAACGACCTGTCTTCATTATAGCTATCTGATGCTGATATTGTCTCTAGGCTTGGAAATGAAACAGATCTTTCGATCACGTTGCAGCCCCCTAACTATGAATAAATTTTATCTTCAAGTTAGCTAGATGTCGGCTTGGCATCACTTGAACACTTCATTCTCTCCAAGTCAGCTAGATCACTGGTTTCTTACTCCAATTCCTGCCACTTCTCGTCTAAATAGGGTTACTTTTCCATTGATTTGCATGACTCCGGTTTTGCTGAATCCTGTTACTGCATTTTGAAAATTTCATTCTGGTGCCGTTTGATTAAATGGAGTTGTTTCTTTCCTTGATTCTGTTATGCAGCATCGTTAGGTTTGCGTGATATATATATTCCTTTGTTTTTGGTTCATACTCGGTCCTATATCAGAGTAATGCCGATACCTGATTATTTTGTTTACTTGAGGCATCTCGGCAAATCAAACAGTTTTGACCTTTAGTAGGAATTGGCTTATTTGTCGGATGCAACAACTTAATGTTCATCTGATCAGAGTAAATTCTGATAATCACGTCATGCAATTATGAATCGTACCAGAATCGATCAATCAATGCACCATGTAGATCGCCTTTATCAAGCTGTGGCTAACTTTGAAAAGAGCAGACCTAGTTGGTTGATTTGTTAGAGCGCGAGTATGTTATCAAGTTTGTGCATCTTCTTCGCCAAAAATTGGAAGCGAACAATCATCAAATGCAGCTGAAACTGATAAGAGCTGAATTGGCGGTATTTGCATCCATGACAGAACCCGAACATGGAGGGAAAAGTTACAGGAGCATCCGCGAAAAAAGACTGATTAAAACACATCATCAACCTCAAAACAACCCTACCTAACCCACATATCTGCTTTACTTCACTTTGCCTGTGCAGCTTTCCAGGAAGCCAACTGTTTTTCCAAGTACTCGGCGACTGACATGAACATCCCCTTGCAGTCCTTTTGCACTGACAGCTTCGTAGCAAACACGTCCAATTTGCTACTGCAAACAACGCCGTGGTCTCTGTGACATGCCCCATTGCTGCAGGAACTGAAGTTTCTCCGGCATCACTCGCCACTATGCCAAGTTGCCCACCCGATTGTCACAGCCTCTTCTCCCCGCTTCATGTAACCCATCATGGATTGACTGGCATTGGACGGCTGAGATGCCATACTGGCCACTGCCAGCATGAGGCACTGTCTCGGTCTGCACTTCCCTCGCAGATGGAGGTTTGCCGTCGATGGCAACCCCAGTCAAAGTCATCACCGATTATAACGTCCCATCCGTTCGGAAGTCCTCCGTTGCAAAGCCCTTTGGCTGCGCCTCCATAATTTCCGCCTGTTCAAGAATGAATGAAAAAGAAACTGTAAAGCTGGTAAGTGATAAGCACAGTGCAGCAGCAGTAGCCAACGATGGGTCGTTAACTTAAACATCGAGACATTGATAGCAGAAGATTCATCTTACATGCTTTGCTCCGCGTGATAAATCGGTAATCCTGAGTACATATTCATAAAACATTAATCGGCATTCTCCCGTGAAAATATGATTTGACTAAATTAATACTGCGCCCATTACGCAGAAAATCTGCTGCAATGTGTCCACGATTTCATAAGAACTTCAGACTCGTGTCCATTGCTTCGTCAAGTTGACTTGTAACAGGAATTTAGACTACTGTTTTGGAATTCATCCGGTTCCCATGCCTGAGTCTGACATCAGACGGATAAGATGGGTTAGGTTATATAGTTGAACCAACCCAGTTCGGTTCTAGTGAACTGGCCTGAAATTCTTGTCTGAACTTGAGCCCATGAATCAGGTGTAATCACAATGATTAGAATTCATGTAGTTCACACAAGATTGGCACGAGACGCACCCATCCACATCCACGGTTGATCCGCTCCGTATGGACCCGAATCTAGACAAGATAATCGTCCCGATGGGCGGGTGCAAAATTACCAAAGCAGAAGAAGGAATAATGGCAAATGTTAGAGCAGGAAGAGAAAGAGTGAGAGAGATTTATTTCCAAAAACGAAGAGGGAAAAGAAAATAACACTGATTTCGGTCAGTTCCGAAACTGGGCTAGGAATCCCGGACTCCATGGGCCGATCGCAGCACCCGAGGGCGGCCCAAGATCATCGCGAGCCCAGCGACTCCGGGCACCGCGAGTACCGCGACGCGCGCGTGAGCGCAACCCCAACCTACGCGCCCACCTACCTAGAAGTAGAAGCAAAGTGGATTAGGCTTGCCGAAAACGGGGGCGAGAAAAAAACGGAAGAAGAAAAAAATTAAATACAAAGAATCTGCAATAGGCGCTGGAGTTTGGGAAATTAGGTCTACCTTCTTCCCATAAATATCAAAATCTCTCTCCTTCTCCCCTAATTCACATTCACCTTCACCTTCACCTTCTCCTCCTACGTACCAGGCGTTTCCTTCCTGGCGTGTTGTTGCCGCCTTCGAATTGAGATCTCGATTCTCTCCCTGTAAGATCGATTTCGCGTGGAAGCTTTGACGGCTCTGTTTGACGAGGTAAATCGGTTCCTGTTTTTAATTTTTTTTTTTTGGGGGGTGCTGGATTTGCGCTGGATTGGCGCTGGATTATTGTTTCCAGGGGCTTGTGGGAGTTGACGTTTTTTGAGGCGTTCTTGATATTGAGGCCGGTCGTCTTTGATCGGGCATGATCTTGTGTCGCCGATCTGCTTCGGTCCGTGCGAAGATCGGTAAATATGGGATTTTGAGGACCCCGTCGTATTCGATTTGCGAGTTTGGCGAGAGGGTAGATATGGGGTAGATCTGAGGGTTTTTGATTTTCTATGTGAACGTGAAGTCGCTCCTTCACCGACCGGTGTCTCGATAATTTTTTAGGAGGGATTTGCCGGGCGGGGAGACGTAACATGTTGTTGAGCTAATTCATCGTCTTCTTGGTCGATTGCTGTGGTCAATTTGGCATCTTGAAGTAATAGAGGGGAGTAGACTTGATAGTTGATGTAGGATCGTTGACTGGCTTCTTTCTGTGGGTTGTGGATTTTGTGAGTTGCTCGGATCACCTTGTTCTAGTCAATGGTAATTGATGACTGTAAACTAAACTAGCATTTATCTTAAGGATAGCAGGTTTTGTTGCAATTGCTTTAATCCCCTTGTCTAAATTTAATTCTGTGGCAAAAAATAAATTAAAGTCAGTTGATTGATGCGTGAAAAACATCAATTGTCATTTTAGCAATTAAGTCCGTAATATCCTGAATTTTAAGTATAACATAGTTAGTTGTTACTGAATTTAGTTGAGGTTTAAGGTGATTTTGGATATCCATGAAGCTGATGTGATAATCCCATGGCCATTATTCTCCCTCTAAAATCTTTTTTGGTATGGAACTTGCAGGAATGATGTCTTTTGCAAGGAATTATGACATGAAAGGAGGTACCTACCATGATAGTTATTGGCCCTCCAGTATAAGCAGCTACAGCCATAATAATTACCGAACCAGAAACAGAAACAGTGGTCATTTTGGGAATTATGAGAGTTTTCGTGGGAACTCCCGGGAAATCAGGGAACCTGTTGACGGTTTCAACTTTGAACATATGAAGCCCAATGATGTGCCTTCCATAAAAAGAAGAAAATATTCAGCGTCCTCATGGGGAGCTTATGATAATGCATCTCTTGCTTGGAAGAATAGAGTACCTCTTCCTGCAAGAATAAACGGAGACGCATCTACTTCGAGCAGTGGTAAGCGTGAGAGGTCTCGACTAGAGGATGATGAGGTGGTATTCATGTCAAGGGATGAGATCGAGAGACTTTCTCCATCTAGAAAGGATGGCATTGATGCCCTACGAGAAACCCAATTGCGATACTCGTACTGTGCTTTTCTTCAAGATCTTGGATTGCGTCTTGACTTGTAAGTCCTTGTTCTTGTGCACTATACTTCCTTATTATGCTGCAGATAAGTAGATGCAAGTGGCTTCATATTTAATATTTCTGTTTTATGATTAGTACCAAAAAAATTGATTATTGAATGCAGGCCCCAGACCACCATCGGAACTGCCATGGTTCTTTGCCACCGGTTTTTTGTCCGAAGATCTCATGCTTGCCATGATAGATTTGTGAGTTTCCGAATATCTTTTATATCGTAAGAATTTTTTAAGCCTAATAAATGTAATGTTCTTGAATTATGGTAACTGATTTAGTTGTTAAAGGTGCGTATATGAGCACCCTGGAGCTTGCCTGTTATATTTGTCTTGATGGATCTCTCTCTCTCTCTCTCTCTCTCTGTGGGAATTTTAAAGGCATTCAAACCTCTTCCTTGATTTGCTCTGAATTTGTGTACAATTCATCCTTGTATGTGCTTTCGTGAGTCATCTTGATGCCATTTTCATGTCTCTGATGTGATAAATTGAATTATCTATCCTGGTGGAAAATGGTTCTTTGTACTTTTGAAGTTTTTATATTAGATTTTTCATAAGGGGATGTAGAACTTTTTTTTTTATTTCCTTTTGATGTTATCGAACAAATTTTTTCTTGATATGCTCCATAGTCCTGTTCAGTGCAGCCTTGGGATGTGTTTGAATGGTTCACATTAAGTATAATTTCTTCTTTATTGTTGTTATCTTTTGCTGCTAAGCTCTCATGTGATTAGCTATTTTTTAACTTTTTAACTGATATCTTTGTTCCAGTTAATTGCCACTGCTGCTCTGTTTCTAGCTGCTAAGTCTGAGGAGACACCACGCCCTCTGAACAATGTCTTGCGGGCATCCTGCGAAATCTTTCACAAACAGGACATTTCTTTCTTGTCCTATCTACTCCCTGTTGTGAGTCCTTCTCTCTATTGGAAAAATTGGTGCAGAAACTATTGAGATGCATAAATGTCACACGCGGTTCAGTTTGCATAGATACTGACCTTTCACCGGGCCAGATCAACAAAATTTTACTCTCTCTAGCAATTCTTATTTTTGGCTTTTGTCAATGCATATGTTGTGGAAAGATGCATCTGGCTGTATTAACTCTTGATTATGTTAAGCAGGATTGGTTTGAACGATATCGGGAGCGAGTAACTGAGGCTGAGCAATTGATTTTGACAACACTGAACTTTGAGCTCAATGTGCAACATCCATACACTCCACTTACCTCGACTCTTAACAAGCTGGGTCTTTCGCAAGGTGTTCTGTTGAATCTGGCTCTGAACCTGATCAGTGAAGGGTAAGCTGATAATTTTAGTGCTTTATTCGCTGCAACCTTGTCGATGGGAATCTTGGAAGCTCAAGTCTTGTATATTAAAATTAGGACTCCCATGTTGTATTGCTAGATTTTGCTTTAGCAAACTGCAATTCGACATAATTAGAAAATTGAGGCAGTGTTCTCAATGTTTGGTATGGGCATTAGGACTGTAGCCAAATGACAGGTTTATATAGGTTGGAAGAATCTTTATGTCAGTGTGCAAGTTGAGGTATGGGTTTCTTTGGAGACAAGTTCTTCATGCTTCTTTATATGATTCACTGCGCTATCTGTTTGATTTCCCTCTTTTGAGCAATGGGGTATTGATTTGTTTGGAATGGCATATAATTGCAGGGTCTATACCAGATTAGAGTGCTCGTTCTTAATGATATACTATGCTGGCGGATTGATGTGCTGTTCATGGAAAGTTTTATTTTCCACTGGAGTGCTGGCTTATATTGACTGGCTTTATCTTGAACACATTCCTTCACATTTGTCCCTCCTTGTCAAGGATCACCCCATCATGTGTAGAGCCAGTTGTCTATCCAAACAACTTCCACTTTTGGGTGGCTTTTTGTCGTCAATTTGCAAGCTGCCTTATTTTCAAGTGAACAATTCTTCAAGTAGTTCCTAGTAATGGACTTTCTACTGACTTTTCTACTGACCTGGAGCGCATGACTATCTAGATGTGATTTAAGACGGTCGCTATCTTCCTTTCTGACTAGGAGATTCCAGCCGTTGTTAGTTATCCCTGTTTCTGGAACAGATTAGCAACTTTGCAGCATTTTTGCTGCAGATTTGTTTCCCGCTGCTGCTGCTTTTTCCCTCCTAATTTTGAGGAGGCATTTAGGAACTTTTTCTGGATTTAAGCACTTGCCTCTCCTCTTGACCCTAGTGGTCATCGTGGCTCGTATATGTGGCAGATATTGGTTGTGAGGTAGGTTGAGCTTGGTTTTAGTGGTTGCTCACAAGAAGGTGCTTGCAATCCAGTCATCCAAAGGAGTCGGGTAATCAGACATTGACTCGCGTCAAGCAAAGGCCTTTTACGGAGATTTAGTGATTGTTTTATCTCATCTTAATTGCCTGGTTTGCATAATAAGCATACCTTGTTCATAATCAGCGATTTGACTACTATTTTGAGAAAATTTAGGATCTAGCTGATCTTTTGTAGAGTTTGGCCAGACCGGCTGTAAATATCCATCTATTTTTTTGCATAAACCAAGCCTATTCATGTTTTTAGATTTTTGACAATATAAGCTCCCGTCAGTGCTTTTCATTCATGATTTATTATGCTTCAGCTTATCTGTAGATTAAGCACTTTCCAGTACAAGCTTTTAAACCTGAGTATAGAGTTCATGGTAGTCTTCTAGCAAGGTTGTGAAGGGTTATAATGTAGCATCATTGCTCATTGACGATTACTGGCGATAAACTCTCTCTCATATCGTACTTGTGTCGGTATCCCCTTTTTTTTTGCAAGAGACCTTTATGTCAACTCAATACTCTCACTTTTTCTTCATTTCTTTACCTTTACCCAAAAAAAAAGAGATCTATTCTCATGTAAAAACCTATTTTCCTGTTGGAGGGAACTTTACTGCTCTCTTTGTATACTGATATCCTTCTTGCCTTTGGCCTTTTAGAATAATTTCAAGAGGAAAAGTTTTCTCCGCATACTGAAGCCGTAGTTTATCAAGTCTACTCCTGCTAGGATCGAGTGAGTCTGGTCTATAAGTAGTAGGTCAATTTTTTGCCCAAAAATAGAGGTAGGTATCTAACCTAGTCATCTCTTGTGGGACCATCTGTAACCAATTTATGTTGGCTGGAGGCCATGCCATAAAAAATATCTCATAATCAGTTTCTTTTTTTTCCAACTGGATGGGATGCAACGAAGGTTGTTGGGTTCACATGCTTAAGATGTCTAGGGTGTGCTATGATTGCTTATTACGAGCAGGATTGCTGTTATAGCTTGACTGGTTTTTGTGTTCACACCGTCCATCAAAGGTGAGGGGACCATGCTGCAGGATGTACCTCTCGAAATCTTTTTCCTTTCTAGTTTTTTTTTTGGTCAAAATTTTCTTTCTAGCTGGAAAAGCGATTTTTGCAAAAGCTTTATCCGGGGTACTCCGTGCATCCTGACTATCAATTTTTAATCTTTCATTGTGGTTGTCAATGTAGGTTTTGTGGCTCCTTTGTTTAACTGCAAATGACCTATATATCTGTCAGCGATATTTAGTATTACCATTAACTACTACAAGTTTCAGAAAAGTTTCTAAAAGGTGATGAATCCAACAGTTATAGACACTTTCCATGGCAAAAAAATAAATTTGTGGGACAATTGTCTATATTACTCAAAATAACCATGAGCCATGCCGTGGAATTTTCTTCTTGTTGCTGCTCCTTGCTGCTGATTTTATTGTCATGCGGCAACTAAGTTAACTCATGAGTTTTAAAATTAAATTCCTATTCTTGAGCTGTGATGTGGGATTCTCTTTTCCCATGATCAAGAGAAATCTCTCTCTCTCTCTCTCTCTCTGTGCCGTGACAGTATGTGTAATTTTTTTAAATATTATGTATATGATACAAGATATAATTATATTATTGTATCCCTAACTTACATTACTTTTACTCTATTCTCTCACTGCATACATTTCCACGTTTTACTATTACTATAACATATACTGAGAAACAATTGATCTCCTTTACACATGGTGGGCCCTTTTGTCAGTATATCATATTTTTCTGGAGATAAAATCTCAGCATTCTTATTTGACGATTCCCTATGATTTTAAGAATACTTGATTTGTTGTATCATTGGAGTAACTTTGGCTCACTGCATGTGTTATCCCTTAAAAAAAGAAAAAAAAGAAGGGGAAAGGAGGAAAAAAAATGGTGGATGAGTGGAAAAATAAAAAGGAAAGGTTCTCGCTCTCTATATTTTCTTGACTTTTTTTGCTGAAATTTACAATGAAATCACTGACACCTTGTTAGAAATCCCTTGAGGAGCTTTTCTTATGTCATTGGCTTCCTGCCAATGTTTTACCTGGTTGTATAACTTTACGAAGTTGCATTCAAAAGAACCTCAAACTGTAGCGTATGAAGTACGACAGAAATTCAGCCCCTGGAAATGCCTCATGCTCCATTCTACCCTAATATTGTTGGATGGGGTCTTGCTCCTTAATCCCTTAGTCAGGCTTATGCTTGCCACGTGACACGAGGATAGGCATGTCAATCTTGAGGATTGCTGAGCGGAAGATTCTGGCATTTGCACTGAGCAGTCTAGCATTGCTGTGAATTGTGCTGCTGTCCTATTTACTTTCTCGTTTAAATTCAATGTGTCCGTGGAGTCCAAAGAGAGCCACCTGCTGCTGAATTTGGAGTTGATATGTCATCTGTATGGAATTAGATGTTTTCATAGTTGCTACTGTTATCATCACCTCATCCAAGAATGTTGGAACATAATCCACCAGGGTTGCGGCTATACAATTGGTAAGGGTATAAACTTGACATGCACTTATTTTCTCGCATATAGTTGCTTTTGTTGTCTCAGGACCAGTTGGAAACATGTCGAATATGCATGTTCATGCAAAGCTGATGTGAACCTTGCTGTTGTGGGACTAGTTAAGGAGATAATCTGATTATGAAGATAATGCCCAATGCTAATTGTGTATGACATTTATATGGCAAGGGTATTCTTGTTTCATGATTGCCATTGCAACTTTTCTGCTTTGTTTATATTTTTTCCCTCGACAATGTCAATCTAATGTGTGTTGATTTTTAGGCTTCGGAGCTCGCTTTGGCTTCAATTTAAACCCCATCAGATTGCTGCTGGAGCTGCCTACCTTGCTGCTAAATTCCTCAATATGGATCTTGCATCTTACCATAGTATTTGGCAGGAATTTCAAGTAACACCGTCTATTCTCCAAGGTAATGGAAATGGTATCCAGGTTTCTTTCATTATGTGAATTATGGCAGCTGCTCGTAGATATAGATAAGATACTATCCTTCATACATGCATAAGCTCTCACCAAGGAAATTACATGGCAAGAGCTGAGTTTAAGAATCTCCCTAACTTACCCTTGTAAGTTTTAGAGTTTCACTAGTAGCTTAACATGTAGAGTATTTTGCAAGCGAGAATGAACATATTTATATGGTTTTGAACTTTGCGGCTCTTACTCATGCTTGTTAATATGTGTCAGCAGTCAGCTTGTTTTGATTACTCGTTATTGTTTTTCAATGTTCTGCAATCCATTTCATTTCAAGGTCCACCCTAGTTTGCAATTGACAGTAGCCCGGCTGCTTCCATGATTTTTTTTTTTATGCAGATGTGGCCCAACAATTGATGGAGCTGTTTTAGGAAATCAAAAGCTGCTATTGCTTTGCGGTATCATGGTTATTCCTCCTAATCTTTGAAAGACAGAGCCCTTTTAATGTCGTCACGAGTCACGACGCATGTCTTGTCGACAACATTGTCGCTGTGATTGTGTCTTGAGTTTGAGTAGATGGGGTTGTACAGTGAGCAAAGAAGAATGAAAAATGCAGTCTCTGAAAAAAGTTTCTAGTTGAGTTATGCATTCCGGGGGGGAAAAGAGGTACAACGTTGTGGAGTATACTTTGCAAAATGCAAATGAGCATTGAGTACTTTGTTTTCCCAATACCCCGTTTCCACTTGCTACTTGTTTCCTTATACCATCGGCCGGCACATTGTGGCATGGCGGGCTGCAGTCCAAGTTCTCAAAATTGTGACATGCCGGAAGGCTAAGAGCACTGCTGGAAGTCAGAGATTATGTGTCGAATGTTTTTGAGTGTCAACTTAATTCGGAGAAATCGGTTATGTTTCGAGTGATCGAGGTCTGCACGAAGTATGGGAGATGCGCCCTGTGAGCATAAATTTGAATTTTGCCTGGACAAGGTTGGAGACAAGGTGTGGGGGTCTAAAGAGTAGTAATTTTTTCAACTCATAACTTTATAATAGCAAAGATTCATGAAATCGTTATAGGCCGAATGAATGTCTTTTGGTGCTATGGTGAGTTTGTCATTGAAAAGCAATAATTAGAAAGAAAATTTTCCCAACTTAGATCAATCATCATGTAACCTAGGAAATTGAGTCAATAAAAAGTAATTTCATTGTCCATAAAAATGTCCATAATCTCTAAACTTTTGGTGAATATATTAAGTCCAAACTGATGAAATAATCGATTGTTACTTTGCATTAATTTAACGAAAGATAAGTATTCAAAAATTTCTTCTTTCAAAATCATTGATGTTTGGCGAAACAAATGTACCTTTAATGGCGATGTGCACCAGAATTGGACCGCAAACGTTGAGGTACATGAACTGGAATCAGACTGCAAACATTGTTTGGGGCTTATCGTCCTACGTACCCGTAATTGTATTGTGCACCATAATAGGACCGCAAACATTGGGGGTACATGAACTGGAATCGGACTGCAAACATTGTTTTGGGCTTATCGTCCAACGTTCCCTTAATTGTAATGTGCACCAGAATCGGACGGCAAGCATTGAAGTACGTGAACTGGAATCGGACTACAAATATTGTTTCGGGCTTTATCGTCCTTTCATGCGATTTTCGATTTTTTGTTTTTCCATGGCGATCGGTCCTCGAGCTTTCATAGCCATCCAGACCCTTCCACACAAGCTAATGACATAGATTGATTCCTAGGTCATTGATGACGCGAGAGCCCCATTCTGGGGTCGATGATGCATTCGACGGCCCTGATCATATCAGTCGACACGCACGGATTGAATTCACTTCAGGGGACCCGCTCCACGTCCCTGAAAAAATTCAACAGACCCGAGGGCGGAAAACCGAAGCACGCCCGTCGAATTTCATAAAAAGCTCTTTTAACCTTTTGGGGGGTTTTGGAGTCCCCAAACGTTCTTCGATCGCTCGATCGACGTTGCCAGGTCAAACACGTCAAACCCCCCGACACGATTTCTGTATCTTTCGGCATTTCGATCATTCCCCATTTCGTCACGACACTGTCCAAAAGCAGCGTGCTTCCCCTGTTTTCTTGTTGGGAAGGAATTGCACCACCGGTTCGTTGGAATCAATAAAAAAAGTCCGGAAAATCTTAAATTTATTGTATCTTTGCAGATTTAAATCCATTCATTTCAACCACTGGGGCAACTTTAGTAGCCACTCTTCCTACGTGAAAATGGGGAAAGTGGGAGGTTTGAATCTTCATATTTTCAGAGGGGATTTGGATGTTTCAGGTGTAGGTTTTGATCCCACGCTCTACAAGTAAAAGTTAAAGTAAGAATAAATTAGGACCAAAAAAAAAAACAATCATTTTTCTTAATGGGCTTTGCTAGCATAACAATCAAATAAATGTGAAATAAGATGTTGTGAGTGATAAATTCTCAAAGGAGTAGACTCCACAACAATGTATAATCATTTATTTTTTAGTTTGATCCAAACTACTATTCTCCCGATAGATTCAAATTGCCATTGAATCATTTCTCTTTAATTGGTCATATTTTGCTAATCAAGTTCATTTTGCTAATTTTGGCAAGAAATCGTTGACATAAATGTTAACCATTTTATGTTGCTCAGGTGGTGCTAATGTGGACCATTTTCTAATTTCTTTTTTGAGATTTTTTATGATTTTTATATATTTTTCTTTTCATTTCCTTTTCTTTTCTCGTTTCCCTTTATCCCTCCGGCGATTGTCGCCAGGCCTTGTAGATAGCCAATGGACCACCAACCTCAGGTGAAGGCCACCCTCACCAACCATTGGCAAAGGGCTACCCTTGCCAACCTAGGCTCATGCATCCCTTGCCTAAGGCTTGGTAATGGCCTACGGAGTGGGGGATGAGGATAAGAAAAGAAATGAACAAGCAAAGGGAAAAAAAGAAAAATATTCATAAAAATATAAAAAATTAATAAATTATTTACGTCAATACTAATCATGTCACGTAGAAATAAACACTGACTAAATTGTCACATCGACACTTTCTCGTCAAAATTGAGTAAAAAGACTAAATTGATAAATTGATAAATTATTAAATATTTATAATTAAATCTGTATAATTAAAATGTTTGTGATGGCACTGTAAAAAACTAAAAATTACAATAAATTTATTTGTTCGCTCGTTTAAATATTTCGTCGGAAATCGATCTGTAAAAAAAAAAGAAAAGAAAAGGTGGGCGCGAGACAGCAGGCATCCCCCGTTTTCGCGGTGGAGAAGTTCCGAGGGAGTTCAAAACTGGCAGGAGACGAGACACATGGCGTCGACGTAAGGCAGCCTCCGTTGAATGGAAAATCACGCATCTCGCACGTGTTGGATTTCCACGTACGGAACGATTTTAGTCTCGCCTTACGCGACTGCAAAGTGATGATTATTATCGAATCAAAGGTGATGTTTCTTCTTCTTCGTTTGCAAATCAAATGCAAGCTCCACGCGTGCACAGTCGTCACGTCCACGTCGAGTCGGTAAATGGCAGAGGAGCCTTAAGGCCTGCCAGACCAGACCTCTCTTCTATTTTCTTCTTTGCTGTCGTTTCGGTACTGCTCTTTGTTTTCCCACTACAGCAAAAAATTTAAAAAAATATAATAAAACTTATCATTAAAATACATTTGAGTTCAAAAATTTGTAAAGAAGAGTATAAATAAATCTTAAAATTTATTAAATTGATATAATCGACTTCTTTCGCTTTCTCTCTCCTATAGGGCAATGGCCTAACTATAAGGCTAAAACAACGTTGTTTTGATTCAAATCTAAATTTTAATGTAAATTTTATTTAAATTAAATTAAAAATAAGTTTTTTTATTTTAAATGTGAGCATGAGAAACCAAGCTAGTTAGGGCTTCCTTGTTGCCACCACGCCACCATTGGTGGGAGGGGCAGCAAGAGTGATGGATGGTTGGAAGGGGCCGTCAAGGCCAAGCTAGTGTCCGAAGACCCTTCATGGTGATACTGGGCGTTGCAAACCTTGCCGCAATTTCTCGAACACCTTTTTTAAATATAATTTAACTTATTTTTATTTTAATTTAAAAAATTATATTAAATATTAAATTTGTATCAAAATAACATTTTAGCTACGTCATTGCCACATATAGTAGAAAAAATAATAGAAAAAGCTATGTCACTCATTTTCTATTGATCAAGTTGGATGAATTTAACAAAAAACTCAACCGTACTAATTTAATAAATTTTATAATTTGATTGTACATTTTTCTAACTTTAGAATTCAATTGTATTTTTACAACAAGTTTTAGAAATTTCAGCACACTTAACCAAAAAAAAAAACACGTGCAGGAATTTTGTTCTGATGAACATAAGTAGTTTTTATTTTTGAAAAAATTCTACTTTTTGTCTTCTTTCTTCCACTCTTTTTTCTAACAAAGTTGACCTTAAAATTCGTGGAAATAAGTTTTCTTTATTTTCACAATTATTCTAATGGAGTCCATCGGATGCCAGAAATGGTCAAATCTAGCTCGCTCACGCAGCCGTCGGATAATGTCACGGTGCGATGCGGGTAAAATTATTTTTTTCCAGTCGATCATCCATGTGGGCGCCGACTCTCCAATACCGTTTTATATTTATCCATATCGATGACCATGTCGGCTGGACTTGGTTTTCAGATGGACTCGATTAGAAAATCTTCGAAGCTATAAAAATCCGACTAGACAAATTAAAAAAATTTTATTTTTTATTTATTTATTTCTCCGGGGACCGTGAATTTTATAAAAATGGGGATTGCATCTCCGTGACTACTAGAGAACCATTCCCATTAGCCTAAAAAAAAAAAAAAACGAAAGAAACATATGTGCTTAGAGCATATGCGCAAATTGCATAGAATGATTCCCAAATACCTTAATTTAAAGAACTAATGCACAAGATGATGCTGGGAATGGACCTCTTCTATTGGCTTTGTTTTTTTTATATGAAGGACATGCCCGTACCTGTCAAAAGAATTGTTATATAATCTAATAATTCTATAGTTCGCCAATTCGTTAACATTTCGTGCTGATTGGCCTCTTGAGGACCGGCCATTTGGAATGACCCAGCTAATCTCTTTCTTTTTATTGTTATTTTTAACCATGGCGGTTGACATCTTTTGACCTTTTTATTTAGAGGGCACTTAAACCGTCATGGCTGACGATGTTGACGTATAGATTTAGATACTACCATATGATTTTTTGAAGCTTGAGTAACAAATTAGGTTTCGAGTAAAAACAAAGAAAAAGAAATTCTTATTTCCAAAATAAAAACCATTTCTCTTTCTCAATAGAAAAGCTATGGTTGACAATGCTCAACTTGGCCCATCACACGACTACAATGAGAAAATCTGAATATGAGATGATGCAACACATTTAATTTTGTATGTTGACATGAATCGATATCCGTTAATTGTAATTCGATTATGTTTTAGTATATTTTATATTGATACGATTTAGACATGAATTACAACCCAATACAAATTTGGTACGCGAGATGCACCATGCATGCGCACGGTCAGCGTAAAGCATCGGTAGTAGCAATCCGGGTTCTTAAGAATGTTAATTCTAGATACGACACAAGAACACCTTTGGAATGCGACCATTATACTTTCCACTATCGTAAAATTCTCACACGCTCAATAAAGGAGTGAGGGGTAGAATTGTCATTTCGTCTCTTATCGATTTTTCAAACGAGTGGAATGAAATTAGGCCTTTTCTATTGGATCGGACCGGTTGAACGGAATCCCCCAAAAGCGCCGGCAGATTTTACTAGGACCCGCCCCGAGAAAAAGGCATTTCATCGTCACATCATGTAGATCTTGCCGCCAATCCCTCTTTTGGCACATACTTTTCATAATTTTATACTCTTATAAAGAAAAAGGTATGAGGTCTCATTATAAAACAATACCCAATTATACTCCTCATCGAAAATTGATTCTTGCCGTCAAAGCTAAAATATTTGTAGACATCACTATTTTAAGATTCCAACTGAGGAAAGCGGGCATCCGGCGGGAATAATTCACTTCTGAACCAATCGAGACAAGACATGGGCAAGCATTACATTACATTGACTGCAGTGATCATTTTTGACCCCTTTATCCTACCTTGTCTCGAAGGTAATGGAACTACTCTCGCGAAATGAGGAATGGACCGAAATCTCGCCATATGTCTATAATTTTTGCGGGTTTATGGTAATTTTTTTAAAATTGCTAAAAATTAGAAAAAGGATCACATATTTTCAACATAAAAAAGGAATGTATTAATTAACGTGGAAATGCAATTCCTCGTGTACTTATTACAAGATAAAAATATCCCGAGAAAATGCGAAAATAAATAGGGACGTTTCAACGCCACGACGGCGCACGTAATCCTCGTCGTTTTCATCTTCTCGTCCTCGTTCTCTCGCATTTATTGTTTATTATCATTTACGATTATTAGCATTATTATTTCGATTTTCCTTCCTTCGAAACGCGTGCCGCATCGGATTTTCTCGGCTCGGATAATTTTCCCTGAAAACGGACAGAAAGCGAAACACCGGGAAAAATTATCGAGAGGAGAAGGACAAGGAGAGCCTTGCGGAGAGAGGAACTAAGGGCCATTCCCCCGCGACGTGGATCAGCAGAAAATATCTCCATGGACGCCTCGTCGCCGGCTCAACGACGCCTCCGGGCCATTCGCCACCACCTCGCCGCCGCCGCCGACGTCTCCGGCGATGGCTCCGGCTCCGCGGTCGCCGCGAGCCCCACGGCCGGCGAGTTCTTGTCAGGTGAGCCACGTCTGACTTTCGCTCTATGAATCTTATGCGTCCGAGCGGACGTGAGGCAGTGGCTTCTCGACGCTGCGGTTGTGGTCTGTCGGAGATGAGGAGGAGTGAGTCTGGTGTTGAATGAGGTCGCTTCCGATCTGCTTCGGCGTGATTCGAAGCCAGTGTTGGAGAAGACTCGATTTTTTTTTTTCTTTTTGTGCGGTCTGTTTTTTTTTGTTGATATCGCAACGTGATTGCTGCTCGAGAGGAGGCCGTGAATGCGACTCGCTCTTTTTGGATTCTCGGGTAGTTTGGCGGATTGATGATTCTCATTGGCTCTTCTCGTTCTTTGGTTGCTTTTGATTTCCTTTAGACATTGATCCGTCATGTAAGGTGGGGTAGTGTTCACCGCCTCCACTATCGATGTAGCGCAGAGTATTGCTTTTGAGTGGGATCCGCGGGGTCGTTTGCATCGCAAAAAATCTTCTCTTTTTGGCGATTGTAACGCATCGAGTTGATCATCCCACTTATATTGGTTTCTGAACGACCTGAGTGACTTTTTTTGGGGTCAATAATTGAAGTGTCGTGGATTTTTGTTCGTAAGTGGACTTTGCATCGTTAAATTTGTGGAGTCAGTTCAGGTTCTTGATTAAGATTTGTTTAGGCATTGTTCTTCCACAGGGTCGCTTTACTTCAATTCACGTCTAATGATATCCTCCCTGGGAAGAGGTTTGGTTTCCTGAATCTGAAGTGCCTTTATGTTTGTAATGATTAGTTTCACCTCTGGTGAATGAAAGGGCGATATAGGGTGAAATTTGCACTGGGGACCTTTTTCCCTGGAGCCCTCTTGAAAGAACAAGATGGATATAAATAGGGGAGGACATAGGGACAAGAAATGTGAGCTGTACTTTATTTTGATGTCATGTTTTAGGAGGTGAGTCGTGGTTATTTTGCTGTCCATATAACGAAGCGAGGAGTGTTTCTTATGAAGCATTGACACTCACAGCAAGACTGGCTCTCTGTTTGGAGTTTTTCATGTTGTGTGTTAATGCTGGTATCCTTTCACAATGGTCCCAAATGTTGCTTCCTGACCTGACGTGCATCTATCTTCATGATAGAGGACATGTAGTGCAGCAATTTAGCTGACTTGCCAGTTACCTGGAGGATTTTGAAGCAGCTATTGAATGGTTTTTCAGCTCTCACAGGCTGGAAGTATCTACAAGTGTTGTTTAGGATTGTTAGCTTTTAGAAATCGATACACACATGAATCACTATTGCATTAATTGGTTGGTTTGGAAGAATATCCAATTGTTATTCATATGTTGATAATATGCATACAACTGAACTGGTATAGCCTATCAATTAGTTGGTATTCGGGAAATAATTTCAGAATCATTTAATACCTTTTTTTTTCATCTGGCTTATTACAAGGTGCATCAAGCCCTATCATGTTGCATGGGGAAAGTACATATGTTCCTTAGTAGAAAGTTTGATCAGTCGATCGCCTATGGGGTGACCTGTGTATTATTGAATTGCATGATGCGGGCATTACTTTTTTGAAGTTCTATATTTTTTAGGTGACCATGTCCGGTCTGTTGTTCAAGTTAATAATCCAGCATGTCTATTTCAAGATAGTGTAACAGCTTGTCCATTCATAGTCACATGCTGAAATATTTGCTATTTTACCCTTGCTAGTTGCCACCTTATATAAAATGAGAGTGCTTTAGTCGATATGGTCTCTTATCTACATTAATCATATCAGTTGCTTGTATTGTACTCTGACAGAGCAGGGGTATAGCGTTGTGCTTCCGGAGAAACTGCAGACTGGAAAGTGGAATGTATACCGGTATGTTGTTATATATGTCTACAACTCTTTGCTGTATTGCTTTGTCACAATAAACTAAAGTTTGATTGACTGAGAACAGATCTGTTCGTGCTCCTTTGAAGCTCGTGAGCAGATTCCCTGATCATCCTGAAATCGGTACATTGCATGATAATTTTGTGTAAGCACTCCCCATTAAAGCTTTTCATTCTTCCATGTTTTTAGCCTGAAATGTTTTCAGACTGCTGCAGCTATCTTTTCCTTTTTCTCTTGTGACTTGGTATTGTATGATCCTTCTCTGCATTCATTTTGTTGAGAAAATAATCTGACATGTTCTCTCTGGTGATGGTCATACAGGCACTCAGTAGAAACTTTTCGAGATTACAAATATTTGGGTACTCGAGTACGGGTAGATGGAACTGTTGGAGAGTAAGTTTAGCCTTCGCTTCTCTTATATCTATGAATAGGCTGCTGGTTGGCATTGGTGTTCTTTAGTCTCATTATTCAAATATGTGCTGAAAGGTACAAATGGATGACATATGGAGAGGCAAGCACTGCTCGGGCAGCTTTAGGTTCCGGGCTAATATATCATGGTATTCCAAAGGTGAACTCTATGCTCCAATCTTGGTTATTTCTATTCTACCTCAACTCGGAAGGATGCGCTTGACTTTTCCTTTGCAAAAGTAACTCTGAAATCAATCTATATATGTTTCTTTTCAGGGATCTTCAATAGGATTGTACTTTATCAACAGACCAGAGTGGCTTATTGTTGATCATGCGTGCTCAGCATACTCTTACATTTCTGTTCCTCTATATGACACGCTAGGTATGCACTTGCTTGTCAACAACTCTGTTTGAAGCCTGATTACTATATATTCATCTTTTTACTGTGCATATCTTCATTCCTATCTTTGCAGGACCGGATGCTGTCAAGTATATTGTGAACCATGCTGCTATACAAGCCATATTTTGTGTACCCCAAACGCTCAATGTGGTTAGTCCATCCCTTTTCTGTCTGGGTGATCGCTGTTTATTTGAATTGGTCTAAAAATGGAATTGACTAAGTATTATGAATTGATCTCATTGGTGCCGGATGGTTTGAGGAGGAAATAGGCGAGTGTGCCCTCTGAAGCCTTCTATTTTCCGCAGCATAGTGGTCCTATTTCTTTATAGTGCTCTCTTTGAATTCTGCTTCATTTGTATTTAGCTGCTGAGTTCTTTTGACCTTACTTTCTGTTGTGTTTATGCTGAATTTGCAGTTGTTGAGCTTCCTTTCAGAGATTCCCACTGTACGCCTTATAGTGGTAATTAACCAAGCCTAATTTTCCATTTAACCTGCAACAGATGATAATATGCTTCCAGATATTTAAACTCTTTTATCTTTTTCAATCCTATGCTTGTTTATTTCATAGGTGGTTGGAGGCATAGATGAGCAAATTCCGTCACTTCCATCTACAACTGGAGTAAAAGTCTTGACATATTCCAAACTACTTAGTCAGGTATGACATAATTTGAGACTATAAATTTCTTTTGTAAAATGAAAATTAGGCTGACCTATGATTGTTTGCATCAATCCTAACGATAATCTATCAAGTTGATCTTATTTTCTTTAGTGAAGTCACCATAATTATAAAGTGCTCTTACATCCTTAGGAGGAGTTCCAAATAGTGTTTACTACGTTTAACATTGTCTATCTGAAAGTTGAAAGCTCTAGAACAGTCAAACCTTTGCTGGGAATAATTGTTTATGGAAAAACAAAGAGAATGAGTGCCATGCTGTAAATATTTTCTTGACAGAGGATGGTGGGTTTACTTGAAGTCATACTTTAGTAATCTCCATGTCGCAGTGATTTGTTCTTAATGGCCATGTAGAAGACTGGGGATTTCTTTGTCCACATATAAGCATTTTTGATAACTCACACAATCATCTCTGATCACATGGAATTTGCCTGTTTCCAGTGTCTCAGGAAAAAGTTTGTCATTATATTTGCACATTTATTTAGTTTAACTGTTACCAATCTTGTACTATGCTGAATATATGTTCTCCTGAGAAAGTGATTTCTCTTAATTACGTATAATTGTTAGGGTCAAAGTAGCATCCAGCCATTCTGTCCACCGAAACCAGATGATGTTGCTACAATTTGTTACACGAGTGGAACAACTGGAACACCAAAGGTAAATACTGCATTCAGTGAATTTCCGGTCCTTATGTTTGAGCTTTGATCCTTGTAACAGTCGAATACATATGGTGACTCCTTGTTTCTTGTGTTAACTGATTAGGGAGCTGTACTGACCCATGGCAACTTAATAGCAAATGTTGCTGGCGCCACTTATAATATTAAATTCTACCCTTCTGATGTGTAAGTAGTGGGCTTTCTGTTTAGTATGTGGCATATGGTCATCTTGTCCGCAGCCTTTTAATTACTTGCTCTGTTTTTGCTCGCATACCTTTTATTTGTGCAGCTACATATCATATCTTCCGCTGGCACATATCTATGAAAGAGCCAACCAAGTCATGACAGTTTATTTCGGAATTGCTGTTGGATTCTACCAGGGGGTATGCTTATTGAGACATTACTAATTAGTTAGTTTTTTCCATTACTCCTGTGAATGATGCATGTCAACTTGTTTGTCTTGATGTTTGTGATATTAGAAGTTCCATATTACTGATGAGGTGATTATAGGAGAAGAAACAAAAGTTTGAGTTGTGAGGGAACAAAGTCAGTATTTGCTGTTCAAGAACAGCTTGTTGGTCAGTGGGGTTAATTGTTGATCTGTGGAGTTCTAAAGGCCTTGAATGCTTACTTGGATCTATTGTATTTGCATTTTCATTGGGAAGGTTCCCTTTGGAACCACCTGTTTAAGTACTTTACAGGCTTGCTTAAGGGTTTAACTTTGAAGTAGTTCATTAGGCACATGGGAGAGCCATGTTGCAGATTTTCTTAGGGCTAGATCTTTATTGAGATTTTCTCTGCCAATGTAAGGGACACTGCAGCAGCCACTCAGAGAATCAGTAGTCAGTGTCAAACTTTCTTTCATATAAATCATTGAAGTTGCATATCTCGTGAGAACATTTGTGGCTTAAATGAAATGAGAGAACAGTGTCTGTCAGTAAATTGCATTTTCGTCAGTTACAGTGTGGTTAATTAATGAATTTAACTGAAGGCCTTGAATGCTTATTTGGATCCATTGTATTGGAATTTTCATTGGGAAGGTTCCCTTTGGAACCACCTGTTTAAGTACTTTACGGGCTCATGTAAGAGTTTAACTTTGAAGTAGTTCATTAGGCACCTGGAGAGCCATGTTGCAGATTTTCTTAGGGCTAGATCTCTATTGAGATTTTCTCTGCCAATGTCAGGGACACTGCTGCAGCCACTCGGAGAATCAGTAGTCAATGTCGAACTTTCTTTCATATAAATCATTGAAGTTGCTTATCTCGTGAGCTCATTCGTGGCTTAAATGAAATGAGAGAACAGTGTCTGTCAGTAAATTGCATTTTTGTCAGTTACAGTGGCTAGAGTTTTTGCACTGAATTTACTCTGAAGACAGTTAATCTTTACCTGGTTGTTGCCACGAATTTTGATTTGATCCAATCCGTTAGTTCGTAGAGCTATCGACTTGATTGCAGACATTTCTGAAGCACCTATAACAGAGGGACAGATAGTCAAATTTTTCCAGTTCACTTATTTTCTCTTTTTTCGTACACCTTATTCTCCTTGACTTGATTGTTTCTAAGTTGAGATATGATCTCAATTTGAGAGGGAAGCTGGCAAATTTGATGAGCTAATACTTTCTCAGAATAAGGAACTTGCTTTACCATACATCTATTTTTTCGTGAAAGTGATATTCATATATGCATTCACTTGGTGTGGAAACACATCCGAATACATGTAGTGCTGTCATAAAGTTAATGGTTAAGATGTGATATGTTTCTGCATATTATGTACAATTTTCATCTTGGTATTAGATAACTTTTTAAGAAAGCAGAGTCATGTCATGGTTCATTATAGGATAGACTATTGGTTTCATGAAGTTATTCGAGAAGCCATCAACAATTGTGAAAAAGCTAAAATTTTTGTATTAGTCTTCCATTTTTTGATTCTAGTGGCTTGACAAATTATTCTGTGCATCCTTTATTTAAGAGTGGCCATACATGCTCCCATCTTTTTCTGTACAGGATAATCTGAAATTAATGGATGATATGGCTGCCCTGAGACCCACCATATTTTGCAGCGTACCTCGCTTGTACAATAGGATATATGCTGGGTAAGATGGGAAGTAACTTTATTTATTGTCAGATGCATAGTCCAGCAGTCAATTTAATGAGTGCCTCAACCGTGCAGTGTTATTAATGCTGTGAAAACATCTGGTGGACTGAGGGAGAGGCTATTCAATGCTGCATACAATGCCAAGAAGCAGGCGATGTTGAATGGTAAAAAAGCCATCCTAGTTTTAATAAATTTTCCTAAGTTTGTCATGTTTATCTCTGAAGGCTTCATCTTGAACGCTTTTTGTGAACTGTTTCTGAATATTAAAGATGTGCCTTTCTTGGCTATAGAATGAAAATCCAAGGGAGGAAAAATGGAAAAACCATCTTTTTTAACTATGTTAAGGACAGCTAGAGAAATAGAACTTTCAGGACTCTGAAGGATAATGCTTGTTCAACTATTGGAACACCCCAACAAAGTTTAGAGGCCTAAAATTTGCTAAAGTAATAAGTAGTCAGCACCCCCAGAGTATTTTAATGCAGTCTTATTGTTCCACCTGGTAATGTGCTACAATGCTTGAGTTGGAAATTGTATTTTGATACCTGTTATTGGATGTTTACTGCCCTTTTTCTCTGTAATTTTTAAGAACCTGACGTATGCAATTATTTTCTGTCACCAATAAATGGTGTACTTGATTTATCTGCCTTGTAGATTTCTTAGAACTGCTCTTGATTTTTGTGGAGCTTTGTCAATTCTCTTTGTGAAGTTTGCCACTCCCTGGTTCCCTCACAAGGAGATTCTTGTGCACCTATCAGCTGAAAAGCTTATTAGTTTCTGCAAATATAATAATTTCAGGCAAGAACCCATCTCCCATGTGGGACAGATTGGTTTTCAACAAGATTAGGGAAAAGCTTGGTGGAAGGGTACGTTTTATGTCATCAGGCGCTTCTCCCTTGTCTCCTGATGTGATGGAGTTCTTAAAGATGTAAGTCAGCTTCTTTTCTGTGAATTGTCATTTGCCTTCTGCTGATAGAAATGCTACACTTCTAATATATCTATACTAGCTAATTAGCTTGTTCACTTCATGTTGATCATATACTTAATTGATGATAATGAAAATATATGAAACAGAAAGCAATTTCTTCACTCCTTTCATTATTGCCAACATTACCTAAGACTGATAAATCTGAATTTTATTTTGGTATGTAAATGGTCATTGGGAGAAAGATGAGGCATCCTTTATTGGTCTTTTAGCCAAATTGATTTGATGAATTTATTTTTTTGTCATTGGGTGAAAGCTGAGTCATTGATGGATGGTTTCATACCATTTCGATGAATTATTTTTGCCAACATTTCTAAACTTTCCTCTTCATTTGTATGTGACGATAAACAATCCAGGTTTCATATTATTTAAAGAACCTTTTTGGACTGTCTTTTTAAGAATTTTAAGAAGACAATTTGTCATTGTACACCTCATTAATTAGAGGGTCAACTTGTACAATATAGATGTATAGATCATTCTGCTGTTGTTCTGACGGGCATGTTGGATTTCTCTTCAGTTGCTTTGGTGGTTGGGTAGCTGAAGGATATGGAATGACAGAGACTTCTTGTGTTATAAGTGCTATGGATGAGGGTGACAACCTAACTGGTCATGTTGGTTCTCCTAATCCAGCCTGTGGTATGTTGCATTGTGATTTCATTGGACATTTGTTATTGCAGTCAACATTGCTTACTGCACATAATTAGCATTATGACACTGTGGCTTCAACTTGCATCAGTTTTACTTCTCATCGACCAGATCACAGAAAATGGTCTCAAATGCTGTGCAATTGTCTAATTTCTGCTTTTTAGTCCCCCCAAAAAATCATTTCTGCTTTGTCGGTCCTTTTTAGTCGGATTGTGAGACAAATATATTACATTTAGTCAGTTTGTATTCTTGGTTGTTGAGTAAAGAGAGTTATTAATTGTTCTACAGTTTTGGTATTAAAGAGTGAAGACATTTCTGGCAATTAATGTGTTCATCGAGAGTTTTGGTGATTTCCTATGTGAAATTGAAAACAAATGGTTTAGTGTGAAATTTTGCATGATTTCACCACACTATTATCTTTGTGGGACTAATCATTATCTCAATGTGTTTCTTGTTTGGTACTGATAGTTAATTTCCTGGGATTTTGGACCTGATAGCTGGCATGTACTAAATTCACGGAATAGAAAGCCTTAGATTGGGTTTCTATATGAATCTTAATTTTTCTATTCACTGTTTATTCTTGTTTTGGGTTGAGAAAACAAAGTTTCTCTGTTTCAGAAATTAAACTTGTGGACGTTCCAGAGATGAATTACACCTCTGAGGATCAGCCGTATCCGCGTGGTGAAATCTGTGTCAGGGGTCCTATCATTTTCCAAGGCTATCATAAAGATGAAGTGCAGACGTATGTTATTTCCTTTGTTTCTGGATTCTAAGTTTAGTTACATTTTGAAAGAGTGTTGTATATGCTGAATTTTGCAGGAGAGAAGTAATTGATGAAGATGGATGGCTTCATACCGGAGACATAGGACTGTGGTTGCCTGGAGGTCGTCTCAAGATCATCGACAGGTGGGATCTTATTTTTTTGTAACTTTCTCATTTGATGAATCAACCAGCTTGTTCTGAAATTATCAATGTGTAGTTGATATAATTTATGCACTGCGAATAAGTGTGCAAAAGAAGTAGTTTTAGTTTGGTCCAGTTCTGCACCAAGCTTACTCCTTGTCAAAATTTATGGCTCCCGTAACTGCCATCTTTACCTCAGTTACTGGTTCTAAGACAGATTAATAGCTGGCAAAATGTTCCAGCTCCCAAAAATTTTAATTCCCTAAAATGTGATTGCCTGGTTCTGTTACTCCCACACTTGGTTTTTGTTGTATTAGGATGAGGTGAATGAATCTGGAGATTTGATGTTTGCATCTCTGGTATCATGACAATAGAGCTGTGTCATGTATAGCAACCCTTATCATTGCTTTGAAGAGGACAAGTCACAATGATAACTGGATATTTGATGTAGCCTTTGGCTAGTTCTTTGACTTTCAAAATTTGAAATCAGACTTTTATTTTATGTTGAGTGTCTCACTTGTAAGTCTAAAGACATAAATAATAGCATTTAATATCACCTTACATATTCAGGAAGAGCTTTGGTTTGGTTTTAGACCAAACCCAACCCACTATACAATGAGCACAGAATGGGTTTTAGAATTCTATTTCCAGTGGACTAGGACCTAAGATTGTTGTGTTGGAGATGGATTATGGTGAAGCAGTTTCTCCAAGTAATTTTTGCTTTTACAGGAAAAAGAACATCTTCAAATTAGCGCAGGGAGAGTACATTGCTCCTGAGAAAATCGAGAATGTTTATGCAAAGTGCAAGTTCATCGCACAGTGTTTTATTTATGGTAAGATGGTGTACTATAACCCTGACCCTGCTCCTCTCTCAGCACTTCCTTCTTCTTCAAGGATCTCTAAGAAACCTATTTGTTTGCTTGTTATAGGTGACAGCCTGAACTCTTCTTTGGTAGCAATTGTCTCTGTTGACCCAGATGCATTGAAAGCATGGGCTGCTTCTGAAGGAATCAAGGTGATTTGTCCTATTCTTTGTTTGGTTGACAATTGTTTTTGGTGGAGAATGAGTACATATTTTTGTTTGACTACGTTCAAATATCTCGCGTAACATTTATACAACCCCCATCTGCCCACACATCAAGAGGAAAACATGGGCATGAAAGTAAAAGAATTGACAGACTTGAATGAATGAATTATTTTGCTAGAACTTGCAAGATGTATATTGCCTCCGTATTTTTGTCTTGCTTGGATGACATGCAGCGGGCTGTGGGTTGACAACTACATACAGACTTATGCTTCTGTGATTGCCAATCTGCAGTATGCAGATTTAGGACAACTGTGCAATGATCCAAGAGCAAAATCCGCTGTTCTTGCTGACATGGATGCTGTTGGTAGAGAAGCACAGGCAAGAACCCTCTAAAGTGTCCCAGATTCACTTATACCCCTTTTTCCCTTCTCCCAGTTCAAATCAAATTTGAATATTATGACAACTTGAACAAGGAAGTGATTTTATGACTTGAATTTTACTCCATAATTCAGCTAAGAGGCTTTGAGTTTGCGAAAGCGGTGACGTTGGTGGCGGAACCATTTGCAGTAGAGAATGGGCTTCTTACGCCAACCTTTAAGGCAAGTCAATAGACATGGAAAGCTCTTATTAGATTTCAAAGACAGATCGATACTAAGAAGAATCCCTCGTGTTAAAATCTCTCATCATTTCTATTCTTGGTCGACAGATAAAGAGGCCTCAAGCGAAGGAGTATTTTGCACGGGCCATAAGTAGCATGTACGCGGAGCTTTCTTCATCGGATCCCTCTCAAAAGATGTTATGATGCAGAGCATGAATCAAAATTGACGATTCTACAAGGAATGAAGGGGCAACAGCGCAACTTATTTAAGAACCCAACTCTGGCATTCTATTTCGGTTGTATCCTTATTCTCTCCAAATAAGCTTGTATCATAATCGGGTGAAATATTCCGTGATCATCGAGTTCAACAATTCTTTATCCTACCCGCCATCTTTCGTGGATATGTCTGAAGAGATGGATGAACTGGGTGGCTGGAGGACTGCTCGTAGACTGCCGCTTTATGTGCAGTGCTACCGTGTGTATGGTATTCTCAGAATCAATACAGCAGCTGATCGAATCGGTCTGGTGAGGCTATAGGTTGTGAAATTTATTCTTAGAAATGTTTTCTATTATCTGTGATCACACATAACTGGGAATTGAATCGATATTTTGAATGGAAACCGAGCAAGAATAGTATTTCCATGTTGCTTGTTCCCTGTTTTATGGGTGATGCTGCACGTATGAGTTCACGACCATTGCCCTACCTTCATCGGCACCACCACCAGTGCCACATAGCAGCTTACCTACCAATATTGACTCTGCTGCAAGTTTTCCATTGACACCACATAGGGACGTCGATTTCTGACACAAGATAAGAACAGGATTTAAACATGGCACGGAATATTACAGGCGTGTATTAAGAATAATCCGTGTTCAGGTCAATATCATGTCAACCAGTAAGACATGATTAATAATATTCAATGTGAGATATAAAATCCACTCGGAGAAATCCATTTAAGATAACGGGTAATAGTAAGTGTTGAGACGCCCTACATTTTGACCCGTTTAGATACAATTAGTCAAAAGGTTATTTTTTTCATATCATTCACTCTTAAAGATTTTAAATAGGTGATATTACATTGACCATGGAAACACTATTTAATTTGATTTGATGATGTTTTGTGGTGGGATTTATTGTGATTCATCATATGAAAAACTAAGGGTAGTTCATGTTAGATTTGTGTCGGTGGATTGCTCTTGTGTCATGATAGGTCATGCGATTGGTCATTTAATCATGTTACATTGGTTGTGTCATGTCCATCCGTTAATTTTTAGGTTGTATTTGTGTCACATTGATTGATTTACAATGAACTAATTCTATTATGTTGGGATTTGCCCATTTTGTGATTTACCTTTATATCGACAACACAACACGAACATGATCAATTGTTGGAATTGCCACCGTTGTACCAAGGGGTGTCAAAATCGAACTGAAATTGAATCCAAATAGAAATAAAGCGAAATTTCATGCATTTTCGGTTTGATTTGGTAATTGAAAAATATCATTTATTTTTCGATTCGGTTTGGTTCGGTTAACTAAACCGAATTGAAATTCTCAATAAAAATTGAACACTCACCTTTAAATTTTTCTTTCTTTCTCACCTTGCACTCTATTGATTTGAATTTCCTGAAAACTTGAATCAAACTGGACCGTTAATACCTCTAAAATCACCTCCACCGTCTAAGCTACGGTCGCCATCCTCTAAACACCACCACCACCAGGAGTCGACAACTCTGCCATCCCCGCCACCACATCACCAGCATTATCGTGAGCTCCACTATCACCGCAATAAGGCCAACTTTTCCACTAACAATTAGTAATAAAAAAATTGAACATTTGAGAGATTAAACAAACCACCATTTGTAATGATTAAATAACGGAAAAGATATCAATAGTGACACATGATTGACTATGGATATATCTGAATCTTTTAAAGAAGTTTATTCGATAAAATTATCAAAAAAATCATAAATTCATTACTCTTATGCCAATTCAAGTTTACATTTTTTTTAATTTAGCTAATTAAGTCTTAAATCTCTTGAGACATTCCCATTAATTTTGGTTGAAGGTGATACGGTTGATGTGGACAATTTCTATAATTTTTTAAAATTAAAAATTATATTTTTTATTATTTCTTTTCTTTACCAAGTCCTATGAGAGAATTGCCAACTAACCCTTACCAATCATAGACAAGGACACAGGAGAGGGCCACAACCCTTGCCAAATTTGGCCAAGGGCCATGCCCAATAGCCAACAAAGGTGTTTGGCCCTCGTTGATGAAGGTTGGCTGGACTTAGAAAAGAAAGAAAAAAAAAAAAAAAAAAAAGAAATTTACAAAATTTAAAAAAAAATCATGAAAATTGTCCATGGTAGTATTAATTGTTCCACGTAGGTTAACTATTATTCATATCAGTAATTTTTGGTCAAAATTAATTGGATGAACTATATTAACAAATCATTAAAATGTTTAGTATTAAATCGACCAAATTGAAAAATTTACGATCGAATCAGTAAAAGTACAATATGTTAGAACTTTTTGATAATTTTCTCAAATTTATTTTGGATAAAAAAAAACAGGATTCAACCATTAATAGTATGTTCTCTGGGAATGGGAACAATCGCCAGGATCCAAGGATAAATAAGCACAGGCTTTTCCCATTTTTGCCAAAGCCCGCGATCCTCGAGTTGCACTCGGACCCCGACAGTGAACGGGCAAGCAAGGCATGTCTCGCATTCGCAACATCTGTTGTCCTTGATGTTCCCCGATCAACCGCCGGCATCGCGTGACTAAATTTAGCGCCATTGCAAGATGTTGTAGACACGAGGAATGCCCGGTTTGATCGTACCGGACGAACGGAGCAGACAGCTCGCGACGAAATCCAACTTGAAAAGAATGGGACAATCCCACGACGGGAGGGGGGCTTTGATCTGGTGGATTGCATCCCATCGTGTCGCATTTGTCGTTATACAAGAAGATCAAAATGTAATTATTTAATCGGACTTTTTTCGCATGTTGCCTAGATAACTAAAAAATGCTAAATAAGTCCCTTTTGTTTTTTTTTTTTTTTTGGCTAAAGAAAAAGAAATACTATATAATTCACTAGGCTCTACTATCGAATAATTTTAACCTCGGATGGCCGGTTTTCCTTTGAGTTATTGTTTTCTTTTTTTTTCAATTTTTTTTTTTATGAAAAAAAAAGAAAATTAAAAAAAAGAACATATAAATATATTCTTTTTATTTGAAAAAAATGCATTTTAAGTTATTATTTGAAAAAAAGAATGACACTTCAGATTTTTATGTGAGATAAAATTCACTTCCAAATTTTATTTAAAAAATTAAGGGCACTTAGGCTCTTAATTGAAAATTTTCCTCTATCCCAAATGTAAGTTGTCCGAATATTTTCCCAAAAAGAAGAAAACGAAAAAGTTAACATTATTTTGTAAGCAAAATAAAGAGAAGGAAAAACTCAAAAGCTTGATCTCGCGAAGACATTTCTTCTTCTTCGGTGGAACATCGCGTCATTGGTGGGAAAGGAGTCGGAGTCGGAGTCGGGGGGAAGTAGCAGAGGTGTTGGTCTCTCCTTCGTCGCGAAAAAGCTCGAGTGGAATTCCGATTCACGGTAGTCAAATACTTCTAGCTGTAGCTGTAGAGCTACAGCAGGTCAAAAGAGGAGGACAACCTCAGACGCCCACTTCCTGATATTGCCCCGACAGCCAACTCCCCAATCCGTGCGGTCGGGGAAGAGCGCGCGAGAGAGAAGAAGGGTCGCCCGCGATCCCGCCCCCTCCACCGCTCCATCATCTCTGCCGCGCTTTCCTACCGGTCCAGTTGAAGAGACTCGATCGCCGATCGATCCCGGGTCGTGCTCTGTACCCCCCCTCCGCCCTCGCGTTCGCGGTTCGTGCCGGGGAGGGGGGTCGTTGCTGCCCGTTGGGGGGGGAAAGAGAATTTAGGGTTCTGGGTCGGGGTTTGAATTGAGTTTTGGAGCGGCCCCGATCATGCTGTCGAATCACTTCCAGAACGGCATCGAGACGGCCAGGCTGGTCTGGTCCCGGCTTCCGAACACGGAGGATGGTGAGTTCGACGGGGTCGGCATCTCGAAGAAGAGCGACGGGAGCAGCGTCGAGAGTCTCGACTACGAAGTCATCGAGAATTATGCCTACCGAGAAGAGCAGGTGCGTTTTTCTCGTTCGTCGTGTTCGGGAGGAACTTTCGGCTTGAGGCTGATCGCAGTGTTATGGATCTCGATGCGTGTCTGAGCTTTTGAGTTTTTTGCGGGTTGATCGCAGGCACAAAGAGGGAAAGTATATTTTGTGTATCAAGTGGTGGTGAAGTGGTTCTTTGCTTTGCTCATTGGAATTGGTAAGCTGATCTGGGCATTATGCAACTTTTATTGGTAGGCCGGAGATTAGGGATGCTTTATGTGATGTTGCGCTTGAATTGTACCTAATTCTTAGGCCAACTGAAAAAAGAACTTCTATGAACTATATGCTCTGCAGTGGTACGTGAAGTGCCTCTTGAATTGCTCAAGTGTGTAAATTAGACCGATGATGTGGGCGACCAGATTAATTGCAGAGTTAAGGTTTTTATCCAGAGAAAATTTCTAGAAAGTGCTCAAACAGACCAGCATGAGTCTTTCTTTTTCCTCTTTGGAATGAAGAGGCAGATGGAATTTAAATGAAAGTCCTTGCTGTTTATTGTAACATTTTCAATTTTCCAATAAATAGAAGAAAATGAACTACTCGTAGAAGTTTCTGGGGTGCCTCCGCATTGGATAGTTGTAGCTGTTGTTGCACTGTCTTGAACAGAAACTTCGAACAATTTCTGTTTTATAGTTACTTACTATGTAAATGTAGTTGATGCCATATTATCTGAAAGCTTCTGAGTTATTATGGGTATTCTCTATGTGACGTTTTTGTATTTTTGGGATGTATATTTTGTAAAAATATTTTGATTCCTTATTTGGTTGTTTGCTTTCAGGTACTGGATTAGCTGCTGTTTTCATCAATATATCCGTTGAGAACTTTGCTGGATGGAAGTTCCATCTGACGTTTAAAATAATTCAAGAATCTTATTTGGCTGGTTTTGTGATATATGTATTATTCAACTTGGCTCTAGTACTGTCTTCTGTATATATAGTTACACATTTTGCACCGGCAGCAGCTGGTTCTGGCATCCCTGAAATTAAGGGTTATCTAAATGGTATGCTTGATTGGCATTCTGTATCTTTGTTGTTTCACAATGTTCTGGCATCATTTGTCCAAGAATACTCATTGTTTTGAACTCAAATCTTCAGGAGTTGATATTCACGGCATTCTTTTCTTCAGAACTTTGATTGGAAAGGTAAATCAATTGTCAAGTGTTTGCTGTTCAATTATGTTATGACTTTCTCTAATCGGATGCAATGGTCACTTAATCTCTAATTTCCACAGATATTTGGGAGCATTGGCTCTGTTGGGGGTGGCCTAGCTCTCGGAAAGGAGGGTCCTCTTGTTCATACGGGTGCTTGTATTGCTTCATTGCTTGGACAAGTTAGTGCACATACCACATCCAGTACTTTCTTAATAAGCACCTTATTGTTTGTTCAAAGGGAGCACTGCTTAATTTTTCATTTTTTTTCCTTCATTTTGTAATCGTTGACGATCTGAGGATTGGGTCAGATCGTCAATTTATGCTTTCATATACTTGTATCGGGAATGGTTTTTGTATCTTCATACTATTAAAGGCAATGGTCATTGACTCCATGTTTCATTGACAACTTCTTTAGATTCTTTTTGTTCTTTAATGAGCATGTTTAAAGAGCTTAAATTAGCCAAATTCAGTATCAGTGTCTCTATCTGCTGACCAATATATATGCTTTCTATTTTAGTCTTGTGTGGCTTGAGGATTGGTGTAGCTTTAGATGTTTCTACATTTGACATTAATTAAACCAGAGTTTATGTGAGATTCAAAAAATAAAAGACAGTTTATGTATTAGGCTGTAAGTGAGGAAATCGAAGAAGTTGATATAGAGAGAGAGATTATTATTTTATGGCCTGCAGGTTTACTAATACACGGTGTGCTGTTTTTATGCATCCGCAGTTGCATCAACCATGTGGTAGATAACGGATCATTTCCTGAAAATAATTGGAGAAACCAGCTGTTCTATATGGTTGTCCTATTTGTAAAAATAATAATATAATTGGTGGCTGGGAATCTGTGTGCGATTACTAGTTGTTTCATGTCTTGTGCCCTCAATAAACCTCGGCTGGTGTTTTGCTAAAGCGGTGGTTCTTGTGCAAACCTTATCAATCATCTGAAGCAGTGACTGATCTGTTTAATGATGTTTCAGATATATTTCTTATATCATCCTTTATTTGCAATCTTACATTTCATCCAGTAATCACAAAGGATCAAGTGATCAAGCATGGTTTTGTTTTTGCCAAAGGTCATGAACACAGTTTTTTTTTCCTTTGATTTGATCCAACTTCAGGGGGGATCCACGAAATATCATGTGAGTTCGAGGTGGCTTCAAGTCTTCAAGAGTGATCGGGATCGCCGCGATCTTGTAAGTTACTAAAGCCTAATAGATTGATGAATGGGGCACCTCTTCGACAGTATTTAGTTTTTTCCCTTCCTTCTACTGGCATGTGGACTCAATTTATTCATATCACCCAAGGTTTCTTGTGGGGCTTTTTCATGATTTATAAAAATTAAATTTTGAAGGGAAGCTCCGTACTCTCACATAAAGTTAAGTTAGCCCGAACACCATTTTATACTAGAAACACAATAATGATATCCTGCTTCTGCTAGTAACCTCTTATGGTAACATCTGAAGTTCATTGTTTATGCTCGATTGACAATGGAAACCATTAAATTTGAATCTTTTGATCGCTTCATTGCCTATTCCTTTTTCTTTTATAGTTTGGATGTTTGTACTCCATAGTCCATATTAAAGATGAGGGCCTTCTTTAATCAGTTTAATCATTGTGAATGCCTGGTCTGATTGGGAGTGTTAGCATCCACTACTTACTACCGTCTATATGCAGAACAGAATTTTTCTTTTTCTTGTGTTATTCTTTTCTTTTCTTTCAAAATAAATTGAGCCTGTTAAAGCTAAAGTCCAATCTGTTCTAGTAGCAATGTTATGCCTCTGAAATGCTATGTCTTATTGTCAATTTTTCAATATTTTGCCAAGGTAACCTGCGGATGTGCTGCTGGAGTTGCTGCTGCCTTCAGAGCTCCAGTTGGTGGCGTTCTATTTGCATTGGAAGAAGTTACTTCATGGTAAAATAGCCCACCTGCTTTTACTTGGTTAAGTTGTGTTTCCTTGATCAGATTACACGCATGAATTTGTTGAACTATCAAGAACAAAATATCATTCCAGAGTTATCCTCTTTGTGTTTTCTAAGGTGGAGGAGTCAACTCATGTGGCGTGTTTTCTTCACTTCTGCAATTGTTGCTGTTGTCGTACGAACTGCAATGGGTTGGTGTAAAAGCGGAAAGTGTGGACATTTTGGCGCTGGTGGATTCATAATATGGGACATATCAGGGTTGGTTCTTATTGTTTAATCTGGTGAAGCCTAAGAATTGTTTTCAGGTTTTTCTAGCAAATAGACTTATAATGATGTTTGGTTGCAGTGGTCAAGAGGATTACTCATTTCAGGAGTTACTGCCAATGGCTGTCATTGGAGTTATTGGGGGTCTCCTTGGTCGGTGTTTTTCTTAGTCAGATCTCATGTTAATTCTTTCTTTTTGCCCTCTGATCTGGCTGATTTTTTTTTCTTTTTCCTTAGGGGCGTTATTTAACCAGCTTACTCTATATATAACTCACTGGCGTCGAAATTATCTGCACAAGAAGGGAAATCGTGTCAAGGTAAACATTCAATGTGAGATTATGTGCATTTTTTCCAAGTGTTTACTTGCCCAGGACCTTTTTCCTCTTATATTCATTTTACGTCATCTCAAAAATTAATTTGGAACAGATAATTGAAGCATGCCTCATATCTCTGCTAACATCATTGATATCCTTCGGTCTGCCATTACTGCGAAAATGCACTCCGTGTCCTGAAACAGATACTGCTTCTGGCATAGAATGCCCACGTCCTCCAGGAATGTATGGAAATTATGTGAAGGTAAATTTGTTTTTGCCATCACTACCATTATATGGGATACATTAGTGGAAGGGGAGCGAATCATGAAAATCATTACTGCTGCTATGGATATAAAAGTTTCATAGTTGTAGTTCATTCTCATTGTTTGTTTTTGAGACAAATTTCATTCACTAGTTATCTTTCTGGCCCCATTTTCTGGACTAAATGTGAAAGCCAATCTATTGGATTATAATATTTTTTATATCTAAATTCTTGTATTGAGCCAGTAAATTTTTACAATAGTACTTAAGTTAATGGGGTGTACTCTTTTTCGGCACTGCAAATTTTTGTTTTAAGTAGTTAATTCACAGATGTAAGGTCAGGAACTCTTTAATCACTGTGGTGGTTGTCTTTGTGATAATTCGTCTCTTCATTAGTTAATTGTTTATATCTAGACAGTTTTTTGACATGTTCGATTGAATCGATGACTTGTGGGAGGAAAAACCTTTGGTAAGGTTCTATTCAGTCTCAGCATGAGTTTCCAGGGTCCCCCCTCCTGTCAACTGTTCCCTAATTCCCTTACTCTCCAGTATTATCGTCTGTCTCTATCCCCAGACAGGGTGATTTCCTTTTATAACAAGTTACTATCTGCACTGTAGCTTCATGAAATCACTATGCATGGTTTATCGAATATATAACTTCCTTTCAAAATAAGTTACTATGCTGAATTTTTAATTTACTAAAATATAACATAAAAACATGTTCAAGGTAGATTGGTTTGCATTACAACGTGTTCAATTACATCTCTGTTATGGGGCAAGATTTATTATTGAATCATATTTTTGACATCTGTAGCCTAAGCTATCCTGCCTTAATCAAATAGGAACACTTGCCTGATTTCACCTTTAACAAACTAGTTACTGAATGTGATAACACTTCCTCTCATGGATGGTGATTCTACCGTTGCAAGGAATATACTCTTTGTATACTTCTAGTTTTGGTTTTGCTGAATCTTGGGGTTTAATTTGATTTGCAGTTTTACTGTGGAAGAGAAAATGAGTACAATGATCTTGCTACTATTTTCTTTAATACTCAGGTAATCTACATTAATTGATGCCTTTATGTGTTGCAGAAGTATGCTTCCTCCAGTCTATTATTTTTTGCACATTTGGTAGAATTATCTTTGTTGGCAAAATAATAGCTCCCTGTGAATAGATTTGCTGCTGATGGAAGCTCCTATTTTTAACTGACTCCAATCCATGAAATTGACTTTATCGTTACAGGATGATGCCATCAGGAACTTGTTCAGTGCAAAGACAATTCATGAGTACAGTGCCCAAAGTTTGTTGACCTTTCTGGTAAAGCATTTTGCTTTGCATTTATCAATCTTTTTGTTCCAACTCCAAGGTGTTAGACCTTTGGGTGGAATATTTTGCAGCTGCTTGTTTCATAAAATTTGGAAATAAACATGTACATGCTGATAAATCCTTTTCTTTGTTTCTGTTTTGTGCATATTTTGGTATAATACTTGAAAAGTAACTTGTGTCTCTTACATCCTAACACCTTCAGGTTATGTTTTATACTTTAGCGGTGATCACATTTGGTTCTGCTGTTCCTGCTGGTCAATTTGTTCCTGGAATAATGATAGGATCGACATACGGACGTCTGGTTGGCATGTTTGTTGTCAACTTTTACCAGAAGCTTAACATTGAGGAGGGAACGTAAGCCTCTTCACTTGTTTAGTTGTACTTCTGCTTTCATTTGAGGATTAACACTTCCACATGCATTAGGCCATCATCGTTTCTGATGTGCTGTCATTGAAGCAAATTCGCTGCAGCATTTGTTGAATGATACTTTAAGCTCGAAGTAATTAATGATTCTGAGGCATGTTTAGACCAAGCCTGCATACTAATGGATTTAATGCTAGTAATAACTGCTATTTTCCTCAAATTACAAATGTCACTTTTGTTGTTTAATCAATGTTTTGTAAATCGGAGCAGACAGGCCGGGCTGGTGCTACTGGTTGCATTGGCTACCTACTTAAGTTGTGGAAAACCGTGTTAAGAACTGGGTTGAGCTGGCTCTGCCTAGAGAAGCATACATTTCTGTGTCTCCTATGTGAAAAAACCATGTGAGAACCACTCATGCAGTCATGTTCACCTTCCAATCTTGTGCAAATTGCAATCAATCGATATTATAAATAAAGATGCAACTAGTGCAAAGTAAAAGCTCTGAGAAGACTTAGACTATGGATGAAGCATGATTTCAGTGCATTTTTTGCACACGATAGACCACTAAGCCACATCTGGAACTGTTTTATCAGTTTGCACATATTTTACACAAATAAAATAACCAAGTGGTCAAATCGGCTACACCATGATCTGGTGACTCAACTGGTTCACTCACCTGGATGGTTTTAAAAAACTGTTTAAGAGCCCATTTGATATTGTTGTAGCTTTTTATGCTGTGGTTATGCTGTGGTGGTGCTGGTCTGTGCTGTGGCTGAATTGTTAAGGGCTGTTCAGCAACATGTTTTGCAACCTGCTTATATTAAAATAAGTTTATAAATGGTAAGTTATGTTTTCATCTACTTTTTGACCTTGTAAAAGCACACAACTGCAGCTCCTAAAGCACCATCCCTTGCTTTTCAAAATATCTGGTGCAGTGGCCACAGATGCTGTAGATTTTTGAACAGTAAAAAGGTTGAAGCTGCTGCTAAATTAACAAATTGTGCACTAGGGGAGCTTTCAGTTTTAAAAAGCAGGAGCACCCTCTCTATATTTGGGCCAAACACATCTAAATGAGACACAGATTTGTTGAATATCTTGTTTGTTTTACATGTCAGTCATCTTGTTCTTGTTCAATCATTTGTCACTGGGTTTAATTAGGTCCCATTTCTTGCCAAACTTGAGAGATGACATATACTGACCCAGACCCTGATATGCATTTATTCACTACACCTTTGAGTGAATTTGATATTAGTGTAACACTTAATGGTTGTATTCTAGGAATATACTTTAGTGACATATTTGCTGAATGGAAACAACGATTTGACTTCACAGATATAGGAAATTTGTGAGATGATGCTTGCATTTTCACATAGGCTATCCATCTTACAACTGATTTTTCAGTTTGCTCCTCCTTCAGCAGTGAAATATGTGTCGGGATTCAATCTAGTATGATGATACCCACAATATTTCATGTGATTCAAGTCGAAAGCCATTAATGGTTAAAGAAGTGACAATTTTTGGAGATGCACTCCTACTTTGGAGAGATACCATCTTATTTCAACCGGCCATGTTTTGTTTCCATTAAAATTGGAGGCCCACTTTTATCGTTTCGGTATCTTTTGACTGCTTGTGGACTTCTCTGCAAAGTTGTACTCTCAGATCACTCCTTGCTTTCCCCTTCCTTTTAGCTATTATATGTCTGTCCACAACCAAGTGCAGGGATAGCATGCACAAGCCTCCAAATGAGGGGCCCAACCTCAATCTTCCCTTCTGATTGAGTGCACATGCCATAGAAGGCACAATCTGCTGGGCTCTGTCCATTGTTTATCTGACTTACATTTCCTCATGTCTTTGTAATCATACCTGATCTTGTTTTATTATTAGAAAGCATTTTGTTGTCCTTATACATAGATAAAATTCGTTGATGTTGTTTTCATTGATTTTCATGTAATTACTCTTTGTTTCTCTAGGTATGCATTATTGGGTGCTGCTTCCTTCCTTGGAGGTTCAATGCGGATGACCGTGTCACTTTGTGTAATTATGGTTGAAATAACAAACAATTTGAAACTTTTGCCCCTCATCATGCTTGTTCTTCTTATATCAAAGGTTTGCTTACATCAATGTCATACTGCAATCATGTCTTTGCAAGGATACTAAAGTCCATTCTGCTGCAGGCTGTTGGTGATGCTTTTAATGAAGGTCTCTATGAAGAACAGGCCCGGTTGAGGGGCATTCCATTGCTAGAATCAAGACCTAAATACCGGATGCGCAAAATGATGGCAAAAGAGGCTTGTGGAAACCGAAAGGTAGACATCCTTCCAGTGATCAATAAGACTCGTGATTATTTTAATATGTGGATCAGGAGCATCTGGTTCCAACACATATGGGCGCACAATTGTAGTTCCAATGGGATTTAGACAAAGTCTAATTCATTATTACTCTAATGTCAGGAATGTGCACACGTGCACCTCTGCTCGTATATTTGAAATTTTTTACTGGCCCACTTGAGCTTTTCATTCTGGCGTATATTCTCAAGAGTGTAAATCTTTGTCATTGCTGTTTGGTTCAAGTAATTGAATATTACCATACCAACTATCAGCTGCCCATTCCCCTAGCTGGCTTCTCCTCCAATTTTCCCGAGGAAGAACTTTATCTTAAACTGGTATTTTGGTCACTGTTATTATATGAAATAATACTGTCTTCCGTCACACTGCACAAATAGGTTTTGTAGTATTTGCCAACTTCTTCAGTTAATGCCTTGTTGCTTTATATTTTTTTTACAAGTAAATGAAAAAAAGGAATCATGTGATATGGAAGCTTTATTTTGATTCCTATCTCTTGTAAGCAACAAAAGTTATGAGAAAATTATGGCATTCCATCAACAGTTAAAGCTTGTATGAGGTAATCAGATGTCAATTTTGCCTTTCTGGTCAGCAATATATCAGCATAAATTAGAAACTAGTTTTACTGCCTTAGTATTTGATAATGATCTGTGGTTCTGATCATGGCTCAGTTATTAAAATTGCTCTAAGACCAAGAACTTGAGCTGCATGGTGCATGTGATACCCTTAGCTTTGTATTTGTGTCCTATGTCATTTTCAACACTTAATACCGTTTCCTTTTTTCCCTGTTGCTGAAGGTGATTTCCTTGCCGCGTGTTGTCAAGGTCTCTGATGTAGCATCCATCTTGCGGAGCAACAAACACAATGGTTTTCCTGTATGCAAGTGCTTTTTTCTTGCTTATGCTGCTTCATTCCATATAGTTCTCGATAGTTCTCCCTGATGTTTCAGTTTACATTTCTCTCAGGTAATAGATCATACGAGAAATGGAGAAACACTGGTCATAGGGTTAATGCTGCGCAGGTAGTGTGCTTATGAGTCTGTACCTTCTGTTCCTTTATAATGAGAAGAGTGGTGGTTAATTGGAAACGGAATTCTTGGTACAGTCATTTATTGGTGCTTCTGCAGTCGAAAGTAGATTTCCAGCACAGTCCTTTGCCCTGTGAGGGATCTGGGATAATTAGGTAAGCCAAAAACTGACAAATGTTCTTCCCTCTAGTGCTTCAATTCATGAAAATTTTGAATGGTGTTTTTTTTTTTTAATTGTGAATTTCAGGCACAATTTCAATGAGTTTGTCAAACCTGCTACCAGTAGAGGATTGTCAATTGATGATATATATTTAAGCTCTGATGACTTGGAAATGTATATAGATCTAGCACCATTTTTGAATCCCTCTCCTTATGTGGTCCCCGAAGACATGTCCCTGACAAAGGTGAAGGTTTCTTTTCCATTTCAGAGATTATGATCCTTGAGCATTGTGCCTATGATTTGATAATTGTTGCTTCTTGCTGACTCTGTAGGTTTACAACCTTTTCCGCCAGCTGGGTTTGAGACATATATTTGTGGTGCCTCGTGCATCTCGTGTTATTGGTCTGATAACAAGAAAAGATTTGCTGATTGAAGAGGTAATGTAGTTAATAGCCACTTCATGGTTTCAAGTGGGCAAATTTTGCTTGGTACTTCAACAGAAGAACATGTATTTGTCTTGCAGGAAAATGAGGATTTGGATACAGTGGAGCTTCAATCGACCAGTGTAAGGTCTCTATGTTGCTTTACTCATTTAAGATGGATGTATGTATGTTTATGCATTAAACTGAGAAAAAGAGGGACGACGGATGGAATGAGCTCCAGACTGATTCGCATGAAAAGGAAAATGGAGAGAAAAAGAGGGGGGCCGAGGGAGGAAGAGAGGGAGGGAGGGAGGGGGGGGCGACACCACTGGTTTTGCTGGTAGATTTTTCTGCTCAATAGAGGCTTGCGACATCTTCACTTATGAATGGTTTTGTTGGGACCTCTTCTTCTGCTCGGCTTTATGAAAATCTGGCTTTGAAGTCAATATGGGAAATTCAATTTTTATTAAAGAATGTCATTTTTTTGGAAGTACTTGATCCACTGCTGCCTATTTACCTTTATGATACTACGAGTTAACAGTTTCTATAGGCTACAATGACCTGACCATGTAATCTATGGTACTATCATGATCAGAACCATAGCATCAATCAACTAGGTGATCAGAACTCACTTTTTTCCCTGATAGAAAGTATCCATGTACCATCACTTGGTACAGAAATAAGTGCCAAAATTTTCGCTACATGGTACTCCTCTATTGTAAAGGTGGGGCGCTGGATCAAATATGAGACCAACTGCACTGATAATGGCTCCATCTCGCTACTATATAATGACCAGGAAATTTTTGGAGAAAATCTGTTTCAGATGGAAAAATGTGCATGACAGTTTCATGTATGTTACAACAAAATCATTCCTGGGAAAACCTTAAGCAAAAAGAGTTATGTGCTAAGCAAATGGGGTCTTCCCTCAAGATTTTGCCTATATTCATCACCGTCTCTATATTAATTGCATCCTGGTACTCTGATTTTCTTTTGTAAGAAAAGTATGGTTTTGGTTTGGGTTTTGTTATACTGGAGGCTGTAGGTTATTTAGCAGTTATTTTCTTCGAGTAGTCTTGGCGCAATGGACTGCCATTGTCGTACATCATGTCAAGCATATCTTCGCTACAAGTGCTTCAAAAAGTTAATTTCTTCATCTCCCCTCTATATTCCTAGCTCAGAAAATTCTGTGTTTATTGTACTAATCAATGTCTTTGTTTTGGATGTCTCTGCAGAGGTCGACGCCATGATAGAAGAGTCAATGGGACTGTGGATATGGAGGATCCACTTCTGAATGATCTCCTGGTCCAAAATCGTCCATCAAGCTAACAGGAGTGACGCATCTCCACTGAAGCAAAATTCTTTCTGCTTCTGGCCACGAAAAGTAATTAGTATGACCTGCATCTTCATGACATTAAAGGTCAGCAGCTTCAATTTTGGCTCATGGGTTATTGGCTTTCTATTGTGGAGGATCATTGTCTCGTCTTCTTTAGACGTGGCTAGATGCTTCCACCAGGTGGAATTTAATTCTGCATCTGGTCAGATAGCCGTTCTTTCCTGATGTATCATGAGCTAGATTATAAGGGTTCAATCCAAAGAAAGAGGGGGATGATGTCTGGTAACGAAGGGATAAAGTTGTGCTGCCCGATAGAATTAGGATTATTCATATATTTTTGTAACAGAAAGTATAATTCTGTAAAAGGAAAACCAGAAATAAAACAAAGAAAGATTAGAGACCTGTCTGGACGCCAACCCATGTTTGGCATCATTTGCAACGATGCCAGGTTCTTTATCGGCATGCGAAATTCAGAGTTAAGTGTTTATCTTTGCACTCAAAAAAGATTATTGATCTCGTGAGATGTTTGGAGATTGCGCTATGTTTAATATATAGTAGTTCTGACCGATTCATGATATCATGCTGCAAACCCGGCTGGATTGTAGAACTCGTTCTCTTTGTCAAAATTGATCAAGAGAAGGTGTCGTGTCGTGGCAAAAGATCATTAATGTTCACGAGACGTTGGTAAAGTTCAGAGGATACTCATTCAAATCTTACTTTTGCCTTGACGCATAATTGCTTTTCAGAACAAAGCTATGAGCGTAGAGAAATGCGAAGTCCCTAAGCTGCGCACTTTACATAACCGCCGATGATGCATGTTCCTGTAGCGGATAAGCTCTAATGTTAGGTGAAAAGTAGGGAGACATTTATGATATGTATGATAATCATTCTATTTATCTGATTTTCGATTTTTTTGTATTTTTGGGATTAAGTTTTGGAACAATTTCATTTCTTTATTTTTAAGATAAGTTTTATGCCTAGAAATAGATTTGGTACTAAGATGAGAAGTAAACTTTTTTACTTTATTCCTTTAGAACTCTAGATTGGCCCCTGCCTCCTTCACCTCTTTGGACCCCTCCTCCTCGGCATCTTCTAACGACAGCCACTACACCTCCACCTCCTTCCCCAAGGTCTCCTCCAACACCGGCACTGACGCCTCCCACTCCAACCTCTGCTACTACCTCCTAGACAATCCTGTCGTCTACGATTTCTTCAAGCTTCGCTCTGCCACCAAGAAATTTCTCGTCAAGCCTCACTACTCCTCATCCTCCTACTGTAGGACGAGTTCAAGCGCAAGATTGACATTGGCTGCCTTAAGGACCTCCTCGAGATGTTCAGCTGGAGCCACCTAGTCAACATTGCAAAGTTGCTCGGTGCCCTTGTCTCTGATGACAATATTTTTTGATCTACAAGTCTATAAATAGCACCATCCTTTCTGATTACCTACGAACCCTAAAATGCCCAATTTCATGGTCCTTGGGATCTGGATGTCGAGGATGCAGATCGCCACCAACGTCATGCACGGCCTCAATTACATCCACAATAACACCAACCTCAACATGATCCTTGTTTGCAATCACATTAAGAGCATCAAAATCGTGGTGATGGAGTCGTTGTTTAAGGCTGAGACCTGCCACTTTGGGATAACGTAGCTACTTGTTATGCGGACGAGAATGATGTGCTCCAAGAGTGGGCGAGTTCGAAGGAGGGCGGCAGTGAATTTAAGAGGAGGGGGTTAATTATATTTTGCTGTTATCAAATGAATTTTTATTTCAATTATAGAAATTTTGTATCATTATCAAACGTCGTCGGAGGCTTCAAAACTCCTCCAGAGAATAGAAATCAAAAAATCTATTTTCGGCAAAAAATTATCCCCAAAAACAAAATAATTATCATTCTCGCAGTTAAACTTAGGATTTCCAACTTACCATCTACCGGACAATAATGGTGTTTCGGTGGAGAAGAAGAAAGTATTTTTTCTTCATGTTGGTGTATTTCTAAAAGCTATACCTCTGGTTAAAAAGTTGTATTGTCTGATGACTTGTAAGTTACCGTCTCCCTTATCAGATTATCATTGTTTGTTTGATTGTCTTGAAGTTATTATCCATACGAATTAATTAGTAGCTTTTATTTGCGTAGCTTGGCATTGATTTAAAATTTCTAATTATTCTATGAAATTATTAGTCTTATTTAAGTTACACCCCCACTTTATTTTGGCTGACTTACCAATTAGTTTTAGGGTAATGAATTTGTTGATTGTTTTTCACAGCTTACCGATTAAAGTTAGTAATTTATAGACCAAATTACTAGCCTTAACTTGAGTTACTTACAACCTTTTTTCCATCAAGAAATAAACTAATTCTAATTATCAACTCCTATTTGGGTTATTTAATAATATTTATTTGGTCCTTTTCAATTCGCCATTGTTGTGAGAACTTACCAACTTTTATTTTCGTGGGTTATTGATTTTTTACATTACCAACTCCTATATAAAGTTACCAACTTTATTTGAGTTGTCTAACGATATTTTCTTGATTTAACTACTCGATAGTTTTATGTTATCAATTCTTATTTGAATACTTAACAACATTTATTTTGTAAAAGTTGGCATACTTGATTGACATTTTAAAATGACCAACTTTCATATGAAATTAACAACCTTATTAAGTTGCTCACCAACTTGACGGACTACATTTAACTTATTGATTCTTATTTGATGCACATATAAATGTCTATATAGTCGTGAAGAAGTTGTTAACTTTTGTAATACTTACCAAATTTTTGTTTCGTAGCTTATTGACGTTCTAAGACATCAATTCTTATGTAAAATTACCAATCTTATGGACTTACATCCGGTCATTTGAGAAGTTATCAAAATTTTAAACCTACTTACCAACTCTTATTTGTTAATCAGCTTAGTAGTGGCGACATGCAATATCTATCCCTAGACTTGAATCTATTAGAAAACAGTCACTACCATCAATATTCATCTTAATTACAAGTGAAATTTGAATTAAGTTCAAACTTATTGTCTAAATAATTGTTTAATTCAATCCATGAAATTGACTTTATCGTTACAGGATGATGCCATCAGGAACTTGTTCAGTGCAAAGACAATTCATGAGTACAGTGCCCAAAGTTTGTTGACCTTTCTGGTAAAGCATTTTGCTTTGCATTTATCAATCTTTTTGTTCCAACTCCAAGGTGTTACACCTTTGGGTGGAATATTTTTGCAGCTGCTTGTTTCATAAAATTTGGAAATAAACATGTACATGCTGATAAATCCTTTTCTTTGTTTCTGTTTTGTGCATATTTTGGTATAATACTTGAAAAGTAACTTGTGTCTCTTACATCCTAACACCTTCAGGTTATGTTTTATACTTTAGCGGTGATCACATTTGGTTCTGCTGTTCCTGCTGGTCAATTTGTTCCTGGAATAATGATAGGATCGACATACGGACGTCTGGTTGGCATGTTTGTTGTCAACTTTTACCAGAAGCTTAACATTGAGGAGGGAACGTAAGCCTCTTCACTTGTTTAGTTGTACTTCTGCTTTCATTTGAGGATTAACACTTCCACATGCATTAGGCCATCATCGTTTCTGATGTGCTGTCATTGAAGCAAATTCGCTGCAGCATTTGTTGAATGATACTTTAAGCTCGAAGTAATTAATGATTCTGAGGCATGTTTAGACCAAGCCTGCATACTAATGGATTTAATGCTAGTAATAACTGCTATTTTCCTCAAATTACAAATGTCACTTTTGTTGTTTAATCAATGTTTTGTAAATCGGAGCAGACAGGCCGGGCTGGTGCTACTGGTTGCATTGGCTACCTACTTGGAAAACCGTGTTAAGAACTGGGTTGAGCTGGCTCTGCCTAGAGAAGCATACATTTCTGTGTCTCCTATGTGAAAAAACCATGTGAGAACCACTCATGCAGTCATGTTCACCTTCCAATCTTGTGCACATTGCAATCAATCGATATTATAAATAAAGATGCAACTAGTGCAAAGTAAAAGCTCTGAGAAGACTTAGACTATGGATGAAGCATGATTTCAGTGCATTTTTTGCACACGATAGACCACTAAGCCACATCTGGAACTGTTTTATCAGTTTGCACATATTTTACACAAATAAAATAACCAAGTGGTCAAATCGGCTACACCATGATCTGGTGACTCAACTGGTTCACTCACCTGGATGGTTTTAAAAAACTGTTTAAGAGCCCATTTGATATTGTTGTAGCTTTTTATGCTGTGGTTATGCTGTGGTGGTGCTGGTCTGTGCTGTGGCTGAATTGTTAAGGGCTGTTCAGCAACATGTTTTGCAACCTGCTTATATTAAAATAAGTTTATAAATGGTAAGTTATGTTTTCATCTACTTTTTGACCTTGTAAAAGCACACAACTGCAGCTCCTAAAGCACCATCCCTTGCTTTTCAAAATATCTGGTGCAGTGGCCACAGATGCTGTAGATTTTTGAACAGTAAAAAAGGTTGAAGCTGCTGCTAAATTAACAAATTGTGCACTAGGGGAGCTTTCAGTTTTAAAAAGCAGGAGCACCCTCTCTATATTTGGGCCAAACACATCTAAATGAGACACAGATTTGTTGAATATCTTGTTTGTTTTACATGTCAGTCATCTTGTTCTTGTTCAATCATTTGTCACTGGGTTTAATTAGGTCCCATTTCTTGCCAAACTTGAGAGATGACATATACTGACCCAGACCCTGATATGCATTTATTCACTACACCTTTGAGTGAATTTGATATTAGTGTAACACTTAATGGTTGTATTTCTAGGAATATACTTTAGTGACATATTTGCTGAATGGAAACAACGATTTGACTTCACAGATATAGGAAATTTGTGAGATGATGCTTGCATTTTCATAGGCTATCCATCTTACAACTGATTTTTCAGTTTGCTCCTCCTTCAGCAGTGAAATATGTGTCGGGATTCAATCTAGTATGATGATACCCACAATATTTCATGTGATTCAAGTCGAAAGCCATTAATGGTTAAAGAAGTGACAATTTTTGGAGATGCACTCCTACTTTGGAGAGATACCATCTTATTTCAACCGGCCATGTTTTGTTTCCATTAAAATTGGAGGCCCACTTTTATCGTTTCGGTATCTTTTGACTGCTTGTGGACTTCTCTGCAAAGTTGTACTCTCAGATCACTCCTCGCTTTCCCCTTCCTTTTAGCTATTATATGTCTGTCCACAACCAAGTGCAGGGATAGCATGCACAAGCCTCAAATGAGGGGCCCAACCTCAATCTTCCCTTCTGATTGAGTGCACATGCCATAGAAGGCACAATCTGCTGGGCTCTGTCCATTGTTTATCTGACTTACATTTCCTCATGTCTTTGTAATCATACCTGATCTTGTTTTATTATTAGAAAGCATTTTGTTGTCCTTATACATAGATAAAATTCGTTGATGTTGTTTTCATTGATTTTCATGTAATTACTCTTTGTTTCTCTAGGTATGCATTATTGGGTGCTGCTTCCTTCCTTGGAGGTTCAATGCGGATGACCGTGTCACTTTGTGTAATTATGGTTGAAATAACAAACAATTTGAAACTTTTGCCCCTCATCATGCTTGTTCTTCTTATATCAAAGGTTTGCTTACATCAATGTCATACTGCAATCATGTCTTTGCAAGGATACTAAAGTCCATTCTGCTGCAGGCTGTTGGTGATGCTTTTAATGAAGGTCTCTATGAAGAACAGGCCCGGTTGAGGGGCATTCCATTGCTAGAATCAAGACCTAAATACCGGATGCGCAAAATGATGGCAAAAGAGGCTTGTGGAAACCGAAAGGTAGACATCCTTCCAGTGATCAATAAGACTCGTGATTATTTTAATATGTGGATCAGGAGCATCTGGTTCCAACACATATGGGCGCACAATTGTAGTTCCAATGGGATTTAGACAAAGTCTAATTCATTATTACTCTAATGTCAGGAATGTGCACACGTGCACCTCTGCTCGTATATTTGAAATTTTTTACTGGCCCACTTGAGCTTTTCATTCTGGCGTATATTCTCAAGAGTGTAAATCTTTGTCATTGCTGTTTGGTTCAAGTAATTGAATATTACCATACCAACTATCAGCTGCCCATTCCCCTAGCTGGCTTCTCCTCCAATTTTCCCGAGGAAGAACTTTATCTTAAACTGGTATTTTGGTCACTGTTATTATATGAAATAATACTGTCTTCCGTCACACTGCACAAATAGGTTTTGTAGTATTTGCCAACTTCTTCAGTTAATGCCTTGTTGCTTTATATTTTTTACAAGTAAATGAAAAAAAGGAATCATGTGATATGGAAGCTTTATTTTGATTCCTATCTCTTGTAAGCAACAAAAGTTATGAGAAAATTATGGCATTCCATCAACAGTTAAAGCTTGTATGAGGTAATCAGATGTCAATTTTGCCTTTCTGGTCAGCAATATATCAGCATAAATTAGAAACTAGTTTTACTGCCTTAGTATTTGATAATGATCTGTGGTTCTGATCATGGCTCAGTTATTAAAATTGCTCTAAGACCAAGAACTTGAGCTGCATGGTGCATGTGATACCCTTAGCTTTGTATTTGTGTCCTATGTCATTTTCAACACTTAATACCGTTTCCTTTTTTTCCCTGTTGCTGAAGGTGATTTCCTTGCCGCGTGTTGTCAAGGTCTCTGATGTAGCATCCATCTTGCGGAGCAACAAACACAATGGTTTTCCTGTATGCAAGTGCTTTTTTCTTGCTTATGCTGCTTCATTCCATATAGTTCTCGATAGTTCTCCCTGATGTTTCAGTTTACATTTCTCTCAGGTAATAGATCATACGAGAAATGGAGAAACACTGGTCATAGGGTTAATGCTGCGCAGGTAGTGTGCTTATGAGTCTGTACCTTCTGTTCCTTTATAATGAGAAGAGTGGTGGTTAATTGGAAACGGAATTCTTGGTACAGTCATTTATTGGTGCTTCTGCAGTCGAAAGTAGATTTCCAGCACAGTCCTTTGCCCTGTGAGGGATCTGGGATAATTAGGTAAGCCAAAAACTGACAAATGTTCTTCCCTCTAGTGCTTCAATTCATGAAAATTTTGAATGGTGTTTTTTTTTTTTAATTGTGAATTTCAGGCACAATTTCAATGAGTTTGTCAAACCTGCTACCAGTAGAGGATTGTCAATTGATGATATATATTTAAGCTCTGATGACTTGGAAATGTATATAGATCTAGCACCATTTTTGAATCCCTCTCCTTATGTGGTCCCCGAAGACATGTCCCTGACAAAGGTGAAGGTTTCTTTTCCATTTCAGAGATTATGATCCTTGAGCATTGTGCCTATGATTTGACAATTGTTGCTTCTTGCTGACTCTGTAGGTTTACAACCTTTTCCGCCAGCTGGGTTTGAGACATATATTTGTGGTGCCTCGTGCATCTCGTGTTATTGGTCTGATAACAAGAAAAGATTTGCTGATTGAAGAGGTAATGTAGTTAATAGCCACTTCATGGTTTCAAGTGGGCAAATTTTGCTTGGTACTTCAACAGAAGAACATGTATTTGTCTTGCAGGAAAATGAGGATTTGGATACAGTGGAGCTTCAATCGACCAGTGTAAGGTCTCTATGTTGCTTTACTCATTTAAGATGGATGTATGTATGTTTATGCATTAAACTGAGAAAAAGAGGGACGGATGGAATGAGCTCCAGACTGATTCGCATGAAAAGGAAAATGGAGAGAAAAAAGGGGGGTGGGGCCGAGGGAGGAAGAGAGGGGGAGGGAGGGGGGGGCGACACCACTGGTTTTGCTGGTAGATTTTTCTGCTCAATAGAGGCTTGCGACATCTTCACTTATGAATGGTTTTGTTGGGACCTCTTCTTCTGCTCGGCTTTATGAAAATCTGGCTTTGAAGTCAATATGGGAAATTCAATTTTTATTAAAGAATGTCATTTTTTTGGAAGTACTTGATCCACTGCTGCCTATTTACCTTTATGATACTACGAGTTAACAGTTTCTATAGGCTACAATGACCTGACCATGTAATCTATGGTACTATCATGATCAGAACCATAGCATCAATCAACTAGGTGATCAGAACTCACTTTTTTCCCTGATAGAAAGTATCCATGAACCATCACTTGGTACAGAAATAAGTGCCAAAATTTTCGCTACATGGTACTCCTCTATTGTAAAGGTGGGGCGCTGGATCAAATATGAGACCAACTGCACTGATAATGGCTCCATCTCGCTACTATATAATGACCAGGAAATTTTTGGAGAAAATCTGTTTCAGATGGAAAAATGTGCATGACAGTTTCATGTATGTTACAACAAAATCATTCCTGGGAAAACCTTAAGCAAAAGAGTTATGTGCTAAGCAAATGGGGTCTTCCCTCAAGATTTTGCCTATATTCATCACCGTCTCTATATTAATTGCATCCCGGTACTCTGATTTTCTTTTGTAAGAAAAGTATGGTTTTGGTTTGGGTTTTGTTATACTGGAGGCTGTAGGTTATTTAGCAGTTATTTTCTTCGAGTAGTCTTGGCGCAATGGACTGCCATTGCTGTACATCATGTCAAGCATATCTTCGCTACAAGTGCTTCAAAAAGTTAATTTCTTCATCTCCCCTCTATATTCCTAGCTCAGAAAATTCTTTGTTTATTGTACTAATCAATGTCTTTGTTTTGGATGTCTCTGCAGAGGTCGACGCCATGATAGAAGAGTCAATGGGACTGTGGATATGGAGGATCCACTTCTGAATGATCTCCTGGTCCAAAATCGTCCATCAAGCTAACAGGAGTGACGCATCTCCACTGAAGCAAAATTCTTTCTGCTTCTGGCCACGAAAAGTAATTAGTATGACCTGCATCTTCATGACATTAAAGGTCAGCAGCTTCAATTTTGGCTCATGGGTTATTGGCTTTCTATTGTGGAGGATCATTGTCTCGTCTTCTTTAGACGTGGCTAGATGCTTCCACCAGGTGGAATTTAATTCTGCGTCTGGTCAGATAGTCGTTCTTTCCTGATGTATCATGAGCTAGATTATAAGGGTTCAATCCAAAGAAAGAGGGGGATGATGTCTGGTAACGAAGGGATAAAGTTGTGCTGCCCGATAGAATTAGGATTATTCATATATTTTTTGTAACAGAAAGTATAATTCTGTAAAAGGAAAACCAGAAATAAAACAAAGAAAGATTAGAGACCTGTCTGGACGCCAACCCATGTTTGGCATCATTTGCAACGATGCCAGGTTCTTTATCGGCATGCGAAATTCAGAGTTAAGTGTTTATCTTTGCACTCAAAAAAGATTATTGATCTCGTGAGATGTTTGGAGATTGCGCTATGTTTAATATATAGTAGTTCTGACCGATTCATGATATCATGCTACAAACCCGGCTGGATTGTAGAACTCGTTCTCTTTGTCAAAATTGATCAAGAGAAGGTGTCGTGTCGTGGCAAAAGATCATTAATGTTCACGAGACGTTGGTAAAGTTCAGAGGATACTCATTCAAATCTTACTTTTGCCTTGACGCATAATTGCTTTTCAGAACAAAGCTATGAGCGTAGAGAAATGCGAAGTCCCTAAGCTGCGCACTTTACATAACCGCCGATGATGCATGTTCCTGTAGCGGATAAGCTCTAATGTTAGGTGAAAAGTAGGGAGACATTTATGATATGTATGATAATCATTCTATTTATCTGATTTTCGATTTTTTTGTATTTTTGGGATTAAGTTTTGGAACAATTTCATTTCTTTATTTTTAAGATAAGTTTTATGCCTAGAAATAGATTTGGTACTAAGATGAGAAGTAAACTTTTTTTACTTTATTCCTTTAGAACTCTAGATTGGCCCCTGCCTCCTTCACCTCTTTGGACCCCTCCTCCTCGGCATCTTCTAACGACAGCCACTACACCTCCACCTCCTTCCCCAAGGTCTCCTCCAACACCGGCACTGACGCCTCCCACTCCAACCTCTGCTACTACCTCCTAGACAATCCTGTCGTCTACGATTTCTTCAAGCTTCGCTCTGCCACCAAGAAATTTCTCGTCAAGCCTCACTACTCCTCATCCTCCTACTGTAGGACGAGTTCAAGCGCAAGATTGACATTGGCTGCCTTAAGGACCTCCTCGAGATGTTCAGCTGGAGCCACCTAGTCAACATTGCAAAGTTGCTCGGTGCCCTTGTCTCTGATGACAATATTTTTTGATCTACAAGTCTATAAATAGCACCATCCTTTCTGATTACCTACGAACCCTAAAATGCCCAATTTCATGGTCCTTGGGATCTGGATGTCGAGGATGCAGATCGCCACCAACGTCATGCACGGCCTCAATTACATCCACAATAACACCAACCTCAACATGATCCTTGTTTGCAATCACATTAAGAGCATCAAAATCGTGGTGATGGAGTCGTTGTTTAAGGCTGAGACCTGCCACTTTGGGATAACGTAGCTACTTGTTATGCGGACGAGAATGATGTGCTCCAAGAGTGGGCGAGTTCGAAGGAGGGCGGCAGTGAATTTAAGAGGAGGGGGTTAATTATATTTTGCTGTTATCAAATGAATTTTTATTTCAATTATAGAAATTTTGTATCATTATCAAACGTCGTCGGAGGCTTCAAAACTCCTCCAGAGAATAGAAATCAAAAAATCTATTTTCGGCAAAAATTATCCCCAAAAACAAAATAATTATCATTCTCGCAGTTAAACTTAGGATTTCCAACTTACCATCTACCGGACAATAATGGTGTTTCGGTGGAGAAGAAGAAAGTATTTTTTTCTTCATGTTGGTGTATTTCTAAAAGCTATACCTCTGGTTAAAAAGTTGTATTGTCTGATGACTTGTAAGTTACCGTCTCCCTTATCAGATTATCATTGTTTGTTTGATTGTCTTGAAGTTATTATCCATACGAATTAATTAGTAGCTTTTATTTGCGTAGCTTGGCATTGATTTAAAATTTCTAATTATTCTATGAAATTATTAGTCTTATTTAAGTTACACCCCACTTTATTTTGGCTGACTTACCAATTAGTTTTAGGGTAATGAATTTGTTGATTGTTTTTCACAGCTTACCGATTAAAGTTAGTAATTTATAGACCAAATTACTAGCCTTAACTTGAGTTACTTACAACCTTTTTTCCATCAAGAAATAAACTAATTCTAATTATCAACTCCTATTTGGGTTATTTAATAATATTTATTTGGTCCTTTTCAATTCGCCATTGTTGTGAGAACTTACCAACTTTTATTTTCGTGGGTTATTGATTTTTTACATTACCAACTCCTATATAAAGTTACCAACTTTATTTGAGTTGTCTAACGATATTTTCTTGATTTAACTACTCGATAGTTTTATGTTATCAATTCTTATTTGAATACTTAACAACATTTATTTTGTAAAAGTTGGCATACTTGATTGACATTTTAAAATGACCAACTTTCATATGAAATTAACAACCTTATTAAGTTGCTCACCAACTTGACGGACTACATTTAACTTATTGATTCTTATTTGATGCACATATAAATGTCTATATAGTCGTGAAGAAGTTGTTAACTTTTGTAATACTTACCAAATTTTTGTTTCGTAGCTTATTGACGTTCTAAGACATCAATTCTTATGTAAAATTACCAATCTTATGGACTTACATCCGGTCATTTGAGAAGTTATCAAAATTTTAAACCTACTTACCAACTCTTATTTGTTAATCAGCTTAGTAGTGGCGACATGCAATATCTATCCCTAGACTTGAATCTATTAGAAAACAGTCACTACCATCAATATTCATCTTAATTACAAGTGAAATTTGAATTAAGTTCAAACTTATTGTCTAAATAATTGTTTAATTCAAGCTCTGGGTCTTTAGTGACATAAAAAAAAAGTTACAGGAATTTGTGTCACAGTGCCTAAATTTAAGATTTTCAATGACTTAAAAAAACTTTTGGATAATTACGTCACAACAAACATAATTTGAATTGTTGTTGTTGTTGTGATATTTGGCCTTCTGTCTGAATATCCAGGTCAAGTCCGCACTTAAATTAGACAATGGACACTTTCATCTCCTGGAAAACCCCAACCAAAAATTGAATGCGCCCTTCGGTTTCAATCTTGATTTAGTCTGGTCAAAGCGATAAGACCTTTCAATCCCATGAACGGTTAGTCTCTCATGTTTTAGCATGTTCATTTGATCGTCCCTGCCCTCTTCCGCGATGGTTAAGTCTCTCCTGGCTCGAACTGAAAACTAAAATCTGTTCAATCTGTCGAGGACGAATAATAAAAAGCCCGACACTTGAGGGATGATTATCAAATAAGGAGGCAAAACCACGTCATTACCAAGTCACCATTAGCTGTCCTTTAATCTTCATCGAGCTCCTTGACGTGTAATAAATACCCCGGTTCGATGCACGTAACAATTCGGACAAAATCTGAAAGCTCTGCAATCTCTACCCTCTGCATCTTTCTTTTGTCCAAATACGTTTCGATTAAGCTTCTCTCCTTTTGTCCTCTTTTTCGCCCAGAGAGAAGCCTAGAGAAAATGCCGGCTGTCGTCGTGAGCCACGGCGGCCAAATGCCTGAGCACGACGGGAAGATTACTTTCTATGTCATTGTGTGCGTGATCCTTGCTGCCTTTGGAGGGATGATGTTCGGATACGACATCGGAATTTCAGGTAGGAGAAATGGAAAAGTTTTTGTAAGATTGATACGATGGAAAGAGCCCCGGATATTGTTTTTTTTTTTTAATCTTTTTTTGTTCAGAAAGAGAAAAAGGATCGTATCACATTTTTGCCTCTGGTATAGGATAGTTCGTAGTGCATTTTAGTTTATAAAGTTCAAGTACAAAACATATTACTCATTGTAAAATTACTCACTTTTCGCAATGCTTATGTGGATTTTATTGAATATCAGGTGGAGTGACTTCCATGGATGACTTCTTGATGAAATTCTTCATGAACGTATACGAGAAAAAGAAGCGTGCCCACGAGGACAACTACTGTAAATACGACAACGAGTACCTCCAGTTGTTCACATCTTCGCTGTACATAGCTGCTCTCGTAGCCAGCTTTGTAGCCTCGAGGGTGTGCTCCAAATTCGGCCGAAGGACGACGTTGCAGATCGGGTCCTTCCTCTTCATCATAGGGATCGCATTCCAAGCTGGTGGCGTCAACCTTGCGATGGTCGTCGTCGGCAGAATCGTCCTCGGTTTCGGTGTCGGGTTCGGTAATCAGGCGGTGCCTCTGTTTCTCTCCGAATTAGCCCCTGCCAGAATCAGAGGAGCTCTCAACATTTGCTTCCAACTCTTCATTACCATCGGAATCCTCATTGCCGGCATTATCAACTACTTCACATCCGACATTCACCCTCACGGGTGGCGGATCTCTCTCGGCTTGGCTGGCGTCCCGGCCTCGATCCTCCTTGTGGGCTCATTCATCATCTGTGAGACCCCGACCAGCCTCATCGAGCGCAACCTGGTTGACCAAGGGAAGGCCACTCTGAAGAGAATCCGCGGCATCGATAACGTCACTGCCGAGTTTGATTCGCTCGTCACCGCCAGTGAGGCTGCAAGGCGAGTGAAGCATCCGTTCCGCAAGCTCATGAAGCCATCGAGCAGGCCCCCTCTTGTCATAGCCGTGTTGCTGCAGGTGTTCCAGCAGTTCACCGGGATCAATGCCATCATGTTCTATGCACCCGTCCTATTCCAGACCGTCGGGTTCGGAAGCAATGCCGCGCTCCTCTCGACGGTCATCACCGGGCTCGTGAACGTTTTCAGCACATTAGTGTCGATCTACACGGTGGACAAGGCTGGCCGGAGGGTGTTGCTCCTTGAGGCTTGTGTCCAGATGTTCATCACTCAGGTTATTCACATTGTCTTTGCATGTTCCTTCGATCGCATTCGACGGAAAATCACATCAAACTCATATAATTCTATTCCATCAAAAGGAGAGAGGCCGACCCGATGCGTCGATACATTCTAATCCATAAAATTTTCTTTCTTATTGCAGAGTGTGATAGGATTGCTCTTGTTACTAGACCTGAAACCAACAGGGTCTCTCCACCCTACCGAGGCGAAAATCGTGGTGGTGCTGGTGTGTCTGTTTGTGATGGGATTCGCATGGTCATGGGGTCCGCTCGGGTGGCTGATTCCGAGCGAGACCTTCCCTCTGGAGACGAGGACAGCTGGTTTCTCCTTCGCTGTGAGCTCCAACATGCTCTTCACCTTCATTATCGCGCAGGCCTTCCTGTCGATGATGTGCCGCATGAAGGCCGGCATCTTCTTCTTCTTCGCCGGATGGATCGTGGTCATGGGCCTCTTTACATTGTTCTTATTGCCCGAGACAAAGGGCGTGCCTGTGGACTTGATGGTTGAGAGAGTGTGGAAGCAACATTGGTTTTGGAAGCGGTACATGATCGATGACGATGAGAACGATGGTGACAATGTTATCAAAGGATAAAGGATGGTCGTGGTGGCTTGTCACAACATGTACTGATGCCTGGTGGCTGTTGCACTTAATACATATCATTTGTTTCGCGAAAAATGTTGATAAATGTGAGCGGTAAAATAGAAAAGGGCGGAGAAAGATAATGAATTTTGGATATTGAGCCCTGTGATGTAATGCCTCGGGCACGAAATGTGTCATCAATCATTCAATATGATCCTTGTGCGCTCAGGTGACGGAATCTAACGAATTGAAAGATCTCCTGATTAATCTTCCTCAGTATTTGCTTCTCTGAAGCCTAAACTTCTGCAATTATTGTCGTAGATCAATATTTCCTGAGAAGTCCTAGAACACGATTGACAGCAACAAGAGCATCGGATAATACCCAACTGAAAATTAACTGCTTTGAGTCTTCACCAATTTTCTTGTTAGGGAACTTATTCTGTCCATTCAACAGAGAAGTTCGTTTGGATCTAAAATTGACAGGACGTGTCCTTAAAGTGCACGACGAAACTAAACAAAAGAGATGTGCAGCACAAAGGAAAGTAATCAGAATAAAACAGAATTATACAGAGCATTTCTGTATAAGATTAGCTTCACATGTTCTCTATGATGTGGAATCACATTCGACACTGTAACCTGGAAGTTTCTAGCCGATATTCATTTTATGACTGCTCGAGCTTAATGCATATGCCAAAACACAAGGTGACTCTGAAGCAAGAACAGAATTAACTGCAGACCACAGGAACCGCCGTAAGCAATCCGAGCTTCGCGAAAGAGCCCTCCAAAGCGCCAGGCAGATGGCAGTTATTCGGAGAAGGCCCCAGGTTCCCTGAAGCAGGGATAGCCGACGGCGAAAGGGGTCTGTGTGCTCACCAGGTTGCGAGGCACGTTGATGTCGACCTTTTGACCAGCTTGGCAATGGCCCAGGACACCGCAGAGGTATCACGTTGTGAAACTAGGCATTGTATTGAAGTAACGGTGTGGAAAGAAACCCACAATGTTAGGAGTTTTCGCATCATAACACGAGTTGAAGAATATCTCATTCTTATAAATCATCTTCGTATCCATAGCATCATTCAGTTCTTATTTAGAAATTTGATATTTCAGGACCGGTAATCTGAATCAAGTCGAACCACATATTTCAGTTTATAATGACAGTCGGGTTCGATCCCTCCATATCTAGGAGAAATTGCAATTCAGCCCCTACACCATGAGGGAATCGCACCTTACTGGCTTGAAAAAGTCATGGTACGCCCTCCTCAAATTCCATCCCTCATTTTGTCACGACACTTCCGAATTTTAAATTTTAAATTTTAAATTTTCACAGAAATCCATTTGTACTTTTAAAATTTCAGTATCGAACTTGATTCGACAATTATTCTTACGTTCTTAAGATTGTTGGGGAAATAGAGCGAGTATTAGAGGTGAGTTGTTCTAGATTCCGTTCTGGTTCCATCTTGAACATGAAATCTACTCGTCTGAACATGTTCTTCACATTTTGGAATTTGTAATTCATCTTGCATACCCAGAAACCTAGAACCTACTTTATCACATATTCCAAGGCCTACATAAGTTTCACTTATATTAATGATTAAACGATTGCGTTAAATTATCATATTTAATTATCACCACTTACCGTTAAAATCCATTCATCATAACTTAAAAAAATCTCGATTATAAAATAAAAGTCCATATTAGTGATTCCATATTATATATTCATCAAATATCGTACAATCGCGTGAAAACAAAAACCAAGAAAAGTATATAAACTTATTCCAAATTACAGGTTCTAGATTCCACCAATCTAGAATATGGAACATACTCGTCAAAATAGGTTCCCTAATTTTTTGAACCTCAAACCTGTTCTGAATACCTTGGAACCTAAGAACCGAACTAGTGGAAACTTGTTCCATTTCAGGTTCCAAGTTTGTTAAACTATATTTGTATTTGCCCAATGGGCTTTGGAGCAAAGTAGTTCCCAAATGGAGCCTTAGTTATCTTTGCTTGTAAGTATATTTCACTATCGTTCTTATCGAAATTATCTCATGATATCATACTATTCTTATATAAATTTCAATGTAGTATAGCAACATGAGATTATGTAGTATGGCACAAGGAAGATGACTCAAGTAAATAAACAAAAACAAAAATTTCATTAATACTTTTCTGTCAAGATTGCAAGCATTTAATGTGGCCATTGTCTCCATCTCCATCAAAATAATACCTTAAGATTATTGGGAAAATCTGATTAGTAAAGAAGATAAAATAGTAGTTATAGAACTTTGATGTTTTGATGTATAATGACAATCACTATTCTTAAGATATTATTTGCCCCACTATTAGTACCACTGAGTTTAGAACAAATATAACCGCAGAATATACACCAAAGCGGCAAAGAATTAAGTTCAGCAATCATTCAAGTTTTTTCTTTTTTGGAATTTCACCTCAAATATGTTATGAAGCTTTGGTCAGAAAAAAGAAGAAGAAGAAGAGAGAATTACAAAGAAGTTGTTAATTTTGTGCTAACCGCAAACAATCAACCAATAGATATTTTGGAAATAGGTATCTTAACCCCATTATCACTGCTTTTCACAATCAACCGTCACCACTCTTCATAATCAATAATCACTTTTCTTCTTATCAACAATCACTTCTTTTTATGTCCAAGGATACCTCATTTTTCTTTTCTTTCCCTTTTTTTTTCACTCGACAACACCTCTTTTGATGTTTAGCAGTCACTTCTTTTCATGATAACAAGCTATTTTGTCGCAAGAATTGTTCTTAGATCTATATATCCTTGGAAGCCCTAGAACAAGATTGACAGGGACAAGACTATCAGATGATAACTGCTTTCAAGTCATCATCAATTCTCTTCTTGTTGGGGAAATTGTTTTGTCAATTCAACGGGGAAATTCGTTTGGATCTAAGATTGACGGGACATGTTCTTAAAGTGCACGACAGAAATAAACAGAAGAGATGTGTAATAGAAAGGAAAGCACTCAGAACAAAACAAAATTATACAGTGGATTTGTGTAAAATCTGGAAATTTCTAACTGGATTCAGCTCAAGACTGCTGGAGCTCAATGTATAGACCAAAATACAAGGCGACACATTAGCAAGAACGGCATTAACAGCAAACCACAAGAACCACCGTAAGCAATCCGAGCTTAGCAAAAGAGCCCTTCAAAGAGCGAGTTAGATGTCCGTTATTCGGAGAAGGCGCCGGGACGTCTGAAGCAGGAACAACCAATGGCGAAGGGGTCGCTTTACTCCCATTACGAGGTATGTTGATGTCGACCTTCTGACCGGCCTGGCAATGACCCGGGACACCGCAGAAGAAGTAGTGGTGGCCACGATTGGTGATGGTGATCGAGTCGTTGCCGGTCGTGTAGGTCGCCTTGGGAGACGACGTGTTGCATGCCCTGAACTCTTTGTGCGTGGCGACATGCATCACGTTGTGAAATTGGGCATTGTACTGAAAAACTGGTTCACAAAACAACCCACGATGTTAGGAATTTTCGCGGGGGAGTTAAAGAATATCTCATTCTTATAAATACAAAGAACGATATAACCAAGCAGATGCATGAGGCTCAAAAGAAAGAAAACTATATGAACAAGTAGGTTACGTCGCTCATCTCTCAAAATCAGTCTTAGTATCCATAGCATTGTTCTATTCTTCTAATTTAGAAATTTGAAGATCAATAATTTGAACCATATTGAACCGCATATTTCAGTATATAATCACAATTAGTTTCAGTTCCTACCTATCTAAGAGAAATTGCAATTCAGCCCTTCAACTTTGAGGCAATTGCACGTAATACCCCAAACTTAGGTTGAAAAACTCATGGTATGCCCCTCCTCAAATTCCATCCATCATGCTGTCAAGACTCTACCAAATTTATGATTTGTTTTACAGAAATCAATTCATACTTTAAACTTTCAAGAGCCATCAGTACACATCGAATTTGATCCAACAAATTATCCTTGCATTCCCACGATTTTTCGAGAAATAAAATAAGAGCTATACTCGAAGAGCTAATTATCCAATTTCACTCAAAATCAACTTTTTAGCATCTATGAGAAAGTACTTGAACAATCATCACTCATGTCCTTTCAATCATCATCTAACATAATATGCTTTCACCAACTAAATGTGAATATGGCAAAGTCCACAATCGACGACTACGGCGTCATGATTATTTCAGTGTATGCTTCAAATAACTTAAATTTACAGGGGAAGAGAAATCGTACGTATGCAAACACTCATAAATAGGTAGCAGGGGATACTCATCCGTGGAAATTTGTGACATCTGCGTTTGCTCGTAGTTGACAAAATTTCATTAACGCGGCTTGGAGTTTGCAAACACATGGCCAATCGCATGATGCTAAAATGGCGTTATGGGATAATTGCTTTTGTTTTGGGCAAAAGCTAAAGCATGTCGGAAAGATAAAGGCGTGCGTCAGTGCGGGTGGAGCTAATGATGCGGTGCCTCTGTAACGGAATTGGAGCATCGGATTTCAAGCATCATGATGGTGCTATTCCCACTCAGAAGTCTACTTTGTCGCCATCCTCCAACGCTTTGTGAAACACCTGCCCCCCCTTCATGTTCGGTCTTGCTCGTGCTCTTTTATTCGTCTCAGTTAAAAGGCAAACGAGCTAAAGTTTTGCAGAAAATGTCGTTTCAGAGAGAGAGAGAGAGAGAGAGTAATGAAGTTCTACAGGAAATTCAATACACTGGGTTGGCAAGCATCGAGACATTTTGGTCATGAAGAGCTCTGAAAGATCCTGAGAGTTTTGCTGAATTCGAGAACTGTTGGCCATTTATCAGTCTCGAAGATCAACGTGTATCCACAGAACAAAAAAGGTTGGGGAGAGAGAAGCAAATCGAAAGGACAAGGCTTGCTCAGAAAATCTTAAGTGTATTGAACTCAGCCATGAGGAAGAGCTGTGTTTGCCAGACAAAGATCTGATATTTTCACGGTTCTTGCAAAACCCAGAAGCATATATGAATCAAGAGCCTCTATCTATCTTACAAATTAACCGAAAACCCAGATCAAAAAATCACTTTTTTCTTTTCGATAACGAAAATGGAAGGAAATAGGAGACGAACTCACGGATGACATCCCCAAGCTTGAAGGTCTTGGTGGCGGCCCACTGCTTGTAGTCGACATTGCCGATGGTTGTCCAACCCGCCGAGTCTCCAACCTTATACACCGCTCCATCGCACAGCTTCACCATCGCCGCCGCCACCATCATCAACATCAGCACGCCCATCTCTGTCTCTCCAGACCAAATCACAGACTGGACTGTCCTTCTTGGGGTTCGAGGTGGGAACTCGGGCAGTATATTTAAAGAAACAGAGGGAGACAGAGCAGGACTGACAGAGACAGAGAGAAGGGTTCTTTCTTTTAAGTTTCTTTAGGGAGGAGATAATTATCAGGCCAAGCGACCTGGGATTTGGACGTTTGGAGGTTGGAAGTTTGTGAGGGAGGAGAACTGGATTGCGGCTCTCACAGAAACAGAGAGAGAAAGCAGAGAGAGACAGGGCACTGCTGCGCGTGTTGTCAGGTGCTGAGAAAAGGACGGGAGAGTCGTAAGTTGGGTCCTGGACCGTGGTTGGGGAGACCTCACGTCTGGTGAAAAGCACAAGTCGCAAGCACCCACCTCGGTCCTCTGTCTGTCTGTCCAAGAAAAGGAGCAACCGGTTGCCACTCGGTCATGTCTCTACAATCATTTTCGTATCGGTCTATGATAAAGAAGTACGTTGGACGCGATAAAAGCGGGCTTAATACCGCGAAAGAATCCAATTTAATACATCTGTTACAAATTTACTTCAAATCGATACAATTTTGATAAATTTATTTTAAATTGTGCATTTGTGACAAATTTGCCCTCTATTAATTTTTGTTAAATTTTACTATCAAATTACTGAATTTAATGATACGATATAGTTGACTAATATACTAGTTTGAGATTTTGTTCTTCATTTATTATCAATTTTGTGCTTTTTTGTGATATTAATCCAACTTAACATATAATGTATTTGTCACAAATGAAATTTTTTACAATAAAATTTTTTTTATCATAAATATATTAATTTAATATTTCTTTTTTTGTTATTTAAAATAAATTTTGTATTTTTAAAATTTTTAGCAAAGAGTTCTACTGAGCTGGAGAGCAGAAAATCGAACGGTTTTACTGAGCTAGAGAGCAGAAAATCACGTTTGTCACGGTCCATCAGCCATTATTAACCATCCTAGATGTCTCGATAGCTCGACAAATGGCCGTGCTTTTCAAGTTTCGAACAGCGCCTCGAGGTGCTTACAAACGAAACGTCCTCATCCACGCGAGGGCGATCACCACATACACCCAATCTTCTCCTAAAACTTGACCCGCGCTGATTAATCTAACGTGATTAGCAAATCGCGAGATGGGTAGTAGATCCGATTTTCACGCTCTGTTCATCAAGTCATTTCATTTCCTGTCCTTTTCCTATCCCCCTCTCAATGTGCACGCTGCCCCGGTCCCTATCCTCAATCAAATCGACCTTGGCCTGCTTAATTAAAAACCCGCCTCGGCATGTACTAACACGGCTATCCTGCTCGACGACGCGATTGGAGGCCTCTAAGATGCATGCGTGAAGAGCCGAGACATCTCGTGATTCGAAACGACGACCACGTTAATCATTGCGCGATGGACATATGTCAGGTCCCATCTAATTTTTATTGGGACTAGTTTTATTTCAAGTATGGATCATGGAGCTTACAATAGGTGAGATAAACTTGTCATGAGCCTGACGTTTGCTCCGATTGTAGCTTTGCCTTAGGGGGGGGTTGCTGCTCGTAGGAACTGCAGCTGGGTTGAGAATCTTACAAGGAAAGACTGTTTTGGGACACCTTGGTGGGGATGGGAACTTTTCCGTCACGGGACTACAGAAGGCTATGGAAGAAAACTCCAGACATTTGACGTTTGGTGGATTAAGCAAAACCATTTCATCACATGATGTTTTCATCGATAAAAGTCATGGAAACAAATCATTGACAAGTTTATCATGATATGAGGCCAAGTGCGCAAACATTCAAGACTCAAAATGTTTTTCGGAAGGTTGACGTTGGATAGAAAAAAAAAAAAAAAAGTGAACTTTTCATGCTAACATACATGAGAGATCACATAGAACTATTGACTTACGCATTCGTTATTTGATAAATGTGAAAATTGAGTAATCAAGCACGTTTTGGGAGATTAAAAAATGAAGCTTGAGATCCCTAAGAGTCCGGAAGTTCTCTTGACCGGATACAACAGTAGAAATTAGAATGAATCAGAGCAAGTATCGGACGGCAACTAATTCTTTTTTTGGGGCCAAAAGACTACATGTTGCTTGGCGTATGGAGAAAGGGAGAGATGCCGGAGCCTTGCTTTCTACACAACCTCTTAACACGCCAGCTTTGCCCCCAGATGTGTATTGTGGGGAATCAAATCTCTAGAAGTAGACTATAGTTTTAGCTCACCACATAAATCTGATCTCTCCCTCATGATGTAATGACGACGCAATCGATGTTTAGCATGCAATTCTTATCATTTCATGAGATGCCCTGTTCTTATCTTACCGCCATGTTACTCCAACTGGATTTCAGATATGTAATTTTTGTCGAGAGAAGAAGATGAGCCAAGAGATTTCGAAAAACACACTCTTCTCTGCAAAGAATAAATCCTGCAGTATCAATTTACATGGCGGCGCGCGCCACAAATCACACAAGAAAGACTATATATCTGGCTAAATCAGTACTCTACCTATAATGACAGTAACGAAATAATTCTCGGTCTATTGAATAGTAGCTGTTCTTTGTGTTCTAGTGTAAATTCTGTATCCAATGTTTATCTAAGGTATGAAATTCTTGTCCATCTGAATCTTGGAAGCCATTCATCTCGAATCAATTACAACTGCGATGCAGGATCAAAACCCGTTGCCATTGGTATGCCCAACCTTGTTCGAAGCAGCAGCCTCAGCATCATGGTCGTCGTCGTCGATATACTGTTTCCAGTACCAATGCTGCTTCCATACCCTCTCGGTCATCTCTTCAATCGGGACATTCTTGGTCTCGGGGATGAGAAACAGAGTGAAGATGGACATGATAAGGACCCAACCAGAGAAGAACAGGAAGATGCCGTATTTGAAGTGGCACAGCATGGACAGGAATGCCTGGCCGATCACGAAGGTAAAGAGAAAGTTGGTGCAGACAGTAACACTCTGGCCGGCCGAGCGAGTCTCTAGCGGAAACGTCTCGCTGGGGATCAGCCATCCAAGAGGTCCCCAAGACCACGCGAAGCTAGAGACAAATGTGCACACCATAATGACCACAAAGATCGAGTAGCCATGGCTGAGGTCCGTTGAGTGATCCTTGACCTTCAGGCCAAGTACAATTGCTATTATGACTTGGGAAAGGAACATTTGGACCCCGGCCTCCAGTAAAAGAATACGGCGGCCCATCTTATCGACCGTGTAAATGGATACCAAGGTGGAGAGAACATTGACAGCCCCAATGATGACAGCAGAGTAAAGAGATGCATTACTGCCGAATCCAACGGTGTCGAAGAGAACTGGTGCGTAAAACATGATGGCATTGATGCCAGTGAATTGCTGGAAGACCTGTTTTCACATACATATAACTGACAAATGTGAGTCTAATTAAATCCGACAAACTTGGAGCTAAAATCTAGAAGAGCAAAAACAGTAGCCAAGCACACTCAAAAGTTCCATATTAGCACGTTTGGTTGATTTAATCCAAAAGCCAAATGTAACATATGCTTTTGGGGCCAGAAGAAAACAGTGCCTACCCTAGAGAAACAGAAAACTCAATACCATGCGCAACAGTAACCTAACCCTATGATTGTGCAGTTTCAAATGGTCTTTTGAATCTGTTCTGTGATACATTCTACCCTTATCACTACATTTTTGCCATCGAATATGATGTAACAAACCTATAGACTATGTATATAGACTATTGTTAACGATTATCTCTGCATTTGAAGCAGCTGAGGCCGACCATTCAATAATTCGATGAATCAAAGTTGACGAATATAATCTGACATTTTCAGCTGACAAGAAGAACATTCTGGTAGACGGACTTATTAAACAAGAAAGGTTTCACGAGATGAGAAATGAAGGGTGAGATTTGATGATTGGTGCCAGAAAAAACACTGACCTGCATGGCCACTGCAATGACCAACTGCGGCCGATTCTTCCTCATCAGGAGATTTCTGAAAGGATGCTTCACTTCTTTAGCAATGCGACTTGCCTCGAGAAGCTCCTGGAATTCCGCTTCGATGTTGTCGGTTCCCCTTATCCTTCTGAGCACAGCTTTTCCTTCTTCAATGTGACCACGCTCAATGAGACTGTTAGGAGTGTCTACCACAAAAATAGCTCCCACAGTTAGGAGACATGCAGGAATGCCAGCCAATCCCAACGATAGCCTCCAACCCCACCCTGCTTCGATCCTATTATTGCAAAGGCAGCAGTTAAGTTGCATTAGTTAAGGAAGTAGAAGAAAGAGTATAATTCAGTCATATAGACACTGGTATCTGCTATTTGTTGAGTAAGGCAGTTCACGAGCCAAGCGAATCGATCAAAGATAATTCGCCAGAACCAGGCATGCATCGTCATTTATTTGGTTTAGGAAACAGTCCAGATAATCTTTTCCAACAAAGCTATGATTGCAGCTCCATTTTCAGGAACAATCTTCATTCTTTCAACTCATTGTGGCATCTAGATATATTAGTCCAGCCGTGCCTCTTTAGGGCGCATGCTTCTTTCTGTTTTTTGTAAAGTCGTGTATTTACAATCCTTTCAAAATGATTATCATACTAATCTAAATGCTCCTTCGCATGATAATCATGGATTGACCTTTATTTACCACTAAAAGGTTGCCAGATTAACAAACCTCGATTTAGATGAAACTACAGAAAAAGACAGACACAAAGAAAGCAGTGAACTTACTTCGCCGTGCGGTAGTTGACAAGGTTGGCAAAAAGGATGCCTATGGTAACGTTAAGCTGGAAGAGTATATTAAGTCCTCCGCGTATTCTCGTCGGTGCAATTTCTGAAAGGAAAAGTGGTACTGCCTGCATATATTTTGCGGTTAATCTATGAGAGGATGAATGACCAAAAATACATTCAACAAGACATCACAGCATGTTCATTAGCCATCGAAATAAAATGATTATAGTAAACCACTAAATGTGCACTTAACTAAAATTACTTGAAGTTTTAAGTCAATTCTCGAACAGAAGATGTGACCGATAAGTAACATATGACTTCTGCTTTTCTTTTTTTTCCGTGGGTGGCTTGGACATATGACTTATGATCAAATATGAGAGAAAAAACTTTGTTAGTCGCCACGCAATGCAATGTGCAATACCTTGGCATTCTTTTCATACTTTCATATTTAACCAACATCAACATGCAAGATGACTCTGAAAAAATTGCTAAAACCTGCATCTTCAATTGTGAATCAAACTTCTAACGAGGTACGCAAATACAGATCAAGCACCCAGTAATTCATAATGCGTCACATCTCCCCAAATGTTGAATTTGACCACGAAGGCCGTATCCTACAAGTCTTCTAAATGACATTTGCAAGTTTGACTTCAGAAGCCAAATATATTTAAAAAAAAGAAAAAATTCGTAGCATCTATTTCGGATAGAGAGGGACTTTGAAAAGCAAACTTATTCAAAGAGTGAGGAGGAAGATACAAAGAAATGGGCCAGTGAAGACTTTTCCCAGATAATTCCAAGCGGACAAGCACCATCATATCATCTTCCATTAGACTAGTTTGAACGATGAGAATAGCCACAAATATAAGTAGGACTTCAATGCATATGAAGTAAAAGCTTCTCAAAAATCATGTTTTCTTGGAAAATGTCTCATCTGGTTCATTTATTTCTGTCTCAAGTTCAAGAAGAAAGGTTTGAAGAGACAAAAGCCGATATATGATAATTGTTTTCAGTTTATCGTGGATTTATAATTTAGATAAACGATCTCCATACTTTTATATAGCTGTTGAATATGCCAGCAATATCTCGATGTATTTGCAGGCTTCCAAGGGAGACTATACGGAAAAAATATTTAGGTAGTTTAATTTATGTGATGCACTGCACTTAAATGAAGCTTTAATTTTTGTTGACATTTCAGTTTTATGCTATTACTGATGCAAAGGACAGAAATAAGTCCTCATTAGTGTTCCGCATTGTCAAGATCTGCACATTCCTTTTTTCTAAAAATGCTTCATCCTATTTTGGTCTACCGCATGCCTCATTGAAATTTTCCCTTCATCTCTTTTGCAACTTCTACAGATTTCACAGACCAACTCATGATTTAAGGGGAAAACAATGTCAAAAACAACACATATGAAACTCAGCGAACAATAAACATGAACTAACCTGGTTAGCGAAACCAACGCCACAACCTAGTAATATCCTTCCGATGATGAGCATGGCAAGGTCTTCAGCCGCAGTGTTAAGCACAACCCCAGCAATGAAGAAAAACCCAGCGATGAGCATGGTTAACTTCCTGCCAAGCCTCCTGGTGGTGTATGATGCAACGAAAGTTGCTATCAGCCCAGCAAGATACAGTGATGACGTGAACAGTTGAAGGCCTTGATTGTCGTATTTGCAGTAATTGCTGTTGATATCGACTTCGTTAGACTTCCGGTAAACAACTGGGAAAAACTTTTTCAAGAAATCTGGCATTGATGTTACGCCCCCTGTTTGAAAAATTAAAGATGAAGCAATCTGAGTTAGTTCCTTTAACATGTGTAATCAGATTGCACCATGCCATATATGAATCTTTCCCGTGTAATCACGTATTGCCCCATCCACATAAAGAAGCACCCATTTTCTAAAAAAACATATAGCAGTGAATTATTGCCGCTGTTGTTGATGGAGGTCCAATTCTGGAGTCCATGGACTAAGAATAACTATTCTTAGGCATGCCTAACTCAAGCTAAGTTGTTAAATGCAAAAGAAATGCGAGTCCTATCACAAAACACATTACTCCTCTTCTAATTCTTATTGTCTGGGCAATCATTTCTAAGTCTGGTCTGGTAGTGTTCAACAACAAATAGCTCATGACAAGTATATCAACTGCATATTTCGTTCAAAGGCCCTTTGTTTTCTTCAAAGTGGTCCGTGAAATCGCAAATGCCTTCCAAAAAATGCAGAAGGTTTTTAAGAGCCTTCATTACAACTTCTCTCTTTTAGACGTCTTAGCATAAATAGGAAGTCTTTTCCACATCAACTTCATGGGATGAGCAGTCCCATTACCAGCCAAGAAAATTGAAGCTTACACAAACAATCATAGAGCTGAAAGGCAGATTACAACAGATCCTTTAGTCAAAGCTCGTATGCCAACAAATTCACTTAATCAATTGCAATAAATTTGCCAATACATAAAACGTAAAGAATTCCGTTCATCCGGCAGAAATGGCAGTTTGGCTGGAACAAGATATTTCTTTTTTTCTTTATTTAAACACGTGTGTTGACGTTGTGATGCAGAAAATATATATTTTTTCCGAAATAAAAAAAAAATTCTCTCTATCTCACCACTTGCTTCACCGGATTGACTACTCATCGGTTCGCAAAGTACTCAGTCCTTCGGACTCTTGAGGCTAAGACAATTCAATCTCCACTGAATAAACGTATACCCTAATCTATACTCCACAAAAGACGAAGGAAACGCATCGAATTGATAAAAGGAGCTAGAAATTTCAAGTCCGAAGGCGGTCGCAACTACTTCAGGAAACAGAAATCCTCAACCCCGTGCTCATGGAGGACGCATCATTTGAACAACACCATTAACAACAACAACGTAGAAACAGAAACACTGTGACGATGAGAATGAGCGACGATCGTTTCGTCCTTACCAGAAACGCCGACGTCGTAGCCAAACATGAGGCCGCCGGTGGCAGCCATTATACACGAGATCACCACGATGGGGGTGATCTTGGCCTCGAACTGCTGGCCCCCCGCCGAGGCGACGGCGAGTCCTCCCCCGGCCATTGCGGACTCCGGAACTCGCGAGCCGACGACGGAGCTGAAGCTCGATCGCGCAGTTGAAGAAGGAAGGAAGAAGAAGAAGTAAGGCAGAAGAGAGCAGCTTCCTCGTGAATTCGATGGTACGAAGTGCGGTGTGGATTGAAAATTTTGGAGGGAAGGGACTGGGTTATATAGAGGTGGAAATAGAGGGGGAGGGGCGCGATCCCGTGGGGCGACACCTCCTGGATCTTTCCACGTGGCGATGCTGACGTGCCGTTGATTTTTCTCAACGGCGGCTGGCTAGTCAACCAACGGCTCTTGATCTCCCGCCCTTCGTAGCCACTAGCCAGCGCTGTTTTCGAGTTACGGCCACCGTGCATGTGAAACGAAAGGGCACAGAGAGAGGGAGAGAGATTCTATTTTTTATTTTTTTTATTTCCCTTGATTTTTCCTTATTATATGGAAAAATAGAGGGATTAAATTTTTGGCAAATAGCTCGTGTGATTCTTTTTCATGAGTCATCATCTCCACCATTATTGATTTATATAGTCATGTTGTTAAGAATTAATTAATTACACAACTTGATGATAATAATAAAAATTCTACAATTAATTTCTTGTATAAAAACCATAAAGTATCAATGAGACCCTTTATCCGCTAATATATGAAATTTTGTTAATGCGTTGATATAATGAATGGATCGACGTTTAATCCGTGACTTTAGAATAAAATATCTCATTGTTTAATTTCTTAAGTATTTTACGAGATATCCATTAATCCGATTCTTTTATAAAGCCGCATTAACACGGCACCTCATATTTCTCCGGTGACACAAGCTTAAAAAAAAAAAAGTCTTTGGTGGGCCTTGTGTGTTTTTCTTTCTTTGTGAGATTGATTACTCAAAAGTTTCTTGTGATGTGCTATCTTCTTTGGATGTTGATTGATTTCATGATATACCCCGAGCGGTCATATACAAGGGATTCCAAGATCATTCGGTCTTTAAAGCCAAATTGGCGTTTGGTGGAAAGTTCAAATGCCATCGGTGTCCATGTGAACCGGATCCCTTTCTTCATTGACTTTTTTTTTTTGGCTTGAATTTTGGAGCGCATCCTGGAGCTGACTCAATCGACCGACGATGGAGCAGAACATAGACGAGCGGGAGCTTACTCGATTCTCAACCTTATGATCGCTTTTTTTCTAGCTACATCTAGTCTCGTTGATTGACTCCCAACCCTGACTAGATAACTTAATGGTATTTCACCCGTTTGGGGAAATATCATCTTTCTAAAGTCTCAACACATTTATGTGGTGTTGCGCGTTGTTTTAATGGAAATGTTCTGGACTTCTGCATTTATGGAAGGAGGAATCAAAAGTGGAAAAAGACTGGTTATGGGTAGATGACACATGGCATTATCTTAATTTTGGAGACCGAGTGTTTGTACGTGCGATCGGCATCAATCGAGTTCCTATCATAAAAGATCAATTCGCTTCCTAAACATGGTTTGCCCTAGAAAGTCGAGTGCGTGACCCGACACTAGAGATGGAGATAAAGGGTGCCACAACAATGGCAAAAATATATTCTCTTGCTAAAGTCGCGACACATTGATGTGGTGTTTTGATCTTCTGCATTTATGGTATGAGAAACCGGAAGTGGAAAAGGATGGTCTTGGGTCGATGACACGTGGCACCATCTTAATTTTGGAGACTAAGCAATTGTGCATGCATTCAACGTTGATTGAGTTCCGACCGTAAAAGATCAATCCGCCTCCCGAACAAGATTTGGCCTAGAAAGTCGAGCACGTATACCGAGATGATGGGTAAGTTCAGAAAATGATATGATGTCTATATTACTTAAATTTGTGGACTGTATTCGAATTCAAATACCAGTGAGAAATAATGTCACGCCACCAAAATTATCTATCGGTTTTCACATTTTTAGGATTTATTTTCCTCTACCTCTCTCTCTCTCTATTTTATGGAGCAAATTGGGTCAAAATCATAGGAATGGTCATCGGCTCATGTGACATTTTGACCCTGTGCTTTCACATTAGGGATTCCAGCACATGTTATGAGACTCTACTCGCCTTTTTCTTTTGAAAATAATTATTGTAATATGGAATTGGACGCACGGCCCATCGATGTCTAATCATGTTTTGTTAGGCTAATCAAGAAATTAATATTCTACGTTGACCAAAAGTTTCCCCTCGAGGAAGTCATCGAAGCTCCTTTAGTTCAGAGCATCCTTTGTACGAAGAGAAATCATTCGGCGTGCAATTGGTCTAAAAATTCGTTTTACTGTAGTAATGTCAATTCGTCGCTTTCACATTAACATCCTGACTGATCCAAGAAATCAATTTAAACATGCATGGAAAACATATCTTAAGAAATCGGGAGCTCGATGTCGCCCTGGAGAAGCGAAACCTTTATGAGGGGCGTGAATTCGTGCTGGAATTGAACCTCCGAGGGGGCGGCGGGTGATTAGCGCGGGTCCTCTAATTATCAGTACGGCGACATTCGATCGGTCATGATCAAGGCATCGATGTTTCAAGCACGCTGAATGATCGCGAATGAATGTTATGATCACTTCTTTTAGGCCACAGATGTTATCGGTGGGCTTGGTGGATTATATGTCCATTAGCGTCGCAAGACATTATCATTGGGGGCGCGGCTTTAGCTGCAATTCCCAAAAGGCTGCCCATGCGCAATCGCGTCCCAATAGATTAGATTACGAATTTAAAAATTAATTTTGGGCAGATGGGTTTTCCATTTTCTCGCAATAAAAGCTAATTTTTTAATTCTCCATAATCTTTATTTTCCAATTTAATGAATTCCACGTATTCCAAAGCGACACCAAGATAATATCCTTAAAAAAATGTAAAATGAAATCCGTCCACAAATACCCAAAATAAAGAACGTTCATAATTTCAAAAGCACCGCGTTTTCCATGTGAATTTGAAAACTTATCTTCATTAGGTACGATTAATGCACGTTCGGGAACACTGAGGAGCACTTGTATCTATCTAACACGTGCTCGGAGTATTTCTTAATTAAATTCCATATTTATTTATTTATTTAATCCGTGAAGAGAGAGATAGAGAGAGTAGAGCAGGTGATGCGCAAAAGGGCGACACCAATCTTGACCCTATCCTTCGACACTTTCTAAAACAAATGGGGGTCGGAAAGGAAACCCTAAAAAGAGGAGGGGAAGAAGGAAAGGAACGTGTGAACTTCCGGACTTTTCCTCGGTTCTTTAATGGATAAAAAGATGACGACAAAAGAGGGACATGGAAGTCCGGTGGTCTGTCGACATTTCTTTTGCTTTATCTGATGGAATTCTTTACACGAGAGAGAGAGAGAGAGGTCGGGGACAACTCGGATTTTTGCACTTTGGGCAAATGGATGATGATTCCCCCAAAAAGCTTTGCTCTGACTCGGATTCCTGTTGGATCGGACCGTCCTACTTCCTCTTTTTTGTTGACGAGTACGAGTTCTTAAGACGAAGTTAGATGGGATTTTGGTTGGCTCAGTCATGGGCCTAATGAATGGTGCCTGCCCGTCGGCTCGGGCCGGCTTGGACTTGGTTTCTCGACATGCCGACCTGGATTTGGCCCGACCACCTTGTAGTGTCTCAAGATGATTCGTGTGTTTGAGTGAGAAGCTTTTCTTTAGGTGTTTAGCTCAGCTCGACCGAAAATTGATTTTATGGATAGGTCTTTGAGGGAGGAGCTTCTTGAGCTTTCAAATTTTAAGAGGGCTTGGCTAATGGCCTCGTAGGATCGATTTCAAGTCCAACCCCACAATCCGAGCCTAAAGTTTCATAAGACTCGAGCTGAAATCCACACATGTAGTGAGCCAGGCAATAATTTTAGGTAGAGCTAGAGATGAGCATGGTTTCAAGGTAAAATTTGGAAGCTAAGAACCGTACCGGTGGAAATTTATAGGTCCCAGGTTCTAAGGTATGCAGGGTAGGTTCTAAATTTCAAAATTTGGAAAACCTGTATCCGAAGGTAAGTTCTAGGTTCTCGATTGGTGGAACCTGGAACCTAGAACCTATTGTAAGTTTTTATGTTTTTCTTAATCTATGTTTTCACGCGATTCTGAGGTATTCCATAATGTTTGATAATAAGTGTATAATCCGAAATCACTAGTCTAAACTTTCATTTTATGATTGAGAATTTTATTTTCGTAAACTATCAAACTAGTGAAAACTCTAATTGCTTCTTTTAAGATAATGATTTTATATAATACAAGAGTAACAAATGCATTAAAATCACAAAATGTCCTTAATACTATTCGACAAGTGCATATAGACACTCGTTCTCATGCAATCGATAATAAAATCCTTATTCATTTTTATTGTTGTATTTATTTTCATGTTACTTAACTAAATATGAAAAAAAAAAAAAACTATTGAAACTTGGAACCGGGTAGGTTCCGGTTCCATGTTCCGATGGGTAGGTTTCAAGTTCCAAAAAATAATAAACATGTACCCGATGGTAGGTTCTAGGTTCTAGACGGAACTTGTAAGGAATCTAGAACCACTCAACCCTCGGTAGAGCCATATAAGTTCTTATTAGGAGTGATTGATTTCAAAATGACTTAGTTCCCACCCTAGAATTAGGAAACAAGCATATTCACCCTAAAATCGAACCAACTGATCTTGGTCTAGTTCCCAAGTTGTCTTGAAAATTGGTAGTGTAATTTTTTTAAAATTGTTTTATTTTCTTTCTCAAAAGTTTCTAAGTATACTCTAGGGCAGTTCCACTAGTATAATCCAGTTTCTTGTGAAGAATCGAGAGTTGAACCAATTATTCCTAATTCTTAAAGTTTGAAATCGGAAATCGGATCAATCCTCGTGGAAAACTACCCCGATTTGGTTCCGCTCGGTCTAATTTCCAAATTGAATCGAGACCAATGCACACACCCTTAAGCTCTAAGGTGCAATTCTTGAATCTATAGCGTGGAAGCTGGCTTCAAATGTTTATAATCTCGAATCCGCCTTGCATATCCTCATAGCCATCTCGAGTTTGAAGGTATTGTTTTTAAAAATATCGCTACCAATTCTGTGCGGTCCAATTTAATGACTGTGCCTAAAGGGTTAATGTCCTGACACGGCGCCATTCGTTTCGTCAAACGATTTGACTGCCCCTGCTCTGATTGGCTGTCACGTCGAGTAAATTCGGTGGGTGCCTTCCTTCAGAAATTTCGCAACCCTCCTCTATATTTTTCGATTTTTTTTTATTTTCCCTTTCATTTATTTCTTTCCATCCTAACCCATTCTCTCGAGTAACTTTTATTTTTCATTTTTTTTCTAATTTCGTAACGATTCCGGTCGGATTCAAGCATGAGGAACTCCGATGCGCAACTCCCTATATTTACTACGACGGAAGCATAACATGAGGACTTCATTAAATCCCTTGATTGGCAATTTGGAAGTACAATTCGAAATTTAAAAATGCGTGCCTATTTATACACAAAACGCTTTTCAATTTCGTACACGTTATGCATTTTTCGATTTCCGTGCATTCCTCATTCTAACCAAATTTCATTTTAAAAATTTCACCCCCTTGAGGTTGCAGATGTTCATTATTCCATCTAAGTTTAATTTACGCATTATGTGCTTGAATGTGGAACCTCTGAAACAATCTCGATTGCTCTCTTGTTGTTTGAGGTCACGGATGTTCATTATTCCATCTAAGTTATATAATTTGGCCTAAAAAGTCAAGCACGTGACCCGATGATAACGATGGAAATATTTTCCTCTACCTCTCTCTATTCGGGTCAAAATCATAGGAATGGTCATCGGCTCATACGACATTTTGACCTTGTGCTTTCACAAGAGAGGGACATGGAAATCCGGTGGTCTGTCGACATTTCTTTTGCTTTATCTGATGGAATTCTTTGCACGAGAGAGAGAGAGAGAGGTCGGGAACAACTCGGATTTTTGCACTTGGGCAAATGGATGATGATTCCCCCCAAAAGCTTTGCTCTGACTCGGATTCCTGTTGGATCGAACCGTCCTACTTCCTCTATTTTGTTGACGAGTACGAGTTCTTAAGATGAGGTTAGATGGGATTTTGGTTGGCTCGGTCATGGGCCTAATGAATGGTGCCTGCTCGTCGGCTCGGGCCGGCTTGGACTTGGTTTCTCGATGTACTGACCCGGATTTGGCCCGATCGCCTAGTAGTGTCTCGAGATGATTCGTGTGTTTGAGTGAGAAGCTTTTCTTTAGGCATCTAGCTCAACTCGACGAAAACTGATTTTATGAATGGGTCTTTGAGGGAGGAGCTTCTCGAGCTTTAGAATTTTAAGAGGGCTTGGCTAATGGCCTCGTAGGATCGATTTCAAGTCCAACCCCATAATCCGAGCCTAAAATTTCATAAAACTTTAGCTGAAATCCACCCATGTAGCAAGACGGGAAATAGTTTTAGGTAGAGCCATGTAAGTTCTTATTAGGAGTGATTAATTTCATAATGACTTGGTTCCCACCCTACAATTGGGAAACAAGCATATTCACCCTAAAATCGGACCAGCTGATCTCGGTCTAGTTCCCAAGTTGTCTTGAAAATTGGTAGTGTATTTTTTTAAAAAATTGTTTTATTTTCTTTCTCAAAAGTTCCTAAATATACTCCAAGGCAAATCTACCAGTACAATTTGGTTCCTTGTGAAGAATCGGGAGCCAGACCAGTTATTCCTAATTCTGAAAATTTAAAATTGGAAATCACCTCGGTTTGGTTCTGTCCGATCCAATTTCCATGTTGAATCGAGACCAATGCACACCCTTAAGCTCTAAGGTGTGATTCTTGAATCTATAGTGTGGAAGCTGAGTTCAAAGTGTTTATAGTCTCAAATCCACCCTGCATATCGTTGGATCCATCTCAAGTTTGAAGGTATTGTTTTAAAAAATGGGGAAAATGTTACCAAAAATCATAAACTATATCCCCTGTGACAATTTTACCCTAAACTTTATTTTTGTCATAAAAAACCCCAAATTATGTTACTTGTGACAATTTTATCCCGAACTATATCACTCATAACAATTTTTACTCTAAACTTTTTTTATGTCACCAAAAACTCTAAAATATACAAATTCACCCCAAAGTTTTTTGGGCTGAAGGGCCGCCCTCGCCAGATCTGGTCACCCATGCCTAGGCGAGGCTCGCCCAGGAGTGGGCGGCCCTCACCCGACTTCAACGCCAAGCTTCCCTCGGTGGAGAGAAAAATAAAATAAAAAAGGACGAAAATGCCCATCAATTAAAAAGTTTTGGGCAAATTTGTCACGAGTGACATAATTTAGGATTTTTTATAACACAAAAAAAGTTTGGAATAAAATTATCACAAGTGGCATAATCCGAAGATTTTGGTAACACAAAAAAAATATCAAAATAAAATTATCACATAAGACATAATTTGAGATTTTTGATGATATTTCTCTTAAAGAATATTTTTACTAATTGCGTGCGGTCCAATTTAATGATTGCGCCTAAAATGTTAATGTCCTGACACGGCGCCATTCGTTTGGTCAGATGATTTGACTGCCCCTGCTCTGATTGGCTGTCACGTCGAGTAAATTCGGTGGGTGCCTTCTGTCAGAAATTTCGCAACCCTCCTCTATATTTTTCGATTTTTTTATTATTTTCCCTTTCATTTATTTCTTTCTATCCTAACCCATTCTCTCGAGTAACTTTTCTTTTTCATTTTTTTCAAATTTCGCAACGATTCCGGTCGGATTCAAGCGTGAGGAACTCCGATGCGCAAACTCCCTATATTTACTACGACGGAACCATAACGTGAGGACTGCACTGAATCCCTTGATTGGCAATTTGAAAGTACAATTCGAAATTTCTTTCTAAGATTTTACCCTTGTTGAGTTAGTGGATATTCATTACTTCATCCAAGTCTAATTTGTGCGTCTAATTTGTGCATTCTATACTCGAACGTGGAACCTCTGAAACAATGTCGATTGCTCTCTCGTTGTTTGAAGTTCGAATCACTTCGACACATATCGATCTTCACCAATACACATATAACTATGATTTTCCTTCTAAATATCTACTTTTTTTCCAAAAGAGGAAAAAGAAAAAGTTTTCACTAGTGTTTTCATTGCTTCTCTTTGCTTAAAAAAAATGTATGGAAGAACTCTAAAAACTGAGAGTAATAGAGTCAAGCTCAAGCTCACCTTGACTTGCGTTTTTATTCTTGAAACACGACTCAAGCTCGATTGAATATTAAAGATTTCTACATGAACTCGAGTCAATTAGAAAATCAAAATACTCGTGCTCAAGTCAACTCGGCTTGGCTATAATTAGTTTGTGAAGGAATTCAAGCTTGAGCTTAAAAAACTCAAATGGTGTGGGTGTATTATGTAATTTCAAAGACATTCTTGTCAATTTTAAATAATATATTTTTTAAAGTGGATATGAAAGCTCGATGAGATTTGTGTACCTATCAAGCTAAGTACTCTCGAGCTAAAAGTTGACTAGACAAGATGCTCGAATGACTCGAGATCACTCTCGACTCTAAATTCAATGAGTTGATCTTAAATACTCATCAAATCAAACCGAGCTACTCATAAGTAGCTGGAGTCGGTTTCACTCCTAATTCTTTTTCTTGTTTATTTTGCCAAAGAAACATTTCATTCTATCCAAAATATGTAATAAGGTAACACAGTCCAACTGCAAACTAAAATAAATCCAAAACAAAACAATAATTCTTCGAACCAAATTGGCAACCAATCATCGAATCCATCTTCAATATTGAGCACACAGTGATATCTCCTTGTGTTGCTAATGCTTTGCCTTTCAAAGCACAAACACGCAATTCCACATAAAAAATTGGAGTCATTAGGCAGCCAAATCCAAGCCCAAAAAGGCCCACAGCTCGATTGCTAATGGGCCCTAATGCAAGTCCATACAGCACTTCCAACGTCATCATCATCTAAGCCCATGAAGAGCCCAACACAATCAAAAAGCATTCGGATCGCGCCGCCTTACCTTCCATCTTCCCTTCCGTAGCTTCTCCGTCTCCAAGGCTCGACTCATCGTTAATGTCGTCCCTGTCCTTTTAATCGAACCCGAGAATGCACGGATCATGCGCCGTCTCGCCTTCTTAGTATCAAGCGAAAATCGCGAAAGGTTTTTAGGAATTTACTCTTAGGAAATTTTGTGGGTTAGGGCGAGATTTTGCAAATCTAGAGGGGATTTGGGGGCAAAATTGGGCCTCGCCACCAGATCCCCAAAGGAATATTATAATATACCTGCTTCGAAGTGCAGCTACGGCGATGGCGATTCCCTTTGATATTTTCTTGCGCTTTGGATTTCTCTATTTTTTGTATCTTTCATTTAAGTAGGCGCCAAAAAAAAATTAGATTATTAAACTATCTATATATTCCCCGACATAAGGTGAAGTGTGCTATATATAAATAAATATATTTATATGTGACTTCTCTTGGGAGTCACAACTCAATTTTTTGTTCGAGGCCGTCGGATCATTCCAAGGGCCAATTCTTGATGAGCATTTTTCATTCATTTTTCATTGGAAGCAAAGCGACTCGTGATTTTATAATAGATTTAAATATTTTGGATATGTGGACATTAGTATAAATTTTGGTTGCGCATACGTGGCACGAGATGTGATCCGAGCGAGAGCTAGCTTGCACAAAATTAAGATCCCGTGTCCCATTAATTCGAGCAATTGATCGACCAAATAAAGTAATCTTATGATGTGTAATTAATGAAAAACAACATAAACTAAAGTGAGAGCGAGAATTTTATAGACATGTAGAGTAGGTTGTTGTTAGATAGAGTTAATTGTACCATCGATTGGGATGATGGTTATTATCGTTTTTCTCTGTCGCCTACATATAAACTTAATAAAAGAGTATTGCAATTCATAAAAACCTAATTCGATCGCCTCTCTCTTTTGAGCACATGCACAAATGTTTCTTGGAGTCGAAGGTGGACCACCTCAGATTAGACACCAATGACCCTAATCAAAGGTCGTAGACGAGGAGCTTAGATTGCCAATTTGAGGAAATGGGTCAAGTTTTGGGTTCATCGTTAATAAGCCTATATAGGGTTTGGGACTGGTTGGAACATGTTCGAGATTTTGAGGTTGAAAAACTCGATGAGGTTGAAAAACTTGATATGTGTAGCTACTAAAATGAAGTTGTTTTGTAATAATTTGGATGAATAAGTACGCATAATTACTAACACTACAGTGTACGATTTTGGGATTTATTAAGTTGTCTTAAAAAAGCTTGATTGCTACTTATAAAGTTTTGCTTTCTCCAAAGATAAATATTCAGTACAATATAACATTTTTAAATGACAACAGCCACTTAACGCATACCTTCTAATTATTATTAGATGTTAGATTTTATGACCATTAGTCCTTGATTTTCCAACCATATATTTTGAGACTCCACGAATTTTCTAATTCAAGATCTACAGCACATGGAATTAAACTAAGGTTCGAGAAGTTTATTCAAAAAGTATCATGACATGTAACTTCTAGGGCTAGCCAATAAATAAATTATTTATACTCCTTACACTCGACCTAAAGTGATTTGCATAATGTAATAAATTTAGTTCGGTGCAATCGATCGAATTGGATTAAGATACCATCTAGTGGTAATAATCTAAAAAAATTAAATATTCATTATTAAAAAATGACTATCGTAAAATGATATTTAAAAAATTAATCGATGACATGAAGAATTCTATCGATATAAATCATTAAGTTATAATGTGTAAAATCGCATTTCTTTCATCTTGACCTGGTTTTTACTCGTCAAACAGAAATGTAAAATTTAATTCCTAAAACCATAATTAAATAAACTATAATTGCACCGTGTGTAACCACTCAAAACGTCATCTACGCAATCAAATGATAATAATAATAATAAAAATCAATAAAATAAAGTAAAAAAAGAAACCCCCCAAATGCCACCTGCTTTACTATTGGTGGTGTCGCACGTGGGGTCCTGTCCACGTGGTGAGACCACACGCGCTTCTCGACTCCACTTCACTCCAAAAAAAGAAAAAGAAAAAAGAAAGAAAATAAATATGTAATATTTAAATTCCGTCTTTGCCCGACGCTCCTCGGAATAAGCTTGGATCTTGCGATTTTTAACTAGTAAGATAATAATCATGTTTTTTTATTATTAAATTCTCAGCCCATTATTATTTAATATATCCCGAGCAAAGAAAACATGAAAGAACTTGTCGTGTGCCACTACTTCTCTTAAATCCCCATTTTTTTTTCTCAAGGGGGCGAATTAAATATCATTATAAGAGGATGGGTTAGGTCAAAAATAATGCAAGTTCCCATAAATTACTTATAAAAAAAAGGAAGAACCTACCGTGGGCCCCGTCCCCCCAAAAAAAAAGAAGAGGAAATTATTTAATAATTATGTGGAATTATTATTGTTATTAATATTATTTTCTCGATGAATTTTATCGAAAAAGCAAAAGGGTAGGTCCCTTTTCTATGGCTAGCAACAACACACATAGATAAGATGATGAAGAAAGCATAGCATAAAAAAAAAAAAACTATAGTCCACCCCACATTAAATTACAAAGTGGAGTTAAAAAGTCTCTGCATGATTCTACACGCTTTGCCCCACCTTTGTGGACTTTTCTCCACGAATTTTCTCTCCCCCTTTTTTCCATTTTCTTTATTTCTATGTATTTTTTATTTCTTTTTTAGGGTTTTTTAATGAGATTTTTCACCGTCAATTTCCTTCTTCTTTTTCTCCCTTTTCCCCGTTCTTGAGTGATGGCCAACACAATCTGAAAACGGGGTCAAGCCAATGGCTGAAAAGTTTTCTTGGAGACACCTAAGAAAACACGAAAAATAAATAAATAAAATAATAAAATAATAATAACAAGGGGTTCTTGGGACAGGGGCCCTCCTATGTTGCTTGGCAGCATGTCAAATCCCATTGTAATGCACTAGGCGAAATATGCCGAAAAGTAATAATAATATTTTTACCCGATTTTTTTATTATTATTTTCGTGCGGGATATATAATCCTTCGCCTGATATCGCGAGAATAAAATATCGGAGGGGGGCGAATTTAAATAATATTTCTTAGCTGTTTGCAAATAATGGTATCATACACGTCCCCTTTATTATATCACACACGGTACTTATCGAATTAGGAAAAAATATCATTATCCATTAATTTACTCGATTAATTAACGGGCGAGACGAACCGAGATTTAACTAAATTAAGGGCGACTATCAAAGGTGCTCATTACGGTCGTAATCAGGTCTCGGCCCCCTCCCCCTACTACTACTTCCTCGTAGCTACGTCGCGACCAGTCCACACATTATTAATTAATTAAGGAAAAATGATTTAAAAATATTAACTCGAGATCGCAACTCGAGTTTTGTCGTTACTCGTCTGATTTCACATCGCAACCCTAAAGGGACAAGCGTGTAATACGTATAAAATTAAATTGTATTACACGGTCCATTGCCACGAAGTAAAAAGACCATTTTCTTTTTTTGTACTTTTGCACGATGGTTTTGGGGTGAAGGAGGACGTGGAATTCTCTCGAATTATTTTTTTTTTATGAAAATGTTTACGGGTTATTTTATTTTATTTTTTGGACGAATTTAAATTTGACCATTTTGGATTCTCGTGATTGCAACACACGTAAACATCAAATTTCTTAATCCGACCTGGTGCAACTTCCGGGGCGGAGGAGGAAGAAAAACAATTAAGAAAGAGCGGGATTTTCCTTTTGGTATTAGTAAATTAAATGCATGATGGCAAATCTAAAGTCAAATGCGATGTTTATAGACGGAACCTGTTCCGAGCAAAATGAAGGTTTACTATATGAATCGGGACTAGTGGGAACGGGTCCATTTGAATTTAAAGAAGTGTCGATGAACATTTTGTTGGTCCAATGATTGACGGGGCATAAGAACTGATGATTTAGTGATGAAAATTAAGAATTCAAAAGACATTGATTTTGACTTTCTATGGAGAGAGGGGGAGGGGGAGGGGTTTAAAGAAATGAAAGTGGTTAGAAATTGAGATGATGAAAATTTAATTTAGTACGGAACAAGAGAATAGATGGTTCATAAAGCAAGTATCATGTACAACAAAAAATCTCCAAACGAAAATTTCCATACGTTGTATATGATATATGGACAATAATATATAAACATATATATATATATATATATATGTTTATATGTATATTTGTGCAATATTCATTTTTTTTTGGCACGACTGTGACATCAACTTATTTAAAGGAAGGCATCATCGATACACTAATCAAGCTATAAATGGATTGATTTTTTTGTAGGTTTTGTAATGAGTTCTTTAAATATCGAACACATGCACATTAAAAAGGAGAGCGTTAAGAAATGTAGATTAGTCGACAATAAAATTTACAATCGTAGCAAGACGAGGGATTCAAAATTCAACATTGGAAAGTAAGGAATTCACGAGCCTGTCCATTTCACCGTGTTGTGTTATCGTAGCCCTGACGAACAAGGTAGCATTTAATGGAAAGTCGGGTTTTGGGGTAGGAATCCATCGCCGGAATTGCTTTCCATATAGAACATACGCGATGGATATGAAATTTGTCGGCAAGACACTCATTAAATTGCTTGTTAAGGAAACATTGCGATATTCAATGTATCAATCAATTTTATACCATGTGGTTAATTATGCATAATAAATGTCTCGAAAGTACTTATTTAACAAGACCCGACCAATAGTACCGCAACAACTCATGAGTACTCGCAATATATATCGTGCACAAAACTGTACAATTTGCATTCCACTTCTCACGCACTCAATCTCTCTCTCTCTCTACCTCTTGTGTAAGCCCATTCGCTCGTTTGCGCATTGCCTGGGGAATCCGTCCGTACGTTAGCTTTTCTCGACCAAAAAATAGTTTTTTTGTTTGGCGTCAATTTGGAGGGAGGAAAAGGAAAAAAGGGTTTCGATTAATTTATCAATTTATTTATTTATTTGTCCGAGAGAGGAATTAAAAAAAAAAGAGGGGGGAGGGCATTGATTTATCGGCAAAATTTGTTTTTTATTGGCAATTTCGTGTCTGTATCCCATCCCTTTTCTTTGTGCGGTTGTGTGGACGGCTAGGGTTGCGCATACGGTCGCTAGCGCATCCACGGAGCCTCTTCTTTGATGTTGTTGTGACTTAGCGAGAGGGGTTTGGGAGGGTAGTTTCACACGTGGCGGTGGATGGAGGGCACGTGGCGGAAGCGGGAGGGCACGGCCCGCTCGTGCGTGTAATGCCGGTGTCAGGCGAACCATGAGGCGATCATCGTCGTATCTAGAGATGTATGTTGATTTATTCATTACGATTAGTGTTGCATCATACGAACACGTTCGTGTAGCGCGTAATTAGGGATTATCAATTTATATGAATATAAATACGAATAATCCCATCCTTGTATTGGCAATTTGTATTGGAACTCATGTACGGTTTATTTGATTTTTCTTATTTTCATGTACCGATACCCATATATTTTCCAATCCTTAATTATGTAAGAATCTTTACTTTGCCTTGATCCTAGCTCTACCCTTCCACTTGCTTTATATCTTAGGGATTTCGAGATCCAAACAAGATCCAATATAGGGGATCAAATTGATAGGTTCTATTTAGTTCTGGGGAGTTCTAGTCTGATTCTTAATTCCTAAAAATAGAATCACTATCTAAATGGTCAGATTCCTAATTCAAAAGGGAAATTGGACCACCCGAACTGGTTTTTTTTATTTACTGATTTTATTCTTTTTAAATGTCTTAAACACGCCTTTGGATCTTTTCCTTTTGTCCACAACGCTCACACCTCAAATCTCTTCTCTGAACTCGACCGGCTCCAAGGACCTCCGGTCCAGTTCCTGATCTCGGGATGGGACCGGACCGGACCGGATGGAGATCCGATTATCTCTGGTTCTAACGACTTGCTTACGTGGGAATTTAATACATAATACGGAGGAGGAGGAGGAGGAGGAGGAGAGAATGTAGGTTCTTTAGTGAGTGGGGAGGGGGCGCTAGTGAGAGAGAGAGAGAGAAACTCCTCTCCCCCACTTTTGGCCCCCAACTCACAAGCGACAAAAGTGGCGAAGGAGAGAGAGAGAGAGAGAGAGTAGTGGATCCAACATGGTGGTGGGTCAACCATTTCTGGTGGGGCCCCCTCTGTCTGACGTGGCCACACAAGTCCACCGAATATTAGTTCTTTTACCCCGGGCTACGCTAAACTCACCCGCCCCCACTCCCGTCCCCTCACAGCTTCCCTACCCCGCCCTCCTCAAGTCCCCCTTGACCGTAATAATAATTAATAAATATCTTTTTCTTTTTTTCCCCCCCTCCGGAGGCGGAAAATCCTAACCCACGCCCCCGTCACCGAACGGTCAAAATCCCCCTCCCAAAAAAAACAAAAACGCGAGGTTTGGTGGTGTTTGGCGGTCACCGATGGACCCGCTTAAACTTAATGCCCAAGTGTTCGAATTTCTTGTTTTTTTTTTTTTTTGACCAACTTTGGGACGATTTAACTTCAATCCCAATATTTAAAAAAAATAAATTTATTTTATTTTTTCATTAAAAGGGTTAATGAGACCCTCGCGGATTTTTCACAAATTAGAAAATGCGCGGATTTTTCTCTCGATATATATATTTTTTAAATCTTTTTACTGCTGGATAGTAGGAGCGAAACGCAAAAGGTGACAGCCCCGTGGCGAGAGAAAAAAGATATTTTAGAGGTTGAAAAAGTTTGCGGAGGAGAGAGAGAGAGGGAGAGGTAGCCAATAGCAAGATCCCAGGCGAGGAATAGGCTGAGGCTGAGGGGCGAGCTAGGGAGGCCGCCACGTGTCGGCCCGAGTGCGCCGCCACGTCGGCGCAACGACACCGCCACGCTGTACTCGCTTTTTTATATTCTTTGTTTTCTCCAGCAGGAGAATCCTCGAAAATGCGGGGCTCGTTTTGGCGCCCAGCCCCGGACGACGCCCCCCAAAAGCGCGTGACATGACAACCCCCCAGAAAATGAAAAAATAAAAGAAATTCATTTAATCGAGAATTTATCTGCGTAAAAATCTCGAAAAAAGTTCCCCCATCTAATTAATCTTTTTTTTTGCTTATTAATGCCCTCATAGAAAAAAGGGCTTTTCTTAATTAGCTGCGCTGTAAAATTTGACCCGGGGAACGATGCCTTGTTTGTTGGTACCTTTTCCAAATATAAAAAAGAAATTCGATTAATTAAAAAAAAGCAGAGAAAGGAAATTTATTCTCGAACTCCGTGGGGCCCAGTACACGTCACCGTAGGGGAGGCGAAAGCCGCATCTAGTGAAGAACGTGACAAATAGGCCGCGAGAGAGAGATGGAGGGAGAGGGGGAATTTTTATTTTATTTTCTCTTCTCCCTTTTCCGCAATGCGCTGGGTCCCACTCTTTTCTCGGAAGTTCCGTGACCGCGACTTCCCCTCCCCCACGGGCCGGTGGCCCGATCTCCGCCGTCGGATCGGGAGGATCGTACGGCCCGCGTCCACCACGCGCTCCCCGGGGGAGTGGCGGGGTGCGCGCGCGCCCTCTCTCGCTCTGTTTTTCTTCGGTGCCAGCTCGGACTCGACTCGGAAAAGATGCCACTGCCACGTCGGCGGCCCATCCGACGGCTTCGCGAGGTTTCTTGCCCGGGATGGGAGCGTGAGGGCCGTCCGATCGCTAACATGGATTTCCCTTGTCTCTTTCCGCCCCGGCGGCGGGCCCCACGCGTCAATTCCTTGGGAAAAAAAAAGAGAGAAAATAATTGTAATTTGCCTCTAGTAGTACTGATCTCGTCTGTCTCTCTATCTATCTATCTATCTATTCAGCCAGAAAGAGCAGGACCGATACCGATAATTTTATTTGGGGAATTTATTTTTTTAATTTTTTTTAAAAGTCTGCACTTAATCAATTAAAATAATCCAAAAAGTAGGAAACCGAACCAATGAGTTTGACCGGTTGGATCGATATTTAAAAAAAAAAAAAATTTCGATTTTCCCTTTTTTTTTTGAGGTCACCCAGATTCCTTATAATCTCGTCATATTGCTTTTACCAAGGTCTAGGGCAACCGGCGATCGCCAGTCGGGACATCGCTTGGGGAAAATCAATAGCCCCCCTCCTTTTTCTTCTTTTTTTTTTATTTTATCCGATTTTTTTAATCCCACCTTGCGATCGTGGGGTCACTGTGTTTGGTCCCAGTCGGTACTTAACTCCTCATTAATTAATTGGAAAAAAAATATAACTAAATTATTGGGTGGGATCTTTTCCTTTCGTCTTTTTATTTTTATTTTAAAATTCGGTAGGGTTTTAAATGGGGCAATCGAGTAAGATAGATGATGGGAGCTCGTGGCCGAAGAGGCGAGGGAAAGCCGACACGTGGCGGTGCGAGCGGAGGGCGAGCCAGTCATTTAATGAACGAAATTGCATCCCCGCCTAGGAGGGCAGCCCGAGACACGTGGATGGCCTCAGGTTTTCCGAAATCACGCTCGGGTCCCCGAAATCTGAAAATTGTTGCAAATACGTTCATTTGGAAAGCGCCTGATCTATTTATTATGTATATAATGCACGAATGAAGAAACATCCGGATACGTCGATGCTTTCCCGTTGATGTATAAGGCAAGATATCCACACGGGAATTCTCCATAATTATAGCTGGATAATTAAAGATTCTATCTAAAATTTAAGATTTTTAGTAATCTGACTAGTAAGGTAAAGCATTTATTTCACAAGTTTAGATTAACATTCCTATATATTAATTGGGATGAATTTATAACCGCGTGGGTGAAAATAGATGAGTAAAATGGCATTCCGAGTGAGAATGGAATGAATAGGAAGTAAGGTAGCGGGGTTGCTCCCGTGTGATAACATGATCGTTGTTGATTGGGTGGTTAATTTCGTTTAATCCGATTATACAACGTAGTATTTCATGGAGAACGTGCTTTTATTTCTAGTAAGTATACCGTTGAATATCTATGCGCCGTGCAAAAGAGGTAAGGAGATTGTCCTATTGTGTTGTGCCGTGCTTGCTAACCTTGGATGAAAATGCAAAGTTACTCAGACAGGGGTGCCGAAAAAGGGAATATCTAAAAATCCCGGGACGACGGCAGCAATAAATGCAAAATACCGGACACCAAAATAAGCGAGGGCGGGGGGCGGGTGGGTTGGGAGGGAGGAAAAAGAAAAACGTGTCCCCATCGCGCACGAGAGAGAGAAGCGGGATCGAGATAGGAAATCGCGACCGACGATTCTCCCAGGCCAGCCGGACGGCCAGGATCTTGCCATGCTGGTAACGGGGAGCCGCGGCCGTCGGATGTGTCGAGGGATCGACGGGCGAGGAGCGGCCATGTCACGGGTCGCCCCATCGCGGCCGTCCACGAGGCTCTCGAGTGGGTTTCCGCCGATAGTGAAATGGCCAAAAAGGATGATGAGATGAGAGAGCGCACGATAAAAGGACAATGGACTCCCCAGAGAGAGGAGAGAGAGAGATAGAAGGGCGAGAGAAGAGAGAGAAAGTAGAGAGAGAAATTAGAGAGAGAGAGAGAAGAGAGAGAGAGAGAGAGGGAGTGAAGAAGAAGAAGAAGAAGGGAAGAAGATAAGCGAAGAAGGTGTGAGATCTTTCGATCGAAGCTGGTACAGCGGAAGATCCTCCCCGGCGCGTCGGATTCAGTTGGTCTCCTCCGGCTGAATACTTTGCTCGGAATCTGCTGATTCCGGCGGGAGGCGGCTCGGGTTCCCCCGGCAAATTATGCTCCGGTTCCGGTGATGAGATAAGGTTCTCATCACCTGGTACATCGGCGGCCGATTCGACGAGAAGGGAGTGCAGGGAAACCCTATCATGGACAGGAACAGAGAAGCCAGGAGAGCTACCATGGCGGCTTCTAATGGCCTGTCCAGACGGAGGCACAGGCCTAGTCTCCGAGACTCTCCAGGTACCAGATCTCTCTCTCTCTCTCTCTCTCTCTCTCTCTCTCTCTCTCTCTCTCTCTAGGGACTTCCGATTCGGGAGAGGAGTAATCTCTGATTTGACCGGAGTTTTGTTCTTTGCGTATCTTTTTGCAGAGGAAGACGGACCGGGGGACCTCGCGGACACGGCGAGGCTGAGAGATCGAGGAGGCAGTGGCAAGAAGGACAGGGAGCGAGATCGAGATCGAGAGCGGGAGCGGGACAGAGATCGGTTCTCGAGGAGTGGGAAGAGGAGGAGGGGCGACAGGCTGATGCTGAACAGGGAGGACGGAGGCGAGGAGAGCTCGGAGGAGAGTGTGAACGACGAGGACGAGGAGGACGAGGAGGACGGGAGCGGGAGCGGACACCACGTGAGGCTGCTCCCGCCGTCGAGCCAGGCGAACTCGCTCTCGTCTTCCTCGGCGGCCGTAGCTTTGAACAGCCGCCGGAGCTTCCCGCCGGCGGCGAAGGTCTTCCGAACGGCGCCGTGGAAGGCGGCCGACGAGATGATCGGCGTCTCGGTGCCAAGGAAGGCTCGGTCAGGTAGAGCGGTGGGCTACTTCAATTTGGAACGGACACCAATTTGTTCAAGCTTTTTCTTGGTGTTTTTGATGGATTCCTTCTAGAGTTCTGATGATATATTGATTTTGGGTCTTTCCTTCTTTTTCGCTTGGTTTTCAGCTTCGACGAAGAGGTCCCACGAGTGGGTTTCAGCCGGTGGTCATTTGGTCGGCGGCGACCAAATCCTCCGGCAGCCTTCCACCTCGCCTGTGAGGCCGAGTCTCGCAGCTACGACGGCCTCTCCAGTGAGGCCACTTTCGCCTTTTTCTTCGAATGCCTCGGTTCGAAAGAAGTTGGTGGGTTCTCTCTTCTTCCTCATTTTGCTCAGTTTCCGACTCTTTGATTGACTCTCTTGTCGACGATTCACTTTATTTAGCGAGATGCTCTGTTTGTGATTGCAGAAGCCGAACGGACCAAAGCAGAAACCACCAAAGTCGTCCTCAAAGTCCACATCTTCAGCTCAAGATGAAATCGAGATCGAGATTGCGGAGGTTTTGTACGGAATGATGAGGCAGCCTCAGGGTCCTTCGAAGAATGAAGCCTTGGGAAGCGATTTGGCGAAGTTCGATTCGAGAGAAGAGAATAATTCCACCGGAGATGCGAAGTCCCGAATTTCATCTCCCATCTCGAACTCTCAATCTTGTGCTCCGCTATCGTCGTCGGCTTTGCCCCAAAACTCCGGTTCATCTGCCCCTCCCTTGACCACTATCGGTGGGTTCCGACTTCTCCAGCAGTCAATTCTGAGCTTCTGTCGGAGGATTTTCTTGGTTTTCGCCAGTCATTTGGCTCGAGTTTTCACTGAAAAAACGCTTGAATTTGCGATTATTGACTTACTGGGGTTTTTGCTTTATCGAATCTGCAGCACCCAAGAGGAAAAAGCCTCGTCCGGTGAAGTACGAGGATGAAACGCCATCCATGTTTCCAGTTAGGAGTAGTCCCATCTCCTCAACCAAAGCCGAAATCGACCAGAAGGCAAAGATCGAAGCGGCCTCACCAAATATGGAGAAATCACTTGGATTCACGGCAGAAGAAAATGGAGCTTCTGTCGATTTGGCCAAATCTCAACCTGCCCCGGTGTCGTCAGAGAACCAATCGGAGCCTCTGAAGCTGGAAGGCTTCCCGGCGCTGGATTCCAAGCTTTCGACTGAAGAATCGGAGAGCAGAGATGCGGCTTCGGCTAAGGAAGAGCCTCCGTCGCCCAAAAAGGAATCTTCCAGTGTCCAATTGGATGATGACCGTGTGGATAAGACAGCAACAAAATCGTGAGAATCCGAGATTTTTTCCTCATTTCTTTTTTCCTTTCTTCTGGGTTCGATTCATGCGGATTTCGGTTTGACCCTTTTTTTGGGGCCGTTTCCTTAGGAACTCCGGAATTCCCGAGATTGAGAAACATCGAGAAGAGAAGTTTCAGATAGATCTGATGGTGAGGATTGCTATCTCTCCATTTTTCTGTTAGATATCAGTGCTTTCATTTCTGACTCTGATTTTCCTTTTAATGGCGAGTAAAGGCTCCTCCTCCGTCGAGATCATCTCCAGAAAGGGACGGTGATATTGATTTTCCAGCAGTAGATCCGAAGTCCGTGGTGTCAAATACGAGAGCTGTGAGTAGCCCAGCCTGTTTTGACCCTTTTTGATGACCACCCTTTTTATGGCATGGGAATGAAATATGACAACTTTTGATCTTTTTGATGATTTCTGGTGCAGGACATGAAGCCCCTGTCGAAAGATGATGAGAAGACTACTGCAACCAAGGTTGGAAAGGAAGAAGCAGTAAATGCAGAAGCTGAGGTGGTGAAAGCGATGGCTGTAGATGCCGAAACACAGAAGCCAGCTGTTCATAAGGTGAAGAATATTGATCTCCAGCTTGATTTAGAGAAGGCTGATGCAGGAGCGGGCAATGCGAGTGCTAACAAGCTTAATCAGCCTGTCCATAAGCAGCAACAGCAGCCTCTCACCGAGAAATCTGGTAATTAGATCTGTTTCACTTGCTTTCTTGTCCGAGGGATTCAGGGCGGTAAATGTGGTTAATTCGGTCTCTACTTCTTCTAATTTCCTTGAGAACGGAATTGAATTTTCAAGAGCCCTCCATATCGCTCCTGGTGTTTCTTCTTTAAATTTGCCCTCCTGATATGCTGATTTGGGTCTTCTTTATTCTTCTTTTTCAGCTCAAACCCCCAATTCTTTAACTTTCCCAATGTCCGTAGCTGGATGGCCAGGCGGGCTTCCATCCATGGGGTACGATTGAGTTGATCAATTTGTGTTTTTTGGTGTTTCCGTGGCTAAGAGCCGCTTTATAGTTGCACTTGGATTCTTTTGTGGGTGGAAATTGATGTTTGTTGTCAGCAGATACATGGCACCTTTAGGAGGAGTTGTATCCATGGATGGGAGTGCTGTTGCTTCTGCTATCCAGGTACTTAAAACGGGGCATTCACTTTAAGCATCTACTCACTTCTTCGGTCTTTTCTTGTTGCTCATAGACTTCTCTACTCATGCAGCCTCCGCAATTGCTCTTTAGTCAGCCCCGTCCGAAAAGGTGCGCCACCCATTGCTACATTGCTCGGAGTATTAATTTTCACCAGCAATTCATGAGGATGAATTCCTTCTGGCCGGCAGCTGCTGCCGGTTCAGCCACGCTTTATGGGACCAAGACCTGCAATCTCAATGTGGTTCCATCCCCTGAGATGCATGGAAATTTAACATCCGCTAGAAATGTGAATGCGAATTCGGACAAGGGTCAAAATCTTGCCGTCTTTCCCAGCAAAGAGAAGGCATCTCAGTCTGCAAATAGCATTGATGCGCCTCAAAGAAAGCAAATTTTGGTCCAGCAAAGTCTGCCTCCTGGAGCACCTCCTAACAATATTCTGGTGTGTTTTTTATATTATATGGTGTTGATGTTCATCTCGGTCTGGTTTGAGAGTTAGGTGGGGAAAGTCATTCTCTTTTTTTCTCTTTGTTTCAGCACGGCCCTGCTTTCATCTTCCCTCTGAGCCACCAGCAACATCCGGCAGCTTCTGCTTCTGTCCGGCCTGGACCTGCAAAGTCCCCAAATGCAGGTGGCACAGCTTCAGCTGGTGCTTCCACATCCGCCTCAAGTAGCAGCTCTGCTGCAGCTGCAGCTACAGCAACAGCCATGAGCTTCAACTATCCAAATATGCCGGGAAATGAAACTCAGTACTTGGCAATTTTGCAGAATAGTGGATATACATTTCCTATGCCTCATGTTGGGCCTCCGCCAGCTTACCGAGGGTCCCATGCTCAGGCAATGCCCTTCTTCAATGGACAATTCTACTCTTCTCCAATGCTCCACCCTTCACAGCTCCAGCAGCAATCGCCTGTTCAATTACCACAGCCACAACCGGGTCACCATAACACTAGCATTTCCAGCAGTTCCTCATCAACCCCGAAGCACTTGCAAAATCAGCAGCAGAGACCGCACAACAGTAATGGAAACTTGCCCGGCTTTCCTTCTGCTAAAACCCAGCAATCACAGCAACTGCAGCTGCAGCACAATCAACATGCGCCTCATCAAGTTCGCGCCCTGGAATCTGAGGGTGGTGAAGATAGCCCTTCAACAGCTGATAGTCGAGTTGCGCGTGCTAACATGAGCATCTATGGTCAGAATTTCACTGTGCCCATACCTGCCGGGAACTTTGCTCTGATGACCCCTGCTCAGTTGAGTGCAGCCAATGGCACCAGCAGCACTCCCGGTGAAAAGAAGCAGCAGCTGCTTCCACAACAGCCGGGTCCAAAATCTGGAATGGAGTTATTGCCATCTCAGGCTTTTGCAATGTCATTCTCCTCCATTAATAGTTCAGCGTCTGCACATGGCCTTGACATGATCACTCAGAACGCCTTTCTCCAGAGCCTCCCTGAAGCCAATAGGCATAGTTATCAGATCATGGCTGCTGCTGCGGCTGCACCATCTGCACAGCAGAAGAAGAGCCACCGGGCTTCTGATGAAGGTAAAACAGGAGGTAATGATGCTTCCAATGAAGATGAAAGAAAGCCACTTACCGGGAAGACTCCGGTGACAATTGGGCAATCTATTGCATTTTCGCGGCCCGATCTGGCTGATACTTCAGTTTCCGCGTTACCTGGCAGTAATGTTGTCGATAGTTCTGCCCGAACCCTAAACCTTGGCTCTGCTGCTTCTCGAACTTCTGGTTCAGTAATACCGGGTGTCATGAGTACCCTCAGTGGACCCAATTCCCAGCAGCAACTTCAGCGGAATCAACAGCAGCAGCAGCAGCAGCAGCAGCAGCAGATGATTCAACTCCAGAAGCAGCAGCAGCAGCAGTATGCCGTTGCTGCAGCTCGGAGCAGGTCTCCTGTCACTAGTAACGGAAGTGTGTATGGTGATCATCTTCCTCCATCTTCTGCAGCTGCCTCCAAATTTCCCAGTTCTCTGTCTCCATTTACCCCAAATCTGATTCAAACAAGTTCCGCTCAAAGTCAGCCTACGCAATGGAAGGGTTCAACTCGGCCAGCTACATCTCAAGTTCCATCCTCTCTCACCACCACCTCTGCATCATCCCTTAAAAATATTCCGCAACAGCAGGGCCGAGCACCGCAAGGCCAGACACACATTTCCTTCGCAGCCAACTCCAAATCACCTAATGCTCTACAGGGTCAACAAATGCCTAATAGTAATCAAAATCCATCTTCTCCTGTGGTGGTTGGATCACCGACCGCTTCTTCAATGTCTAAAAGCGCTGGTGGAAGCCCAAGGACTGCCACTTCATCCTCTACGGGCAACAAATCTGCACAAGCTTCCTCATTGCAAGCACAAAAGAACCCCTCATCGGTGCCCACTCGCAAGTCATCGCCTGTTGGCACGGGGAATGTATCGTCGATCTTGGGGAACTCGCAGGTGACTTCTTCCTCGAGTGGAGGCACCAAACATCAGCAACAGCTTCCAAAGCAGCAACTGCAGCAGGCACAGCTTTTCTTTTCTCCTTATGTGCAGGTTCAAGCTCCTCATTCAACAAATTCTACCTCAACAGCGTCTGCCACCAATGCCTATTATCATCAGAGAAGACCACCCGACCAACAGTCCAAATCCCAGCAACCACAAGGCTCGGCAGCAACTTCCTCATCAGGGATGTTGTCGCTTTGTACCCCCGTTACGCTTGCTAATGCCAGTACTTGTGATCCTGTAAAAGCTGTTGCCGCGAGTAACATGAAGGGAGGAGGTGGATTGCCCGCACAGGGCATTCTCCATGCTGCTCAGTTCACTGTCTCTCAGCCGTCTGGCAGTCCACATCAGCTTGTACCAGCTGGGTTCCCATACAATTATCCTGTTCAAAATGCGGTGCCGGTGAAACCAGCTGAACAAAAACAGCCTGCTGGTGAGTAGGGACACGCCTCGTCGGCTTTTGCATTACTTCACTCTTATGAGGAACAGCTAAACTGCGAAATACAAAGGTTATATAAATTTTAGAAGACATAAAAAAGGGAACTTCATTATTGTAGTTTGGATTAGAGATACACCAGTTCTTGATAAGTTTACATTTGATTTTTCGCTCAGGAAATTGATCGGTTATGATATGCTTCCTCGGGCAGCGCGAGAAGAAGTGTGAGTTTCAGATGGGCTTCTGCCGGGGCAAGAGACGTGACCGGAAACAAAGATGGTGGTGCAACCTGGGATCCACAATTTTGGAGAGGAGGTTGAACCACCAAAAGCGGGGGGGAGGATGATCATGATGATGGTTCCCTGTGGGGGGCTGTTTCTGCAAAATCTTTCATTCGTCCTCAGATTCTCTCGCCCCACCGCCCCTTTCCCTTTGTATTTAATCCGCTGACCCGGGTTGGCTGTGAATTCTGCTAATATGTTGATTGGTTTTGATGGTGGCTAGAGATTTAGCTGCGAGAGACAGACAGGGAATGGACAGGGGAAGCGACAATCGAATCAGTGTTTTTTTGTAGCTGGGGGGAAAGAGGAAAGAAGAAGGGGTAGGTGTCGAGGAAGAGAGGAAGAGACCCGTCCTCCTCTTTTGGGACCTGTACTGGTGGCTTTTCTTTCTTGTCTTTTGTAGATCTTTCTCTTTCCTCTTTTTCTTTGGGGGGGGGGTTTTGAATTATCAAGGAGAAAAAAAAGAAGTATATGGGCACACATCTTTCTGACATAATATATTGGCTACTACGACTACTGCTAGTACCGCGAAGGGTGTATATGTATATGCCCGGCACATAAAAAATGGATCCTTCGGAATTTTTTCATTTCCCGAACGCTGTGTCCCTTGTCTGATTTCCCCTTTCGTTACGTTTCGTTAACTGGTCATCTGATAACTAGTCTGATGGAGAGAGGAGGAGAGATGTTCTTGTTGAAATGGGAGGGGAGAGGAGCCCGCGAGAGGAGGGATTGATGAAAAACTGATGCCACTTCGTGGAAGGAGAGGATGATTCCGGCGGAGTGGAGGAACTCCTGCACACACGTGGCCTCCTCCTCAGTCTCTGCTCCTGCAGATATATATCATTTCTCTATCCTCTGGCTTCGAGTGGAGGGGGCGACAATTATTTGCCATGTTTGTCGCCATATGATAACCCTTCTTCGCCCAATCATCTTCCATCGTTTCCCTCCATCATAAATCTGATGCCCTGATTTGCCCTCCTTCCTTCATCTTTTTCTCTTTCGGGAGGGGAAGGGCGGGGTCCATAGCCATCAATGAGATGGATGGATGGATAGAAGGAGATTTTACACTTAAATACGGTCGGTCCTATTTTTTCAACGGTAGATATCTAAAGCTCTTCTCTCTGATTTCGGTGGGGCCGACCGCATTGATTGAGCAGACAAGAGAAAGCAAATTTATGGAGAGAGAGAGAGAGAGAGAGGTGGGTGGGGAATTTTATTTTGTTGTGTGAGCAAAAAGTTAGGGGACCCCATCCCCCTGCCTGAGCGAATCGGCCTCAAGGGGGAGAAAATGGAAAGGAGCGAGAAACCAGTGCCTACAATGCTGAACGCGGGAAGAGGAGGCGACTTTGGGGGACGTTGGCAACAGGTTTCTCCCCTCCTTTCCCTTTTCACAATTTGAGAAAGTCGGACATTCTATCGATCTCTTTCCCTCTGCTCCCTTTTCTTTTCTTTTCTTTTCCGGATGGTGCCCGATCTCTTGCAATCCTAAACGCTAAGACCACTGATGCCGAGACCTAACATCAGGACATTCCGCACGGGAATCCCAACCCGGAAAGAGATCATTGCGGAAAAGAGGGCAAAAAACGTAGGGACGAAACTCGTGTTCATGAGGTCTCTCTCTCTCTCTCTTGCCTATTGCGAGATTTTGAGGGGAGGGGAGGGGAGAGGGTGGGCAACATGTGAATTTTGGTAAACAATGTTTCGTGCTTTTGTTGGGGGGAGGCTAAGGCTATGTACTAGGAAGGCCAAGAGCGGGGACCACGCGAAGGGGAGAATCCAAAAGTAATCCAGGAAGAAGCACCCGTGGCCTCCCCCTTTTTTTTTTTTTATTTTATTGGGAGCATCCTCCAGCTCAAGGACAAAAGAAAAGAAAGGAAAAAGCAAAGGGAAGGAAAGATTACGTTATCACAAATTTCGCACTCGAGAGAGAGAGAGAGAGACTGAGGGGGAGGGGGGGGCAAGATTAGGTGATGATGCGGCCCCCCTCTCCTCGCGACCCCACGCAAGCCTCCGCACCACCCCTATTGCAACCTACACCGCCAATCATGCGTGAATGTGCGCGCGCGCGCATCTATTGTCAATTTTACTTTTATTCTTTTTCCTGGTCGGGGTTGAATTTGAAAAAAAATGACAAATAACCATTCGACTATGTAATGTAATTTATGAATTTTTAATTTCTTTAATGTAGTATATGTTCGCTTGAGTTCCTGCGTGTCGATCTTGTCATTCTATTAATTCGAATTCAAGGATCATTGAACATTTCATATATATTAAGAAATAAATTGAACATGTATCAAAAGTTTAACGATTACAATGAACAAATTAAAAGTTTTTAAATCACTTCAAATCAAAATTCAAAGATCAATGTATCAAACTTTATTATATTTTTTTCGCTTTTTATGACGAGCTATTATAGAGTGGTCCGTTATGATTCTTCCGTGAAAATAGGAGAAGTACCAAAAAAATAATAAATCTTTTTTACATCGGTACTAATTGAGTCCATCTAGTCAATTTAGGCTAGAAATCGTTGATGTGGATGCTGGTGGTTTTACATGATACATTCGATACTGACGTTGACATTTTTTAAACATATTTTTTTTATTCTTTCATTTTCTTTCCCTTCACCTTTTACTAATGGCCGGATGGCTAACGAGGGCAAGCGTCGGCAAGGCTAGCCTCCCTGGCCAAGCCTTATGTTGGTGATGACTGGCAAAAAGAAAGAAAAGATAAAGGAAAAAAATATAAAAATTATTAAAAATGTCAACATAGCTCCAGTTATGTCACATAGAGTAGTTGATGTTCATATTACAAATTTTCAGCCTAAATATACAGAATGAATTGAATATTGGCATCGGCGTTAAAATGTTTAGGATTAAATTGACATAATTGAAAGGTATAATAACAATGTAATAGGTTTAGGATTTTTTGGATACTTTTCCCCACGAAAACCGTCAACAAAAATACTAATGCAAATAAAATATTCTATTTAATTCATGACTTGTCATTATTCTCGTTCAATTTCATTCGCATGCTTTGTTATTTGTTCAATTTAGTTCATTGATTAGTCTCAACTGGGCCATGTCAAATTTAGCTTTAGTTCCACCACAAAATACTTGTCCATTTTGTCGTAACTTGAAAATCCAAACATAACACGTAAATCAAATGAATTGCATAAGATAAAACATCAAAGATATGTACAATTCTATATAAAAAATGATTACTTATGTTTACATATCGTATGTATTCTTAAATGTATCTAAATTACGAGCCCAATCGCATTATAAACAGGTGAAATCATTTCTTCCATATCTATTATTCATCACGATTACAAGGTTTTACGAACACATTGACAAGTGTAGCGTGTGTCTTGCAAAGTGGTTGTGTTGTACTAAGTTCTAGATAAGGGTCATCGAGATCCATCCGGAAGAATAAGAATACCGGATGATCCTTGTCACACTTGAGCGAAGACTGATAGAGAGAAAGAAATAGTTCAAGAATGAAATTGAACAAACACATAAAGTTCAAAAGATGAAATTGAAGAAAGAAAAAGGAGGACAATTCTGATGTCTTAGCGTCCACATCAGCAAACTCCCTCTAATCTTTACGGAACGACCGCATTGTAATTTAAAAATCAGGGACTGTATCAAAGAAAGAAAGACAGAGGCAACATTGATCAATAAAAGATTCAAAATTTGGTGGCGTCCTTTATCCTTATGGAATTTCTTTCATTTCCTTTTCCCTTTCGCATCCTTTCTTTCCTTTCTTCGTCTTTCTCGTGCAGAGTCAGCGACCCCTCGATGTTGCCACCTTCGCCACGCCATGTCAAAGCTTTTGCCTTGGTCCCAACCGTCACCACCGACGACCATCTCTCTCTCTCTCTTTTTCAGGCAACCTTAGTAAAAACATGGAGGAAACCTCAATGGTGGTAGTCAACCTCGCCAAATGTCACACCCGGAGAGACAAGAGAGCGAGAGAGGAGACGGTCGGCTATCGTAGTCTGCAAATCAAAGGGACGGCGAGCTTCGTCGAAGAAGGCGGCGGCACCGTGCAGGAGCCGGCATTGACCGGCGGTCGAGAACCGAGGAGGCGTGGATCGAGTTTTCAACAGAGCGGCCCTCTCAAAACCCTCCACCTAGAAAAGACCTACCGCTCTCCCATCGATGCATCGCCGGACCATTCATCTCCTTCCACTCGCTCGCCCTTTTCAAGTAAGCGTTGAATTTACAGTAAAGATGGGACGGCATCACCAGAGTCCGTGGATTTTCAGGTAAGGATGGATAAGATTGTCAGGTAAGGATTGATAAGACAGTTGGGGTTCGAGAGAATATCCTCGCGAACTATCTGCCTCGCTCGCTCAGGATATTCTCTTCGCCAAGATTTACACGTAAGACGGTCGTGCGTTTCTTCTTCGAGGTTTGGGATGATGCACGCAACTTGGAGATGGAGGCCGTCATGACTTCTCGGGATGAGATGGCCACGGACTGCGACCCCAATGGTGTCTTTTCGTGGATTGTCCATTTGAGCTTAGCAAAACGTGGGTCCGACGCGTGCTTGCCTAGGGTCGTGGCCAGATGTGATTGTCGCTTGGGTCCCATCGAATTTCACGGTTCTTGTGTATTGGACTTACATGAACCGTCGACATGCAAAATCGAGATAAGATTTCGATTGTTAAGAGTGCGCATAATGACAATTTTGTTTCTCTATTTTTCTATTCAGGATAACGCAACTTCTTACTTGAAAAAGAGAAATTTTATATCGTTATCAAATATTTTTATATTATGAGAATATAAATTTTATTTCGTTATCACATGTCTATTTTATGTAAAAAAATAGTTTAAGGAATAAAAATAGAAAAATTAATTTATGACCTAAAATTGATTTTTAGAATAGAATAACGTGAGCCCGACGAAAGTTCAATGTTCACCGTGGCTCTAACCCAAATGAACGAGGGCGTCGACGGCGGCGGCCGCGATCTTGAGTTGTCGCGTTTTACACCACGAATAATCGTCCTACCACCATAAAAAAAAAAGGAAAAAAAAAAGAAAAAAGAGAAAAAAGAAAAGAAAAGCAATTACGTTAAAGGCGGAGAAGGGTGGGGGGCCCGCGGAATCAGAAGTTGTTCAACCGGTCTGGACGGACGGAGAGAGACCCGTAGGAAAAATCAAAATCCGCGGGTCCCACTTGAACGCCTCCCCCCTCCCCTTGCCCAAACGAGGTAAGATCCCGTGCTCCCGGGTGCGGTTCGCACGACGGCACGTCCGCCCTTGGATCCACACGGGGGACCTCGTCTCATCCGACGGTCCGCGGGCGCCCCGAGCGGGCGAGATCTCCTGGGGTCCTTGCCAGGATGCCAGGCCGTGCGCAAGGAGATCCTGCCGGGGAAAAGTTTTGACCGGGGGGGCCCCGGATCCAGTGGAGCGCCGACCCACCATTTCTACGGATGGTCCCCGCCCCCCCGGGGCCGGACAGGACATCATCATCTGATTGGGCTCTTTTTTGGATTGTCCCCGCCCCGGGGGGGCCCACCTTTTTTTGCCATTTCGTCCTCCCTCCCTCGCGACCTCAATCATCGGTCCTAGGGGGGGGCTCCCCGCGTGACCCGTCATTTTCAACGGTCCAGATTTTCGTAATAATTACTACTAGGGTAGCTCGAGGGTGCACTCCGCGGAGAATTGATTTTATTCTCATGAATTATGGACATCGTGTTGAACACATTTTGTTATTTAAGATATGTCTTTGGAATCGAGCATCATAGCGAACCGTGACCTAAAGCTCGTGCCACGTCAAAGTGACTAGCATGTGAGCGTGTCGCCCTTATGTAGGAGGAAGGAAAGCATTCCTTGGTCCCCCCCTGTGTACTAGAGGATTCATCGGCCTCTGGCCTTTGTCTCCGCATATGAGTTCGATGCATTGTGAATTTCGAACCAATTTTTGATTTAAGGGTCTGTTTGTTTGAAGGAGTTACTATTTTCCGGAAAATTCGTTTTCAAAATTTTCCGGTTGGAGCTTTCTAACATAACTGAAAATAACAAATTTATATTAGTGAAAAACGACTTTTCCTTATGACGAGAAGGAAATTACTTTTTCTCTAAATTATCAAATCAAAAGAAAACGTAAATAAAATATTTTTTTTATCAGAAAAAAGTAGGGGTGAGCGGTTTTACATTTTTTACAGGTTCGCGCCAGTAATCTAACCTACCATCGAGAATAGGTTTACATTTTTAACCCGAAACCTCTCGTCATCGGAACATGGAACCCGAAAAACTCCCGCAGGTTAGGGTTCCAAGTGTTCCAAACATTTTTTTTTTCATCTTTAGTTAAGCAACATGCAAATAAATATAACAATAAAAATGAATAATGATTTTATTATTGATTGCCTAAGAACAAGTGTCTATATGCACCTGTCGAATAGTATGAAGGAAATTTTGTGATTTTAATGCACTGGTTTCTCTTGTATTATATAGAATCATTATCTTAAAAGAAGCAATTGGAGTTTCCATTAATCCGATAGTCTACAAAAATAAAATTCTCAATTATAAAATGGAAGTTTAGACTAGTGGTTTCGGATTATATACTTATCATCTAACACCATAGAATACCTCAGAATCGCGTGAAGACATAGATTAAAAAAAACATAAAAACTTGTACTAAGTTCTAGGTTCCGGGTTATAAGTTATAAATTCTATCAATCGAGAACCTAGAACCTATCCTCAGGTACAGGTTTTCCAAATTTTAGAACCTAGAACCTACCTTACATACCTTAGAACCTAGAACCTACCCTGTTACAGGTTCCAGGTTCCAACAAGTTCTTTTTTTCATCTTTAGTTAAGCAATATGAAAATAAATACAACAATAAAAATGAATAATGATTTTATTATCGATTACCTGAGAACAAGTGTCTATATGTACCTATCGAATAGTATGAAGGAAATTTTGTAATTTTAATGCATTGGTCCCTCTTGTATTATATAGAATCATTATCTTAAAAAAAACAATTGGAGTTTCCACTAATTTGATAGTCTACAAAAATAAAATTTTCAATCATAAAATGGAAGTTTAGACTAGTGGTTTCGGATTATATACTTATCATCAAACACCATGGAATACCTCAGAATCGCGTGAAGACATAGATTAAAAAAAACATAAAAACTTGTACTAGGTTCTGGGTTATAAGTTATAGGTTCCATCAATCGAGAACCTAGAACCTATCCTCAAGTACAGGTTCTCCAAATTTTGGAACCTAGAACCTACCTTACAGGTTCGGTGCGGTTCTTAGGTTTCAGGTTCTACTCTGGAACCATGCTCACCCCTAAAAAAAAGTACTAAAAAGTCTTAAACTTATTGAATTGATATCAATTCAATTGTAAATCTTCTCATTGAACAAATTTAGTTTATTTGTACAAATTCATTCTATCCAACCAATTTAGACTAGAAATTATTAACATAAATTCGATGGTTCTATATGGCACGATCAACGCTGACTTGTATAAATTTAAAATATTTTTTTTCTCTTCTCTTTTTTTTTTCTTTTCAACACATTATTGGCTGGCAAGATTGCCGATCGACCATTGTTGGCCACAGACGAGGGCAAGTGACCCTTGCTTGGTCTGGGCGAGGTCCCCTACGCCCTTAATGAGCATGATGGCCAGCCATGGGCGAGGAATGCCGTGCCCTTGCCAGGCATAGGTGAGGGTGTTGGCCCTCACCTAAATCCAAGCAATGGCCATAACCCTCAATCGTTGGCCATAGGCAAGGGCATTGGGCCCTCGCCTAGATCCAAGCGAGGATGTTGCGCCCTTGCCGACCACGAGCAAGGGCTAAAACCCTTGCCTATCAACCACAGGCAAGGGCATTGGGGCCTCGCCTAGACCCAAGTGAGGATGTTGCACCCTTGCCGACCATGAGCAAGGGCTAAAACCCTCGCCTATCGACCACAAGCAAGGGCATTGGGCCTTTGCCTAGATCCAAGTGAGGATGTTGCGTCCTTGCTAACCACAAGTGAGGGGCTTTACACCCTTTCTCGTGGCTAGAGAGGGTCGTGATGCCTTGGCTTGGTTTGGGCGAGGGTGTTGCGGCCCTCACCGGCCAACAAGCAAGGATTTCAACCATCTCCTGGATCTAGGTGGGGGCGCAATGACCTTCGCCAGTGGCTGGCAAGGGTATAAGGGCCCTTGCCTAGACCAGCTTGTGGCTGGCGGTGGTTGGTTGGTGACCTGATTGGCCAAAGGGGAAAGAAACAGAGAAAATAAACAAATCTTGTCCAATAAAAGTTCACAGATAAGAGTCATTCCTAGCTTCATGACGGCGACCGGCATATGGCGATGGACCGCATTTTTGTCCTTTCGAGCACTTTCATTTTCAAGGAAAGTCGTTAGATTCGAGTTGCAAAGCTCCAATAATGTCACGAAGGAGGGGGGTGACCCCAAATGATTGAACGATCACGTTGTGATGTTCTTGCTCTCACATGGGCTGCACGAGATCGAGACAAAACGACGGATTCGACCGATGACTCCGAGTCTTAAGTACAATACGACACTTTAACTCTCGCTTAAATCCACCTCGTGTTGGTGGTAGTTGTTGCCCAAAAGAAATGATTTATTTTGAGAGAAAAAAAAACTGAAAATGGTAGAATTGAAAAGACGCGAACCTAATTTTCCGATTGAATTAAGTGTCCGTTATTGACGCGACTTGCATCATAATTTCTGCATCATGGTCAATTTGATAATTATAAGAATCATGACGGATGAAAGAGCAAAAAAGAAGTGACTTGAGTCGGATGAAATTGTAACGACTTTTCATTTTATTTGCATGATGAACGAGTAATTGTAAATGAATTGTATATTCTTTATATAGAAGAAAGATGATTATAGAAAATAGGATATTGAGCAAGTTGTTTTTCTTTCTTATCCATGTTTTACGATGTTTGAGTTTTTGCATTTTATATCGATTGTGAAACTAAAAACTTGATTGGGCTTGGATTAAATTTGTCATAAAATCAATTCAACTCGTGGAGTCATCATTAAAAGTATAATTCGGACATTTCATTTTAATTTTTTTTTGTTGAAATAAAAGTAAGCCATCAAAGTCTTAAATTCAAGATTTTTTAGGGGGGGGGGGGATTATATGGTTGTCTCCTAACAGTAAAAATTAAAAATTCAAAAGCCATCGGCGATGTGTGCGGATGAAGATTTCCTCCTTTGAAAAAGTCTTTAAAAAGATGGAGAACTCAATGCAAACTAGGGCAAGTAACCTCTACACGTTCTACATTCTACATTCATCATTATCTTATCAATAGTACGCAAACCCTAATCCGACCATTCCACGCAGTACTCTCACATTAATCTAGATCCTGAAAATCTCCTAGAACCAATCATGAACAATTACAAAATAAAATAAAATAATCGCGTCTAAAAAAAATAATTTATGCTCCATCCGTGTCGCGAAAAGTAAATGATTCTAAAATATTTTCTTAAAAATAATTGATTATATTTCTTGAAAACAATTTGTCCATCAAAAGCATTTTACATTTACACATGATGAAAATATTTTTCGTCTATTCATTTTTATAAGCAATGTAGATGATTATTATTAATTTTTTTTAAATTATTCGTTTTTTTCCGAGATACATGCATCTTTAGGGTGAGATCAACTGCCGCTAACTGTCTATTCCTTGATCGACGTTGTCCCGGGAATATATTATCTTTCGTGAGCATCACTAACTACGCCAACATACTTTACGTTTCTTAGTTCCCGAGATTTGTGGTGAATATGAATATGTGTTTTTATATTCTAGTTGGAGGAAAACTACGAGAAGATAATATAAAATAATATTAAGGATTAGATAAATGGAACCCCAGTATTTTATTCTCAGGGTTTGCGAGAAGGATTGGATTCCCCTGTCACAGATTCGGTCCAGATTGATCTGATACGATAAGAAATGTGTTCAAACCTATGTCCAAAAAAAAAAATATAAATATATAATTATATCTATATAATATATAAAGAAACCCTAGATGGAATATAATATATTATACATATAGAAGCCAAAATGGTTTTGGATACCAGCCTTTGACCCACAAATCTCCTCATATAGAATTAAGTAATCGAAGGAGAAAAATCTCGATTTTTCTTTTTCCCGTCCATAAATATAACGAAATATATATATAAATAATATATATATATATTTAAAATTTTCCATTTGTAAAGATTTGATCGAAATTTACGTAGACTCAATTTGGAAAACGCTTCTTCTTAGTATTGTTTTCACTTCCATACTCTTCGTGTGTCAAATTGATTACCGGCCTGTCATTTCGACTCCCCAAATTATTGATTATCGGCCTGTCATTTCGACTCCCCAAATTAATTTTTATCGATTCATTTTAAATTAATGTCCAGTCGTTCTCACCATGACGTAGAATGTCCCAAAATTTGTTGTCAACTCTAGAAGGGGATCATCGGAATAATTTTAAAAAATACCGGAAAAATAAATTGTAAAATTATTGATGATAGAGGGAGGTGAGGTGGCAGCTGAAAGCTGTTGAGGGTATTTTGGCATTATTTAATTGCAGCAAACTCAAGCATATAATATATTGATAATTACGTTGTATAGGTCAATCATAGCTTAATCACTAGATTAAGGAATTTTTTTTACTAATAATCCCTTTCTAATTGCGACAATATATGAGTCCTGACTTCAGCTATAAATGTGTGGTCCATCCACATGACACTTCATATTTTATAGGAATATTATATTATAAACTCCCAAGAAATCCATTCTCATTCTCTCTCTCTCTCTCTCTCTCTCTAAAATGTACTTAACATCCAGACAAAAATGGTCCCAAAAGGCACCTTGAAGTTCCAAAACATGATATTTTTGCAAAGGCCCTTTCCATTCAATGCAGAGCACTTTTCAATGCTCCCCAATCAAACTCCTATGCCATTAAAATCTATATTGCCTCAAGTGGTGAGAAAGTGGTGGTGCAATTGCACGCCTCAAGGCCCTTCCTTCCCCATGAGTATAAAATTTCTCATTGTGGATCAACCAGTCCCACCCGAGATCAATGATCAGCATGATGATCAATAAACTATAAGAGTCTAAAATATGCAGGTGGACCTGGAGTTCCATCAACACATCTTTGATGCAAATCCCCTCTCTGGGGATATTGCTTGAGCGAGCTAACTACGAACATCCGCACTATTTTAAGGCTCGACCCATTACTTTGATGGACCGTCATCTTATCCGGACTGGAGAGAGGATTCGCTATTTAAAAAAGAGCATGAGGGCTCGTAATCTGATGATACCGCGATACGCTGCTGATAATGCGCCGGCTAATCATGTTCCCACAGTAAGTAAAATGCCTTACCTGCACATGCAATTCATAGTCTATATACCTCATATTAATGTTTTCCTGTAGGCTGATGCTGCATCCAATTACTGATAATTGATAATTACGTAGTGTCATCCAGGAAAGACAGAAGAATTCTCTGAATCGAATTTCAGCACAATCGAGCAAATGATTTCTGTGTTCAGAAAGAATTACCAGATTCCTTTTCCAAATTGTTGATTAGGCCTACCATCGTCCTATGTATGCACAATCTTCTGTAGAAGTGCTAAGACTGCAGACTTTTCGGCATCACACATAGCAGACACGTTAAAGTTGCTGCTTTGTCGATGCACTCGGTTGGGTTCCTACCTCGACGTGCTTGATGTGGATGATCTGTCCAAGGATTCAAGCTCTTTCTCCTGCTGTTTCTTGAGATAGCTCTTGGCAGTTTCAGTCACAATCTTCGCAAAGAAGTTTATGAGCATGAGCCAGACAACACCGTTCCATATCGAGGCAAATGAGAAACCCCATTTCTTCACCTGAAAAATAGGTTTCATTCTATCATCACACAAAATATTAAAGAATAGTGAAGCAATTGGTAGGTTATTGAACACATAGCATCATTATAGAGCAAAATCCAAGCAAAAGCATGATGAATGGTGCCGTATATGGAGCATTGAAGAAGTACCTTCACGTTTGAAGTCATGGGAGGGGATGTTGCCAGATATTTATCTCTCACTGCATCGAGTTTGGCAATGATGTTTTGCAAGATTGGAGCCAGACCAGGAACAAAGCTGAAAACCCAAACTAACTCATTCTCCATCCAGTTAAGGAGTTGATTGTTGCAAACAGATATTATGAAAACCGTCTGCAATGTAAGGACCAAAATCAGAGGATTCATAATTAAAATAACATTTTTCCTGGTACAAGGTAGAAACACTTCTCAAAACTCTTGATGATAAGACCAATTTCCAAAAAACTTCTGAACCAATTTCACCAGACAAAGACCCTCACCTGCCTAAAAAAATATGCAATTTCTTTCGGGGGCATAAAGAAACGAATTGACTTTTTACCTGTATGTGGGTTTTGATAATCGCCTTTCCAATCACTGTTGCGAGAAAGAACTTCCAGAAAGAAATCCCAAATTGCCCACACATGATTCCAGCAAGGTCAAATAGTGGATTTGGCACCTAAAAGAATTTGCAGAAAATGCAATGGTCAGAAATTCAGAAGAAGCTACGATTTACTGATTGAAAAAGTACTTTGCTTGATGTATGTCTATTCCGGTTCAAACAACAGATTAATGGATTCTCTGGCCAACATTGTTATGGATTTCTTTTTTTCCTGAGGGGTTGCCGGGGGGGGTGAGACCCAGAGAAAGATATTTTCTTCTCAATAAACAGGTTTGAAAAATTGAAATACTAAGGTAATGGGGACAGATCCTCACTGAAGCAAGCACCAAAATGGTGAAGAAGTTCAAATATTGAGAATGTGACAGGAGCCAGCATTTAATTTGTGTGAGGTGGTTTGCAATGATGCTGTTTTCTTTGTTTGAGGAACCACCCAACTCTTCCATGGCATCTGACTTGATACCTGACAGCTGTGCTGCAAACATGACGGGAAAAGAAATTTAAGATGAGCCGCAAATTATGTCAATAACTTTTAATTGCAATAGATCACAAGGAACAAAAGAAACTGCTAAATACATAATAATGAGGTAAAATGCATCGGAACTCTCTCCTCAAGCAGGTTTACACCTACTTTACTTATGCAGCACTATGTCTGAATGATATTACCAGCATGAGTTTTATGATAAAATTTAACAATTATCACTAGCATGCCCAGTGGAGGAAGCAATTAACAAGTAGGTGGAGATATTCCAAAAAGCCATGATACAGTCAAACATCGTTTAGCAGCATTCCATAAGTACTCAAAACATGAGATCTGTCATCCATAATGTACAGTACAGCAGTTTGGAGACTATGTAGACTTTACTCAGGTAACCATCATAAGTTCCTTACGAAGGAAAAAAGTAGGTTGCCACTGGAAGTCAAACAAAGAATGAAACAAATCATCAAAGACTACAAATTCTTTACTAAATTTGACTTTTTCTCAAGAAATAGAATCCAGGATGCAGGGGCTCATGAACTCATGGAAGCACCTATAAAGAGTAGTAACATAAATATGCAACTTTTCTTGGTTGCCAAAAGAATTCTTGGTTTAAGGACAATAAGAGAGACAAAACCAACACAAACACTCTGCAACTTTTCTTTTTCTACCCCATGCTTTTGCTAGTTGAAGTTCATTACTCACAGCAAAGTCAAAAACAAATCCTGAAGGTAACTAATGTTTACCCGTCCAATTTGCCTTTTTAAAGAGAGGATGCATTGAATATATAAAGTGCAAAAGTAAGGAATTAGTTTGTAGCCCCAAACCTGCTCTGGAGATAAAATATGGAGGAAGCTCTCCAAGTGCAGTTCCAATGCCCCAAAGAACAGCTTCCATCTGAACTTGAGGCAGTATGTGGCTAAGAGGTACCCGCAGACCATGCATAGGTGCAAATAATGGAGGTCCAAATTCAGAACAATCCTTATCAAGCCATGAGGGGCTTTTCTTTAACTGAATTGTGTCGTATGGAGCAGTTTTATATCAACTCTCCCACACTGCATTGCTTTAATAGTGAACAGTGCAATGTGAGGACCCAAATAAAGGACAAAAGTGTGTAAACCTGATCCTGGAAGAACATATCATATGAAAAGGGAAAAGAAACAATCGATGAGTGACTATGATATCAAACACAAGAATGAAGCTAAGAGACACAAGAAATCCACAAAGTAGACCAAGCAGAAATAAAGAAAAGGAAAAGAACTATGAGTGCTAGTCTACTATGCTTATGTGCCAAACTTTTACTTACCTAGACCAATTGAAGAAGCCACTCCAAGTGCTATCCACCATAACCCAAATTGCACGTACTTGTAGAGCTCGTCGACATGCTAAAACAGGCAGAAAAGGTAAATTAATATCCTCAACACCAAAATAACAAAATTTTCAGATGTTTTTATGAAATTACTAATAGAATCAAATCTAAGCCTGATAATCTGCCTAGTGTCTAGAAGTTGAACAGACTTAGAGTTCCTGGCAGAGGACTTCATGGGAACAAAAGTTTAGGCAACACAAATCAGGGAATCTCACCAAATCAGAACCTTTATCGTTTCTTATGAAAAGAATTCAACTAGCATACTTCACACCCACATGCTGAGAAATTCTTAGCACACAACATATTTGAACAGATAATTCCAATATTGAAGAGAGGGAGACACTTAAAGAAGCATACTAGTTTTTAGCACTTGCTACCAAACCAATATCCTTCAACACTAATCCAGAGGAGCAACATAGGGGTAAGTGGCAGAATGGATGCCAATTGCGCTTAAGAAGTCCTAGTTTGATACTCTTAAATTCTAACTGTCCACACAACTTAAGAGATTTTTAACATTTACATGGGGCCTTTGCTTGACAATAAACTATCGTGCCCAAAAAACACTTCAAACCCACATGAAAAGCAAACCTTTTCATGCGCTCCATCAACTGTAATCAGCAAAAAGCTGAGGGCCACAGTAACGGTGCTTAGCAACAGAAGCAAGCCCCCTTTTCCCAGTAGATAAGATATCAAATGCTTGAAATGCTGAAAAGTGGCCAAAACAAAGAGCTTTAGAGTCTTGTACGGCTGTGTTGTCAGAGTCAAATTCTCCAGCTCCTGCTGATGCTTCTGTTGCAGTCCTGAAGGAGGAACAACTCGATTAGCTGCACAACTTCCTTAGCTTTAAAAATCTTGCAGAAAGTCCTAAAAGCCCTTCTCTGCTTGTTATTTAAGTCGAATAGAACTTGGTGATACACAATGAATAGAGCTCCATGCATCAATACAGAAAAAAAGTTCATTTTCATGTACACTTCTCTTCTCATCTTCCAACAGATAATTCATAGCACTATTGGACATATCATGACCCTTTCCCCAGTAATTAAATAGTATTCACTTCCGTCTGAGTATCACCATCACTGCCTGTAATAATGTGCGGTACTAAGACAATATCATTTTCTGCAAACATTCCAAGAACCAACTGAATGAATGCAAAACAATTACCAAAGTGTGGCAAAGAATGAAAAGTATCTATGAAGGATGGAAAAAATGAAAAGAAAGCAATTAGAGAAGTACATCTAGAAGGAAAAGAATCGCAATGAGAAGTGAATTGTTTTGGAGCATTCATTTAGCTACAAGCTTATATCAGATATCACTTATAATAATAGAAAACTACCAGTTTATGGCAATGTACGCATATAAAGCAGAAGCAATGGGTGTTAAGATAAATTCTACCTCTATGACTAAAATCACACCATTCACTAATCTCAAAATGGCTATTTGAGTGTGTAACAGAAAACGTCCATTGAATATACATGTTTTAAGGCCTCAACTGCTTATAAGCTTGAGCAAAGACATTAATGATGTCAAACTAGGGAAAATACCAATCCCCCCCCTCCTTTTTTCTGGCTGAATATTCAGGGGCTTCAGATTTATGATGGCAAAGGATTCCAATCTTAAGAAGGGGAAAATAACTCAGCAACCAAAGCATGTAGAAACTGAATTACAAGTAAAAGGTCATTAAAAAAGAAGAAGAAGCACTATTCCCATCTCTTGGGCATCTAAGGTATGTAAGTCAGAATGTCCTCGTACTCATCAGGTCTTATTTCTTCCAAAAAAAAAAAAAAATACCCATCTCAAATTATAATTAGAAGAAGATTTATTTATTTCTGTTTGATTTATAAACTCGAAGAGAACCCACTGAGGTTGCTTATAATGCTCAAGTTCCCGAATTTCCATTTGGGCGATCAGCCAATCTTCACCCTCGCCTTAATTAACATCCACATACCGTTACCCAGGTACGATTTGAATAAAAAAAAAGGAAGCGCAACCAAAAAGGAAAAGAAAAGAAAAGAAAAGAAAAGAAGAAACTTAGCAAGATTAATAAATCCCTCGCTTCATCTCTCCCTCGAAAACGAACCCGCAAACGATGACGACCCTACGACACCCATCAAAGAAACAGCAGACGACGACGACGAAGACGACGAAGCCAGGGGCGAGCTTGAACTTGCCTGAGATCGACGTGTCCATCGCGCGGTCGGAAGCGGAAGCTTTGCCAGGCCTCATTCGGGTCGTCCGCGTCGAACGCGCTCGAATCAAATGCAGAGGGTCGGTATGGATGTTGATGCGTGGAAGGAAGAAGGAAGATATGGCGAAAGCTCACATTTTTCTCTTTTTCCCTGCGGTTTTCACTTCGTCACGAAACGCGCACACGCACGGATGGTGGGATCGCGCAGCGCAGGGGTAGAGAGAAGACAGAGACAGGGGACCCCAGAAATTAAGGCGACTCTCGGACGAGACGGAGCGAGAAGAGTTCGCGTTAAGATCAGCCACTGTGCCCTCTCTCTCTCCTAACATGACGGCCTGGCCTGGCCTGGCCTACTTCTTCATGACTCCATATTTATTTCTTGGAATGTATGCAGCAAATTATTAATATTTATGTTTTCCAAATAAAAAGAAGAAGATAATTTTTAGGTACCTATTATGTACGATAATGAAGTGGATCGAGCGATGATTTATAATAACAGAGCGATTATCAATCGAAACGTAAAGTGATTTTATCCATAATCTTATATTTTCAAATTGCTGTTTTCCTCATCTCTATTTTTTCACATTAATATCATAAGCCCTACCTATCTAGTAAATGCTTATTATTATTCGAATGGGTCGCATTAAAATATTTCAAAGAATCGAAAAATACCCGTGCATTGAAAAATTTTCTCAAGTTTCGAGATATTTCAGGAAAATAAAAATTTAGAGTGAAAGGGTTTATTTAACAAAAATGAAAAGATAAAAATAAAAGTGCAAAGAAAGAACGAATGGTTTTCGCACGACGGCAATAGGGATCAACAATGACCTTATTGTATGCATTTTCAAGGGTAGCATTCCTGGCGATCGTCACCACTTTCTCCCATGTAGTGGCTTTCAAGATATAAGAGAATATTCTCAGTTAGTTAAAAAGATATGCTCCTCTATCCCCCACAAGTTTCCTACTTAGAGAAACTAATGGATCTATCCTTTCATCAGGAAAATGTTTTGGTTGTTTTTATTTTGCCAAGTCCAGTCCAAGTCCAAGGTCGACGCTTCCTGTTGAGCTGTCAATATAATTAAAATGTGAGACTTGACGTATAAATTATGTATTCGATCGCTCGGTCAATCGATCCATAAGGAATTAAAAACAAAAAAGTAACAAAGCTTTAATGCCATATATAAAGCTCAGGGAAAACAATGAATTAGACAATTTCTGTAATTTACGGTGAACAGCTACCGACGAGAAGGAGATTTTCAGCTGGTACAGGGGAATTTTATATGCAAGCAGTTAATTTAGATGATGTTGATAGAGTATTGACTCTATATATCCTTTTCACGGGTGGACAGCGTTGGTTTTTCAATGTATTCTTCGGATGCAGCTTTAAAGCAATCGACTGCCAAAAATTACTTGAAGACCTTATCTCTGAAATTCAATTTTGACTTCACTAAAGTAGGTCCGAAAAGAACTGCTGACCTGCAGGTAGAAAAAGCCTATTCTCTTGTCAATGGAGGTTGATCGTGGAACACATGGTGAACAATTCTAGTGTTCTGTTCAAGACCCAAAAAAAAACTTTTTAGGTTCTGCGCATCTATCTTTCTGGACGCATTCCTACGGATAAGGACTCCTCTTTTTTTTTTTTAAATTTTTTCCCCTCTTTTTGGATGGTTAATATTTCTCCGAACATGGAGTGTGGTTCAAACCCATGTTTGAATTAAAATTGAGATGAAATTATGAGTTCTTCACTTCAAGTTTAAATATTGTCAATAGAAAAAATATATATGGTAAAATACCTTGTGTGTATATTTGCTAGTGAGCTACCGATTTTTATTTCAGATTAACAATGTTTATTTGATAATTACGAAATTACCGATTGCTTCAGTGAATTTGTCGACTTTTATTTGCGTGACTTATTAACTTGCTGCGATTACTAGCTCTTATACGAAATTATGAACCCTAATCTTAGTAATTTTTAGTAATTTTTATATTTAAGCTGCTAACTAGTTTTTTTTATTTTCAACCTTTGCTTGAGTCACTTGCCAATGTCTTTATGGCTCAATTGAAATTACCAACTTTTGTGATAACTTTCCAGCTTTTATTTATGTACCTCACGGAGTTTCATGTCACAGGTGGATTTAATGTACATAGATCATGTCAAGCTACCTCACGTTTAGGCCACCCATCTAGGTATGGACATGTCATATTTGATTCATGATGTTAATGAAGTTAATGACTTTGCCATTTTCTTATCGGAATAAAGCATTCTCATAAATGACAATGACATCGATTCTGTAATGACAAGCATTAAGTTTGTTCGAAGTAACCCCGAAAATATCAGGCAACCTCCGACCAAATTACAAGTGAGTGTGACAGCCTACCTAAGTCCCAAAACTCAATTTTCAAATATATATTCTTTGAATGATTGTGAAAGCGATGGTCGAAAAGATTGTTGCCCGAAACGAAATTGGTCTTCTTCAATGCTTGCTGCAAAATGGTAGAATCTCATCCCCAATTTTGTCATTTCCCCTCCAATTTCGACATCAACCCTTCACCCCTTGGTTCCCAAAAGAACTCGTTTTGTGGGGTCGCTCTCCAACCACCACCGACCACCGACGACCGACGACCGGCGACCGGAGTGCATCCCACGGCGGAAGCAAGCACAGACAGCGACCCTGCAAGTGCTTCTTTGATTTGATAAAGACGAGCTCGATCTGAACAAAGATGAGATCTGACCCACAGCAATCTAGGGAAGCACCAAATTGAGACGATTGGGCTCCATTGTCGGGCCTAACAAGGGCTCTTGGCCCATGTCAATTGGGCCCACGGGTAGGCCCAATAAAGAATTGGTGGAGGATTGGGAGTGCTCTTCACAAGAATCAGAACGCAAAGTCCCCATCCTTGACCCACCCAGTTTGGTTGCAAAAGAGGCATTTCATGGGAGCCATTTGGAACACTTCCAAATCATAGTGGAAACCCCAATTGCTCTTAAGCAATCAAAAGTATGTGCTTCATCTTGTCACCCACGAGTGTCTCGCCATCCATCAATTTAGTGGACATATCGAGACACATTTTTTTCTCACTTGGTCAAATCCCATCCAATAATTTCTTTCTATGAACATGATCTTCAATGTCTCCTCTTTTACTCTTTGGAGTGATCGGTTTCCAGTCCGGTTCAATCTCACCTTGGAAATGGAAATTACACTAGAAGGACCAGTGCCTAGAACCGGGGATCAAACCCAATCGGGTCGGTCCGGTCTGGTTTTTGGGTGGTCCAATGACACCGACTGATTTATGAATAATACCCTTTTGGAATCAGGGAAAGAGAAGAGAGGAAAGTGGGGCATGTGAGAAGGGAAGGGAAAGAAAAGAATTTTGCGTGAGAAATAAAAAAATAAAAAATCATCAGTCTGGTTCTCCCCTAAACTAAGGATTGGATAGAAATTCACTGGTTCCCATTTTATGGAACTAGAAATCGAATTGACGCCCTTAGGAATTGTCCAGAACCAGCTGGTCCAATTTGATCCGGAATCTGATCGGTTTGTGCTCTACTTTCTAGCACTTTCTTGTGGCCCCCCTCTCTCTTGAGGCCAGCAAATCTCTCCCCTTAGTGGCAGATGCACGATGATTGATTGCAACCAAAGTGGAAGTACCCAAGACAGACAACCGTGCATGCATATAGCGAATGATGTTTCCCCATACAACGTCATGCATCGATCGATGTCTTACAATTATTGGGCACATGACGCCAAAGAAACTTCGACGGGGATAGTTATAATAGCTCTCTTGAGATGGACATTCAATCTATAGCTTAGATTTCGAGATTTCTCCTTTCATGTCAACTTGTATATTCACAACCCCGCTTATTTACGGGAATTCCTACCTTGCTTCCGAAATCGCCCTTCCCCAAACAAAAACCTACTTGCTCCCAACATGCATTTCTCTCTCCTACCTGTCACTGGCCAACTGCTGAATTTCCCGCTTAGCCTCCAGCCATCCCCTACCGTCGAGATTTTATGTTTAAGCTATTGGCAAAGAAACATAAAAAATACGGCGAGATTCCCACGTGACTCATGATCTAAAACATAAGGCTGGAACAATATTATTGTCGAGATCATCTCCTTATTAAAACCAGTTAGAGAACGTCCTCGAGGAGCCCGCAATGTACGACCGACGTGTCTTTCAATAAAGGTCAAAAGAAAGCCTCTTTTAAATTCCTACGTGGCCCCTCAAACTCAAAACAAAAACGGGGGCAGGTGCATCATCAAGATCAAAAGAAGATGCACGAACCGGAGGCTGTCTCTGGTACGATCCAAAGCAGAGACAGGCGTGTTCCGAATGTGATTCACGTGAGACGACTTTATATCGTTAAGCATCGACGATGATCTCCTCATGGGTCCTCGTCAGATCTCTCTCCGTTTATTTTCTTCCAGTGCGTTTCTATATTTCATAAAGTTGGGGAAAAAAGAGCTATGAACCATCATTTTGTTTGGCGGCTCCTCAGCAGATGGGAGGACTTTGCTTCTCGATGGTCCATGATATGTAGGACAGCTTGAAAATTATGCATGCGAATGCGGACAATCAATGTACAACCTCACGCCGTAAAAAAAAGATTCCCAATGAAAAGGATCTAGATAAGATTACAACCATATTTAAGTCCTAATGGGTTTGGTGTTCTTCGATTTTCTTTTTATTGTGTTAGAGCTCCATAGTGAAATTAGATTGATGATCAAATTGAAGTTCAGTTTTTTCATGTGGGTATGAACGTGCTATGTTGAGGGATTTGAAAAAGTGTTTAACATCATGTGCGCGTTTAATGTGAAAGATTAGGGTCTAAAAGGAAAAAAAACTCGGAACATAAGTCAAAGTATTGGGAGTCGCATCAAATTTCCGATGTGAAGCTTTTTTAACACAACTCACATGTGTAGCTCTCCTTAATCCAAATATCATTTTGCATTAAGATATCTTGACTTGAATCCCTGTCAATATCCAACTTCATCGCTGGTCTCTTCCTCCTGATTGAATTATGTAGTCTAACTCGGGTCCGCGCTCTCCGCCAGGAACAAACTGAGAGCCCACCAACCTACCATTGCCTTCAATACCATTTGTTATAAGCATGTAGTCCGATATTTCCACCTAAGGAAGAGGTAGCAGTAGTGTGAGTTCGCCAACATATCCAGTTGAACCCACTTTAATTCAAAAGTTTAAGTTAATGAATTATGTACCAACTAATATATATTAACTGCTCAATATTATACTAATTCTTCGATGTGAGTGCATCTCTATACAAACAAAATATTGCTAACTAATAAACAAGCAAGGTCCTTCTTGTTCTTAATAATTGAAGTTTCTAATAGTTCTCTGTTTAAGAATGAAAATTGTCAATGAAATATGATTGATAGAACAAAAATGAAGGAAACAATAAAGTTAAAAGTTATAAAATAATTTTACCGAGCGTCCCACCGTGTCCTTCTTGAGGGCCCCTCCCGGCATTTTTCTGGTCTTAATTTGGAACACGAAATTCCAGCAAAATTTTTATATTTTGGATAAACAAAGAAAATTTTCGTTCTTCATGTACCAAAAGCCGGTTAAAACATAGGAGCGAACGGAAACTGAAAGTAATTTAATTTTCCTTATTTCAGTATTATGTAAGGCGAAAATATCTTCAAAATCAAACTAGCAAGAAGAACCCTTCCAAAAGGAAGAAAGCAATTATTCTGTAGTTTAGATAATTATTATGTAAAACCTATAAATAATTTTATATACACTTGATATGATAATGTACAAAATATTATAATTCTCTCTTGATCATCATAAATCTAAACTTGGTATCGAAGTTTGTTGCTAATGGTTGTAACAACGCCAACCATACCAATCGTGCTTTTCTCTACTAGTCCACAGCCTTCAGTAATTATTCTAGATTCCGTTCTTCATATCGAAACTGACACCATTAGAGTCATCACCTTCAGATGAATCATTCGTGAGCAACCATCTAACACTGCAATATGTGCTGCCACATTTCGGATCTCTCAAAGCTGTCGACTATTAGTGCTATTTCCCCAACACCTGTCGCTGGTTTTTTCGACAGAACACCATCACCAGACACGCCGCCCTCGAACAACCATGCCCTTGAAATTTCATTGCCAGAAACGTCGCATGCACCTGCGCGTGCCTTTGCGTGTCGGATCCATGTGCCAACGTTCATCCATGATGTTATTGTCTGCCGCTACTGCGAGTCATTGCTCACCTCATCTGCCTCATCATCACTGCCACGTTGGCACCTGCCACATCAGCACCTGCTACGTCATTAGCCTACGTCCCCCTCCATCCGTTGGCCGTCGTTGACCTGTGCTGGTCGTTCTTCAGCAAATGGAAGGGACTTTGCCTTTCTTGATGGCCCATAATATGGACGACAGCTGGAAAATTTGCATATGAATGCGAACTCTTAGTGGACAACCTCATGAAGCACATAAAAGATTCCCAATGAAAAGGAACAAGAAAAGATTACAACCCTATTCACGTCCCGATGTGCTTAGTCCTCTCCAATTTTCTTTTTCCTGGGTTAGAGCTGCATTGTGAAAGTAGATTGATGATCGAATTGAAGTTAAGTTTTTTCATGTGGCCATGTGCTATTTTGAGGGATTTGCAAAAAAAAAAAGGTGTGCAATAGAAACCGCCTAAACCGGGACCAGATTGAACCGGTCGGTTTTGAGCGGTCCTAAGGGGTGTCGGTTCGGTCCTCAGTTCCCATTTTTGGAATTGGTGGCTGGTCGGTTTGATTTCCGATTCCAAGGTGGGAATCGGATCGACCAAACCAATCATTTTCATTTACCTTTTTTTAAATTTTTTGAATCACTTTCTAAATTTGCTAGACCAAGAAAAAAAAAAACCATCTAAATTTTGTCATTACTTTATTTTCCCAATTCTCTTTCCCTTCCTCTTACCAACCCTAACTTGAGTGAAACCAATGCATAAGTGTGAATTGAACTTTTGTTCTAATAATATGTGTTTGAATTAAGATATGTATATTTTTAGAAGCTCACATGGACGTATATATTATTTTTCAATGTAATGATGATAAATGATTTGGTTTATTGGAACCGGACCAATCGGTCCAGTCCATAGTCCCAAAATTGGGAACCAATCATCCCAATCCGGTTCCTAGTTCTTGGATGGGATTGGATCGGATGGGAACCGATCACCTTTAGCAAAAAGTGTCAAAAATTATGTGGGTGTTTAACATAAAAGATCACATACTAAAAGGAAAAAGAAACCCGGAACATAAACAACTTGAACAAACAAAATATACTGCTAACTAATATATAATCAACACAATATAGCTGATAACAGAAACTGAAAGAAATTTAATTTTCCTTATTTTCAGTATTATGTAAGGCGAAAATATGTTTGAAATCAAACTAGCAAGATGAGCACTTCCAAAAGGAGAAAGCAATTTTCTGCTACTTTAGATAGTTATTACGTAAAATCCACAAATATGTTCATATACTCTTCATTTAATAATGTACAAAATAATATAGTTTTTTTCTCTTTCAACATAAATCTAAACTGGGTATCAAAGTTTGTTGTTGGTGGTCGCAAAACGCCAACTGCACAGGTCACGTTTGTTTACTAGTTCACGGCCTTCAATTGCCGTTCGGATCCTTCGATTGCTCGTACTGAAAAACGGACATCACCATCAGACAAATTGAATTCTAAAATTTCCATCAAGAACGACCACCTAACACCTCCATATGCGCTGCCACGTTTTGGATCCCTCAACGCCGTCGTCTATAATTGCTATTTTGGACACCTTCTGTTGGTTGTTTTGAAACACGAACACGGCCACCGGATGAGCCTGCCCCTAAAATTTCGTCGCCAAAAACTACCGTACGTGCTTGAACGTGCCTTTGCGTGTCAAATCCATGTGTAAGATGCTTCGTCCGTGTGCTGACGTTCACCCATGACGTCATTATCATGTGCCCTCACGTGCTTGAGCCAACGCTACTGCCACGGCATTGCTGATCTCATCTGCCACATTAATATTGTTACATTGGCAACTGCCACATCAGCACCTGCCACGTCAGTAGTTCACGTCCCCCTTTGATCATTGACCGCCCATCGACCGTGGTTGACATGGGTTGATCAGATCGGTTCCATCACTTTTCCAACTTGCCTGACTTGTTTTCGCCGGATTCTTGGTGTTTTCCAATAGGTTCCAAAGGTATTTTGGCCTGCTACATCCATTTGTGGCTTTATTTTCTCTATGACTACTCTCCAGGTACTAGTTTCTTCACTTTTCTTGTCAAATTTATTGTGTTTAAATTGGTAAAGTGAATACAATAGAAAAATTGAAAATTTTAATACCTAATCGCTATCGACCACGACCTAAGCAATCTAAAGGGCCCAACAATTGACCCTAAAATCAAGGTCCACATTCAAGTTCATCGACCATCGCTATTACCATAGAGGCTCTCCTTATAGATTGTCTGAGGCTCTCCTTATAGATTGTCTATCACTCTATCTTTGTTCCATTCTTCAAAGACCTAGTACTTCTGGCTCTTTTGTCCATTCTGCTATGTTTTTCGCTTTAGGTACTTCTGATTCATGGCATTTTTCTCTCTGTCTATTGCAATCACATGACTTCAAGTTCAAATTTCTTAAGTCAAAATTCTTCACTTCACTTGCACCTACTATTTATATAGCTGATAATTTCCCAAATAAGAGTTAGTCAGGCAAAAAACATTTCAACATCCATATTATCTTTACCTAACACCTTTTTAGTTCTCAAGCTCTCACTAAATTTGCTTTGTTTAGGGAAAATTTCTTAACTTGATTTTTATGTTTACTTCTTTTCTCATGGTTGTTATGCGTGGATCCATGGATGGGATAGCTAATTAAAATGGGTTGTAGAGTTGGATGCTTGTTTGAGCTCATTTCCTTAAATATTCGCAAACATTTTTGCTGGTTGTGTTGCCATAGTGTCATATGAAACTTGGCATTCTCAATAAGATTATACTTCTTTCTCTCAATTAAAATATCTGATTACAAGTAGTCATTCAGGTTTTGTTAATAGTAAACCTCGTGTTGCATGCCTTGTTAGTTAGGCAAACATCATATCTTACCATTTGATCTTAGTAAATTTGTCTCTAATGCTTCCTTTGATTTTATTCATTATAACATTCAAGGAGCTTGTCAAACCCCACCATGGGAGGCTTTCGCTACTTTGTAATTTTTGTGGATGCTCATTTTCAATATGTCTAGTTTTATCATATGAAAAATCAATCTGAAGTTACTCAAATTTATCATGCATATGTAAATTGGGCTATTCAACCCAATAATGCTGGTGATCATTATGTATTAGATAGGCTACCAATAGTTTGCTTCTTTTGTTATTAGTGGATCAGATCGTATCATGTTTTATTAGGAGTAACAATGTAAATTTTGGGCTCTGTATCTTTTTAACAAAAGAAAAAAAAACACAAGTTTCAGGATATATCAAGATTTTTAATACTAATAATGTCAGGAAATATAGTGGCGCATAATTTTTTAGAATTCTCTCTTAAAACGGTATTATCATACATAATTGCCATCTAGAAATTTTCTAACACTTTTTTTTGCCTCCAAATCAAATAAAAATTGGGCAGGCGCATCATTAAGCTCAAAAGATGCAAAAACAGGAGGCTGTCTCTGGTAGGATCCAGATCAGAGACAGGTGTACTCCGAATGTGATTCACGAGAGACGATTTTTTATTGATAAGCACCGATGATAATCTCTTTATGGGTGCTTGTCAAATCTCCCTATTTCTCCAAGTGTCTTTCCATGATTCAAAAGGTAAAAAAAGCTTTGGACCATCAGTTCAATTGATCGTTCTTCAGCAAATGGAGGGGACTTTGCCTTTCTTGATGGCCCATAATATGGACGTCAGCTTAAAGATAGGAATGTGAATGGGATCAATCAGTCTACAACTGCGTGCAGCACAGAAAGACTCCCATTGAAAAGGAACAAGACAAGATCACGACCCTATTCATGTCCCGATGTTAAGAGTTTAGTGCTCTCCAATTCCTTTTCCTATTTTTTAACCGGTGTTAGGACTCCATTGTGAAAGCAGATTGATGATCAAAGTGAAGTTCAGTTCTTTTTCATGTGGGTATGTGCTATTTTGAGGCATTTGCAGTAGTATTAAACATTGTGTGGCTGTTCAATGTAAGATCAAGAACTGGGCTCTGATAATAGAACTATATAAATACTCTATATAATGGAAAGTTTTATTTTAATGGGCTATCCTAGGGATCCGGTTAGCATATATCATATTGAATGACCCTGCTGGCATTTTTCTTGTCTTAATTTAAAACCCGAAATTCCAGCAAAATATTTGTAATTGAAGAAAAGCAAAGAAAGTTGTCGTTCGTCAGGTACCATGAACGTTTTTAAATATAATAGAGAAAAAAAGGGAAAATAAATTAGTTTTCGTTTATTTCATCATAATAAAAGGCGAAAACGTTTTTTGAAATCAAACAAGCGGAGATGAACACTTCAAAAGGAGTAGCGTTTGTTTAAATGTACACATTATAACACACATCGTCGACAACGACAATCTTTTAGGGGTCGCATGTTATAATAAAAAGGACCACTATGACAATTTATGGTTTGGGCTTTAGTGGGCATTACACGACCAAAGGTACACCAATCTAAATTATTCCATTTCTTTATAGAGGGGGAAAAAAGCAATCTCTCTGGATCTTGATCGGACACTAATTAAAATGTGCTAACTTTGGTTAGGGTCGACGAGTTTATACAAGTTGACATAATTCAATACGCTTATCTATATATTCAAGTCAAAACGCTCTTATATATGTATATATTATCCCATAAATATAGGGGTAAAACTTATCCTCACTAAAGTGAGAGTATCCTCATCCTAAGTTCGCACCTCCACTTTCAACGGATATTAGAAGTTCCTTATCTCGTGTTACGGCAAATGGGAATCAGGGTCTTCCTTTAAGCAACGAATAAAGCACCAAAAACTATGGTCCCCATCCACTTTTGCAATTCTCATTTACTTTTGGGGTCGTTTACCATATTCTCCTAGGGTTTCCATCGCCCCTTCCTTTTTGGGTTGTCAAAGAAGAGTTCCGATGCACTTTCGGGGGAAGAGAACATGGGGACGATCTCTTTCGGTAATGGACAGATCTTTTTAAGTGAAATTACCATCTCTTTTCTTAAAAAAAAATCCCCAAAAATTTGATCTTTGTCTGTTGGTCTTTCCATTCACTCGTTTCTTGATTCCTTCTCTTACTACCAAGGAAGGCATCCACAAGTCGGAGGAAAAAAGGGAGAGTCTCTTTTGATTATTTTATCATTGTTATGAATTTACATCTCTTTTTACCCTCCTCTTTCATACCCTTTTTTTGGCGTGTGCACAAGACAGCCATGCCGAACTCTTTTTCCTGTTTTTTTGGTGGCTTTCTTTTGAGTTCCCGATGGGGCGTGATTTCAAAGAGATCGCGCTTTAAGGCGACATGCTTCTTGTTGATGCTGCAACGCGATTTTTCTCTTACAAAAGTAGGGAGAGTGCTGGATTCAAGCTAATGACATGTGCTCTGAGGCCTAGTGAGCATCTGTCCCAAATGCTTAAAGTTTGAGAGACCTCTCTTCATAAAATACTCGTATTTTCATATTATTTGATACACATATGTATGTCATTTATGATAAATTTTTTTTCTCTCCGCACTTTTACTGAATTTACAGAAAAGTACTTGTTGTTTGACTTGAAATGTATTGTACACGGATAGGACACATACCTATTATTATCAGGAAAAAAAGAACATTTTTCAACTATACCATCTTTTAACTGGTCAAATTAATGATGTAACATCTACATCGTCCTGCATATACCAAAAATATGATTAAATGATGTCATCTTCACAAAGCTAAATATAATAATGATTAGATTTCTTATTAAAAAGATGAATTAGTAACACAATGAATTATTAGATGAGACGTGTGTATGGAACTTTGTATGTATGTTGGTTGTCAATTAACATGCCATATTTTCTGTCGATAATACAATTGATTTGATAAACTCACGTGTATTATAGCAATGCCAAATTTTTATTGCGTATTCTTAAATAAAAAATGATCTATACACCAAAGAATAATTTCTGTCCCGTATAATACCAACGGAGTGGACAACGAGCTCATATTTGAGTATCAGACATAAAAGAAATCTCAACTTGATATCACTGAGACATGCATAAATAACATGCCACGTCAGCCTCCATTAACGAGGACAAGGATATTAACCAACAACCTGTATGTACGTAAATAATTTAGCTAGCCCTTAAAGTAAAATTCTTTTTCTTATATGTTATTCAAGATTGGTCGGACCCGTCGATCTCTCAATTTTCGAATGGGTTCCAGAATCATTCACTTCTGCAATTGCTGACATGATCGATCATGAACTTCTAAATATAACGTTAGAATTACCCAATAATAATTGCTCCTTTGCTGGCTAATATTACGTAATCATTCACTTCTCTTTTTCCTTTTTCTAGCGTTGATTGTAAAGTTAGGAAAAGAGACATGAATCACGTTGGTCATTTATGGTGGGTTTCATTGTCACTATAATGACGTTATGCTGATCGATCCACATGAGAACTTATGATAAGGTTGGCCAAAATGCTCTTCCAACCATTATCTCATTTTCAAAGTAACTTTTGTCTGGCGGCACCGTCTTTATCACTTCTTGTTCTCTCCATGATCAATCATGCATTAGGTTATAATGTCATTCATTAAATAAGAAAATTGTCCAAAAAGTCCTAAACTTATTACACTTTTGTTAATTCAGTCCTAAACCTTTTCACTTTTTTATCAATTCAGTTTTAAGCCTTTGCACTTTTTAACAATTAAGTTCATTAGGCTAATTTTGGCCGAAAATTGCTGATGTGATATTTTTAAATAATTTTTTAGTAATATTTTGAAATATTTTCTTTTTTTCTGGGTTTTTTTGGATATGGCTGGCAAGGGAAAAGCAAAAAAAAAAATAAAATAAAAAATAAAACCATAAAAATGCAAAATATTATTAAAAAAATGTCAAGTCAATGGAAATTGTTTATGTTAACAATTTCTAGTTAAAATTGGCTGGATGAATTTAATTGGCAAGAAGTAAAAATGTTTAGGATTAAAAATTGACAAAATCGAAAGATTTATGACCGAGTTGGCAAAAGTGCAATACGTTTAGGACTTTTTAAACAATTTTGCCTTCATTAAATGGTAAGACTACTTTTGCTCCCTTTAAGACTAAGTTCACCTCTTTTCACTAAGAAAGATAAAATTATGCTTAATCATTCAATTAAAATTGAACCTGTATCCCCAATTATTCGTTCCCTTTTCTTTTTTCTTTCTATTTTGATGTAGGATCTAGCTGTTATTTTTAAGACTATTGTATGTTTTTCTTTTCAATTAATAATAGGGCATTTGACCTCTATACATAATCATATAGCTTCCTTGAGTAGAGAAATTTCTAAGAAGCTTAGTTCCTTTCCATGTTGTCGGGCAAATTTATGTATTAATTTCAGGTAGGATCCACAAAAGATTGACCTTAAACAACTTTTCAACAAAGTCAGATATCTGTTGGCAAAAAGAAGGTTAGCTACCTATATATTTTTGCTTTTATTGCACATATCACCTCAAAACTCTTCTTTTTCGGTGTTCTTTTAGATACATAAAGAGAGCGTTGGATTGAAAAGAAAGCCCTTTCTAAAGATACGCAAGATAAAATCACAATTGTGTATCCAAATTTGAAATTTTTTAAAAAGACGATCTAATTAAAAATAAAATATTTGCATAAAATAAGAAAAATAATTAAATGGCAGTTAAATTTCAATTTTTTAGATTGACAAAATGTAATATCTTCATGTAGTGTTTAGTGTTTACCAAATAAAATGTTAAGGTGCCTTAATGTGCGCAACTCTCTGATGTCATTGTTTAGCATATTTATATATACTTTCGTAAATTTTCACATGATTTGTGTAAAGTATCTCAACAATGACATTATAAAAATCAACAATTTTTTGATATAGTAAATAAAGAGAGGTAATCTTTTTTTCCCCGAAACCTAATCAAATCAGCAAGAGATAATAGCCTGTGAGGTCCCTGAATTTTTCGATTTGTGTAGCGTTGTCCCTCACCATATTTTGTGTGCAATTGATCCTTTAAAATTTTACAATTTATCTGATGTTAGCCCGTCAAATGGTTAGCATGGAAATGCCGATTTGGCAGTCAAATGGCCATTCATTTGCTACTTGGCCGTCGTCGTGGATCTTAAATTTTAAACAATCACAAAACTACAAAATTCAAAAAATCGATTATCAAGGAAAAAGCGGAATAGAAACCCTAGATCCCGGAATCGTGAAAGAAGTATTACTTTCTATAAAATTAAGTATTATACTCTCTTCAGTTTTTTGTTTTTGAGGGTTCCCCGATGGTGTATGGGAACCCTGAGGCAGGTTGAAGCGTGGTGAGCATTGCACTCTCCGGCCCACATACCGTGTTGTTTGACAACTCTTTGATTTTGACCATTTCGTAGGTTTGAATCGAGCATAAAATTCCTTTAACTGTGATTTTATAAAATTTCACATTATTCAAATCTTTTCAGATTGCTATTTGTCTTTATAATTATACATATTTTTATTCTTTAGGCTTAGATAAAAGTGCAACTTACTTATGAGAGGTAAAGGTGATTGGTTCCAGGATGGACTGGTTCCCACCATAAAACCGTGAATCGGCCCACTTGATCTTGGACTTACGCAAGAGTAAGATTGACTAGTCCAATTCAGCTCATGAATGGGTCCAAGACTCAGCCATATCTCTTTTTCTTTTCCTATTTCCAGCAAGATTGCAAGTATTATTACATAGTCTAAGCTACTACACAAGTGATGTTAATAAAACAAGCTTGTGATAAGCTAAACTTGATGATCATCTCCATGAACAAAGCTATAATGATCATTAAGAACCAAATTTGAGAGGCGTTGAGCAACAAGGGAGGCGTGAGTGTTGTGTGATTGAGATCAAGAGAATTTAGAGTGAAAGGCGTGAGCAACAATTGTTTGTGACCGAGTCTAAGCGAGGAAAGAAAATGAAAATTAGGTTTTTGGATTTGGAATAATAAGAATTTTAAAAAAATTGGGCCAATTTGGGTGGGTAAGTCTAGGGGTAAGTGGTTTTAGGTTCATTTGGAACTTGGAACCTACCTATTGAAATAAGTTATCTATTTTTTGGAATTTGAAATTTATACATTCACCGATTTTAAGGTATATCTAGAATTTACCTAGGTTCCACCTATATTATCAATTGAATGATTATAGTGAATCAATACATTTAAAGATCATCACTTGTTACTACAATTCACTAGCCACAACTTATTTTTAGACACATGAATGATATGAAACATTAACAAAGTAAAAGTCCAATCATAAAATGGAAGCTCAGACTAGTGATTTTAAGTTATACACTCATCATCGAATGTTATGAACTACTGTAAGATTGTGTAAAGACATAGACCAAGAAAATTACAAAAACTTATTTCAAATTCCAAATTCTAGGTTTTAAGTTCCAGGATTCTATCAATATAAAATCTTGGACTTATCTATCGAAATTGGTTTTCTAATTTTTGGAACTTAAAACTTACCCTGACCTTGGAACTTGAAACTTGGAACCGAATATGTTCCTACCAATTTGGTTCTAGAAACTAGATTGATATTCACGGTTCCAAATTTTAAAAATTGATTCCTAATTCGATATGGTTCTTTTATTTCACTCCTAATGTGAGGTGTTAGAATATTTAAATATTAAATCGTGCTTTCACCTAATAGTTTAAACTTTCGGAAAGCCGATATACTTCTGCAAAACCTTACGGGCACGAAGAAGGAAAGAAGTAGAGGGTGGTGATGAGTTGCTGTCATTGGAGACTGTGACGGCAGATAAAGAAAGTTGCTAGGGTTAGGACTTGCGAATTAGGGTTTTTTCATGGATTGGAATTAGCATAGAAGTAGAACATTTTTTAAAAGAGAAAAAAATGATTCGTTAATAAAATCACGATATGAATTGATGTAAACTGTGATCTAAAGTCTAATAAAAACAATCCGGGTGCAAATGGCTGCTTTAAAAGGAGAGGATGCAAAGCAGAATCGGAATATTTTAGGGTACTTCTCCATTATAGAATCCGTGCCTTTGTTATTGTTTAAAAAACACGAATTGAGCCCACTTCCCAGTTGCTTTGATTCGCTCGTTTAGTCTTTGTCGTCACCGGAGTTATTACACGCTGATTTCTCATCTAACTTCACATCTCGACCTTCGCTGTCGATTTGGCCGATCCTCATTTCTTAAAGCAACTAATGTGCTCGACAACCACGCTTTTGTATGCACGTGAGCTGTTCATCTATACAGAATGCAATTATTAAGCATGGAAATTAAGACAGACCAGCAAAAAAGCATGAAATTCTAATGCCCAACTACCCTTTCCGAGACATTACTTCGTAAGATAATTGTAAGTCGTAAAGAAATCCACAGTACACAAGAAAAGAAAAATTTCGAAATCGCTATTAAGAAAAGAACAGAAGGTATGGACAGGAATTGCATAGTTGGCATTAGTTTATCAATTTAAAGCGACGAATCTTTTGTTAAGCTAGCAGCACCTTGGGAGATGGGAACTCAACCGCATCAGTTGCAAGTAATTAAGAAATTACACAGACCAACAAAAAAGCATAAAATTCTAATGCCCAACTACCTTTTTCTAGACATTACTTGATAAGATAATTGTAAGTCGAAAGAAATTCGCGGTACACATAGAAATTCTGAAATTGCTATTAAGAAAAAAACACAAGGCATAGACAGGAATTGTATGGCGGTCATTAAATTTATGTTGGCATTAGTATAACAGATTTGAAGCGACCGATCTTTGTTAAGCTAGCAGCACCTTGGGGAATGGGAACTCAATCTGCTTCAGTTGCAATTAATTTAAAGGGACTGATAATTAAAATTCGGTTTGACCCATTTGGCTGTCCACACATGAAACACAGAATGCTACAGAATCTGCAAACGCCTTTCTATACTTTACTATATCCATCACGGCCGGACCTGGATCAAAAGCACACAGATTACCCATCAACTAATCGAGTTTTTTAATGACTAACCGATCGCGTTTTGAGTGCCATCATAGCTGTAAAATCTTCTTTTGATGTCATTAAAAAGTAATTTTTTTTATCTCTGATGAATTGTTTACGCAGGAGCCAACAGCCAAGAAAGGAACAAAGGAGTCCAACCAAATCAAGATGTACCCCCGTGGGATGAGACTTGCGACAACTCCTTCTTAATTAAACATGTTTTCCAATCTACATTATAGTCAAATTAATTCCACAAGCACCGTCCATTAGATGGGTAGTTTGCATCTTGTCTTTAATGAGGGAAGAAGGCAGATAAAACCTCCCATCGTCATGCTTTTAATGCGCCTATTGACTTAGTAGTTAGGAAATAAGTTAATTTCTGGATGTCGATATTATTAGATTTTCTTAATCAATGGGTCCATTGACTTGATGGAATTGATGTTGAGCATCAGTAAAATTTTCTAATACCGAGAATAGAACATACATATTTGAGTGTACACACGGGGTGTGCCGAGAAGGATGGTCGTGACACATTTTTTCAATTCAAATGGCCGGAATAAGAAATCTTAAAATCGAAACTAATGTTATTTTGCTCTTGAAGGATGGAATAACAGCCATGGAATCTGGTCCTTCTCATCAGCGAGATGAAAACGAAAAAGGGAGTTCCATCGAAGGCCCCACCCCTCCACCACAGAGGTCACACCTCATCAAACTTTCAAACTCTCTATAAATGATTCTGCAATCCACTCACATGCTGACGGACAAGACCCTCGTCCTTCCTGGGTCAAGCCACACCAAGAAAACACAAATCTCCATATTCGTCCCTTGCTCCTCAGTCCTTCTGTTCACTTCAAATCTCTTGGTTTGCCCTCTTCTTCTTCTTCTTCTTGATCGGGAGCTCTCATGGGGTTCGGTTCGAGATCGGAGACGATGCAGAGGTTGTCGGAGATGTGCTGCGTGAAGATGAACAGGAAAGCGATTGAGCAGGAGGATCACGGCAACGGCAAAAACGGCACCGCCGCCAACAACCACCGCAACGGCGGTGGTGGCAGCAAGAAGATCAGAGGGACCGTGAAGCTGATGAAGAAGAATGTGTTGGACATGAACGACATGAAGGCCTCGTTGCTCGACCGGATCCACGAGCTGTGCGGCAAAGGAGTGTCCTTGCAACTCGTCAGCGCCGTCCATTCCGACCCTTGTCAGTCTCTCTCTCTCTCTCTCTCTCAAGCTCGAAGTTTCCTGTATGTTGCTGATGGCAGAGAGAGCACGCCAATGCAGAGAGAGCACGCCAATGCAGAGAAAGCGATGCGTTGGCTGGCTTCGCTGCTAAGCAAAATGAAAGCAGGGTCTTCTTTGATTTTTCCTTCCTTCTGGTTGGTTTGTGGTTAATGTTTCTGCATAATTATTACCACCTCCGCGTGACTGAGTGATGTTGACAATGCAATCAGCCTTCGTCACTGGTTTCTTAGGAGATTTTCGTAATTTAGCTGGCACCCGTTCTTTGTTTTCTTGTGACCCGATTTTTACTTGAACGTGCACATTTGGTTTTTAATTCTTTGGAGTTTTCTCTCGCTGTTATGTCTGCTGTAACTTCCTTCGCTTCTTGCCTTTCGCATTCCCCTGAATTTCTCATTTGACAGTAGCTCAGAACGCGAGCTTGATTTTAAGAAAACCGAAAGAATTAACGATTACAGAACTTTATAGTTTTTCAATGTCTTCTCATGATCAATTCTTGAATTTTAACAAAACTGGAAGATTGGCGTGCCAAGACCATGCTTGCTTATCTAGTTTCCGGTTCGCACCATAATGATTTCCCGAAAGATTGTGCCCGAAATTGATGTTTATACCGTCCTTAATGCAATTTCAGCAAACGGGTTGGGAGGAAGGCTCGGAAAAGTGGCATACTTGGAGAAATGGATCAGAAAGATCACTTCGTTGACGGCGGGAGAGACAGAGTTCGGCGTTACATTCGATTGGGACGAGTCCATGGGCGTTCCTGGGGCGTTCATCATCAGGAACCATCATCACAGCCAGTTCTACCTCAAGACGGTCACCCTAGAAGACGTCCCCGGTCATGGCGCCGTCAAATTCGTCTGCAATTCGTGGGTTTACCCGTCGCATAGATACAAGTACGACAGAGTATTCTTCTCAAACAAGGTAACATTCATTTATCACAAGCGATTAACCTTATGCAGTACCCATTTAGCTATGTCTCTGCACTTGAACAACTGCTGTTGGTTTGCGTATCTCCTATAGCTAGAGATAAATATCACCGTCGATGGAAAAGTCGTAGCGTCTCATTCACGGGTCACTAGCATGGGGCCTATCGTTTATCAGCCTTAGATCATGCTCGTGTATGGATCAGATTGGAAAATCCCGTTGCTCATGACCATTCATGGCATTTCTGCTGTCGAGTAATGTTTGACGACACCTAAATTGGATGTTACTGTCAAAGAACATTTTTTGTTCTGCGGCGACAGTGCTTTTACCATGGTTTCTTTGCCTTTTGTGGCCTCAATTATTGGAAGCTTATGGACATGGTCATCGCCTTTTTGATGGAACATCAACACAATTTTGTGCTTTCCAGATTAGATTCCACACTTGCTGCAAGTGGAGATTTTTCTTTCCAGATATCAACTCTCTAGAACAAACTTTGATTAGTTTCGATTCGAATGTGAAGTAAGAGGAACAAAGAACAAAATGGTTTGGAAATTTCACTTCCAACAGTTCCGAGTTGATGCTGCTGCTGATAATTATCATAAGCGAATCGAATTAACATGTCAATGATGAGTTTGTTCGTTTTCAAATTCAGACCTACCTACCGTGTCAAACGCCGGTACCGTTGCTCAAGTACAGAAAGGAGGAACTTGTTAACTTACGAGGAAGTGGTTCCGGTGAGCTCAAGGAATGGGACAGAGTTTATGACTATGCTTATTACAATGACCTAGGAAAACCCGATAAAGGTCGTGACCATGCACGCGAAATCCTCGGCGGAAGTGAGGACTTTCCATATCCCAGGAGAGGGCGAACTGGTCGGAAACCATCAAAGACTGGTCAGATTTCTTAGTACAGTCTATGTTCAAAGCATACCATAACAATTTTTTTCCCCTCAATTTCCAGCACCAGACAGATTTATGTTGTCTTAACAGATCCGAATTGCGAGAGCAGGCTGCCTCTGCTGAGTCTAGACATTTACGTTCCGAGAGACGAACGGTTCAGCCACATAAAGTTCTCGGACTTCCTGGCTTATGCTCTGAAATCTCTGGGTCAGGTGGTGCTCCCTGAGATCTACTCCATAGGCAACAAGACTTTCAATGAGTTCGACTCATTTGAGGACGTGCTCAGACTATATGAAGGCGGCATCCCACTTCCCACCGGGCCGAGGTTCGGAAAACTCAAGAACCGCATCCCGTGGGAGTTGCTCAAGGAACTTGTCCGGAACGACGGTGAGAGGCTCCTCAAATTCCCAATGCCCGATGTCATCAAAGGTGGATGATCTTTCACTTCCTTGGTTCCTTAGAATCGAGTTCATAATCTCATGATTGGTCGACGAGTTAACTTTCCCATTTGAGTGACTGTAGTGGATAAATCTGCATGGAGAACCGATGAAGAATTCGGGCGTGAAATGCTCGCCGGAGTGAATCCCGTCATCATCAGCCGTCTCCAAGTAAGTGCAACGTGCGAAAAATCAATGGAACCGGTTTTTCTTTCCTTGTACCTGAACAGTCATGAACCATGTGCAGGAATTTCCGCCAAGAAGCAAGCTTGATCGTGCAAAATATGGGAACCAAAACAGTACAATAAGAAAGGAACACATAGAAAGGAACATGAATGGAATCACAGTAGATGAGGTAACTCTTAACATTCACATTTTCAATTGCGAAAACATACTTGAGTTTCAATGCCTGGCCCAGGGCATATCTCAATTTTAAAATTTTCCGGTTACACATCTCTTCCTCACACAACTCACACACCCGAACTCTCAGTCTTCTCAGCAGCCACCCTTCCCCGCCGTCGGCCACGACTTTCGCCGACCCTGACCACCCAGCCAACACCGTCCGATAGTCTGTAGTTTTGAAAATGCATGTGTGTTTTTGACATTGGATGACGACCTAGGCATGTTTTTCTGATTTTTCCATTTTAATTCTGTCAAGCAAAAAGAATGCAAGTGATAATTCATAATGTTCATTTTTCCTCTCTGCAAAAGGCGATTCGAAGCAACAGGATGTTCATATTAAACCACCACGACGCGCTGATGCCGTACCTGAGGCTTATAAACTCAACCGCCACGAAGATGTACGCGACTAGAACACTGTTGTTGCTGCAAGATGATGGGACTCTGAAGCCGCTGGCGATTGAGTTGAGCTTACCACATTCGCAAGGATATAATCACGGAGCCGTCAGCAAGGTCTTCACTCCTGCAGAAAATGGAGTCGAGGGCTCGGTCTGGCAGCTCGCCAAGGCTTATGTTGCTGTAACAGACTCCGGCTACCACCAGCTCATCAGCCACTGGTAAAAACATCATATAGTTGTGTGAGCAAATTACAGCGAACTGAAACATTTTTGCTTTGCGTATGATTGACGGACTGCTGTACATCTTTCTATTTTCACTAGGCTGAACACACACGCCGTTATAGAGCCCTTCATAATCGCGACCAACCGGCAGCTGAGTGTGATGCATCCGATATACAAGCTCTTGCATCCCCACTTCCGCGACACGATGAACATAAACGCTTTGGCGAGACAGATTTTGATCAATGCTGGAGGAGTGCTTGAAATGACCGTCTTTCCTGGGAAATACGCCATGGAAATGTCTGCTGTACTTTACAAGAACTGGGTTTTCACAGAGCAGGCATTGCCTGCTGACCTCATCAAAAGGTGATTTGACAAACGTCTAAGACGATCTAAAAATGTCTTCATTCTGTTCTTGGCCTTCATCAAGAACAGAAGTGTTCTAATTTCTTTTGCTTCGTTTCAGGGGAATGGCGATCCCAGACTCGAGATTCCCCCATGGCCTTAGTCTTGTAATCCAGGATTACCCATACGCAGTTGATGGTCTAGAAATATGGTCCGCCATAGAGACCTGGGTGAAGGATTACTGCTCTTACTATTATACTCATGATGACCTGGTCCGAGGCGACTCCGAGCTTCAATCCTGGTGGACGGAGGTCCGCACCCAGGGCCATGGTGACAAGAAAGACGAGCCCTGGTGGCCAGCAATGCAGACGCGTGCCGACCTCATCCAGTCATGCACCATCATCATCTGGGTGGCCTCCGCCCTTCACGCTGCTGTGAATTTCGGGCAGTACCCTTACGCTGGGTACCTCCCGAACCGTCCAACTGTCAGCCGCCGGTTCATGCCCGAGCCAGGGACGGCCGAATACGAAGAGCTTGAGAAAAACCCCGATGTGGCATACTTGAAAACCATAACGGCTCAGCTGCAGACGCTCCTAGGGGTGTCCCTGATCGAGATCCTATCAAGGCATTCGACTGACGAGATCTATCTCGGCCAAAGAGATGACTATCCAGATTGGACATTGGACGAAGAACCGAAACAAGCGTTTCAGAGATTCACCGACCGGTTGATCAAGATCGAGGACAGGATCATGGGTATGAACCAGGACAAGAGGTGGAAGAACAGGGTCGGGCCAGTTAAGGTGCCTTACACATTGCTGTACCCGAGCGCCTCAGATTACTCCAACGTCGGGGGTTTGACAGGGAAGGGAATTCCAAATAGTATTTCGATTTGAGATTTTGCGAGCGTGAGGAGTTTGAGTACTAGCATACTAGTGTTGTTTTTCTCAGTTGCTAGGATCCTATCTGTAGTACATGAAGTTTTTCCTTTGTATCAGACCTAAGAGGCATAACTGTGCATACTAGCCTTGTTTTGTTTCCAAGAGGATCTAGTCCAATGTAATCGCACCTTTTTCTTTTAATGACAAGTCTATGAAACACCGTACAAATTTCATGGACAACTTGTGAGTTCGTACGGGAAAAACCTTAGAAAGTAGCTCATTTTCTCAAGATAAATTAGCTCCCATCAAGCATGTTTAGAAACAATAAGTATTGCAACATCTAGTAGCGATTCTTGGTCTTGTCCAGTTCTACACAAGAATTGAATTGGCTGACCCTGGAGTTGAGAATTGGATCGGATAGTCCGGTTTGGTCCGATTTAATGGAATCTTCACTTGGCATTATCACATAAAAAATTCAGCAGCCTAGACAATAACTTTGCTGATAATTTAAGCAATCAATTGTATCACTTGATGTAGCAATACATCGACAATACACCACGGGCCTCTGCTCTCTACATAACTCATGTATATAACCCATTTTCAAACAGTAATTTCTAGTTGAGACTGGAACTGAATTAAGAGAATTGTAATACTTCTACTTAAAATCACTATACTTGATCTCAAAATTAAATAGCAAGAACAGCTTCTTCAATCTCTGAGATTCACAAAGTTTCCTTTCTATCACCAAGATAGAAATATTAGTAAGCTGGAAAGGGACACAGAACTGGATGTAGCTTCAAGAGATCAAGCTTCAAGTCCTTGTCTAGGCCAAGCGAAGAAGAAATAATCTCAACCAAGCAAGGTGGAGGCATGAGAGGCAAGAGGGAAAGAGTCGTTCTCGAGTGATGCATGAGGCAAGAGGGAAAGGTGAGAGGGAGGGATTGAGGAAAACTGGGACAGATTAGGGTTTTTTAAGAGATTAAAGAAATTAAAAAATATATGTAGTCGGTTCGATTTTAATCCGAGAATCGGACCAACCAACCATCGATTCCAAAAATAGGAATTAAGAACTGGATTGATATTTGTGGAAGCCTCTCACAATGAGCCAGTCCGATCTAGTCCATGCGGTCTCGATTTAGGCATTGCCCTTGTACATCTCTAAGATCTTGTGGACCCAAAAAGGCAGAAAAGTTACCTAAGCAATAGGAAAAATATTCTGAAGAAGGTAATGTGTGGGCAAGAACAAGACTACGCATCAAATTCACCAATTTCAATTGGTCCAACTCATCTCACACCTTGTCCGTACCCACATCCTCTCTCGCTCCACCCAGATCTGTTCTCACGTCCCTAGCTCTTCTTCTTCTTCTTCTTCTTCGACCGCGCCACTGTTGCGTGGAAACAATCCGCCTCATCGTCTCTGTCCTTCTCGAACGCTAATGAGCTCAAGTTCTCTCCGAGAACGACCATAAGAGCAGCCGCGGCAGAGGGAAAGGCCTAAGCCCCCGCCAAGGAGGTGGCACCCATGGGGTTCATGCCGCCGGAGCTGGACCCGACCACCCCATCCCCGATCTTCGGCGGCAGCTCCGGCGGCTTGTGGCGCAAGGCGCAGGTGCGGGCTCTGATCACCTAACTAAGCTAGCCTAGTGTTTGGCTCTTGGGACGAGGCTGAGGTCGAAGTACAAGATAAAGTACCGATTTTACAGGGTGTTTCCGAATGGGAAAGTCCAATACCTTCACCCGAAGGACGGCGTGTACCCGGAGAAGGTGAACCCAGGTTGCAAGGGCGTGGGTCAGAACTTCAGGTCCACTGGGAAAAATGTTAGCCCCATCGAGGTTAAGTTTACTGGGAAGCAAGTGTACGATTTGTGAGTCGCATGCATATAAGCAACTTTTCCTTGTAATGTGCTGTAAACTTTTGTCATTTTTATGTGAGAAATTGCTTGCGAACTCTTGTAATTAATTATACCCGTCCTCCTTTTACTACTTTTGAATAAGTTACACGTTCATGGTCGATCACATTAACCAAACCGGTCGTGTCAAGGCATACAATTTTTTGCTCGAGCCAAGCTCCGCCTACTGGAGGGATCAATATGTGAATCAAGATTGACTTTATTGGATGACTCATGTATTCTTAAGTAGATCAATTCGATTGTTTTATTAAAGGAAAATACCATAAAAAATCCTAAACTATACCTTTTAAGACAATCTTATCTAGACCTTTTTTTTGTGCCATAAAAAACCCTAAACTATGTCACTTGGAACAATTTTACCTTAAACTTTTTTTTTGTGTCACCAAAAATCCTAAACTATATTACTTGGAACAATTTTATCCTAAACTTTTTCTTGCGCTACAAAAAATCCTAAACTATGCCACTTGAAACACATTTACTCCAAACTTTTTAACTAAAGGTATTTTCGTCTTTTTACTTTTTTTTCCTTTCTTCGCCCTTTGCCATGGCCGACGGAGGGAAGCCAGTGAGAGCCACCCTCATTGGCGGTGGTGTCCGGCGAGGGTGGTCCTCACCCAACTCAAGCGAGGGACGCCCCCGCTGGATCGGTGGGGGCGACCCTCGCCTTTTGGTGGCGACAACCCTCATTCAACTTAGGTGAGGGTCGCCCTCGCTAGATCGACGGGGGCGGCCCTCCCCCAACTCAGGCGAGGTTCGCCCTCGCTAGATCTAGCAGGGGCGACCCTTGCCCCACGTTGGGGAGGGCCACCCTCGGCAAATGTCGACAGTAGCAAGGGTGGCTCTCGCCGGCTTCCCTTTGCCGGCCATGGCAGAGGGAAGATGAAGAGAAAAAAAAAGAAAAAAAAGAAAAAAAGAAAAAAGATGAAAATACCATTCACTTAAAAAGTTTGGGGTAAATGTGTTTCAAGTGGCATAGTTTAAAGTTTTTTGTAGCACAAGAAAAAATTTTAAGAAAAAATTGTCTAGAGTAACATTGGAGTTTTTGATGGCAAAAAAAAAAATTAGGATAAAATTATTCAAAGTGGTATAGTTTGAGATTTTTGATGGTACGAAAAAATAATTTAGTGTAAAATTGTCCCTAATGGCATAATTTAGAGTTTTTGCTTGCATTTTCCCTTTTATTTATAAGAAAACTAATCTCAAATCGAGCTCTATAAATCGAACTTGAATTAGCGCATCTTGTAAACTCGGGTTGTGCATCCTCTTGAGTCCCATGCCAGATTGGGCTGGTCAAACTGAGGCCCAATTGCAGCTTTGGGCTATTACCGTACCGTGGGTACTAAACTCCACATTAATGTGGATCGGCCTGCCCATAATTTAAACGGCCTCGAGCTCTTTCCATAGGCGGAGCCCGACTGTCTCGAGTACGAATGGAAGTGTTTCGTTGGGAAGGGTGAATACTGGGGACAGTCGTTGCTAGTAATGTAAACGATATTGAAAAGTTAAAATACATCGAAAGTGAAGATGAACAACATGTGTTCTCAGATATGTTTACAGTCTTTTGCAAACATTACAACTTGAATATTTATACTTACAAGTGATAGTTACATAGATGGGTTACTAAGAAATTAAAAATACTCTACACGGCTTCTACGTTGTACCAACACCTATCAACAAACAGTATGATATCCATAATCATCGACTTCACCATTTGACGTTTAGATTGATTCCATTACTCGATAATTACATTCTGTGCCTCTTCGCTCTAGTGCTTAGCCATTTTTCGTGGACAACTCTGTCAATTAAAACTGAGTTTTCATATCGACCAACCATACTTTGATGACTAATTGCTCTCAACACTCATCGATTTTTGGCCTGTCACCCTCTTAATTGGCTTTCAGTTGACCAAACTGTCAACTAAACACGCGGGCATTTTTTGATGTCAACGGGAAGATTAGATGGGTTCGGACAAAAAGATACCTTGCGTGCCCGACTTGGCCTGACGAGGCTTGCGTAACATATATATATATATATACCTTTACCGAGATTATGAGTTCATTTGGCATGCTGGTGGCCATATTGTAACTATTCTTTGATATAATTGTGCCTCAAAGTGCTTTAACAAGTTCTTTTGGTTATACATGTGTTAACACCGGGGCATCACTTCCTAGGTATTTGCCGAACATCTTATAAAAGTTGCAGCTTCAGTCAAAACTGCTACGATAAATTTTGTTTAGACAACCTTCACACATCACAGAGATTCAAAACGGGGCAGATCCGATGGACTGGAATTGAGACGGTGACTTTTTGCTTTTCTCGCCGCCCTTCTAACACCCTTGTGAAAAAGAACAAGAATAAGATAGATTTGGTGGAGGCTGTAAAATGGAAGAAAAGTGCCAATGCCGATCTTTACTTTAATGAAAACAAGTGCATAGTTGGTCTTTGAATTTGTACTATTCTCCAGTTCGGTCCTCAGATCTCTAATTTGTCTAATCAATTATTTAAAATCTGTAAAAATTTCCCAATTCCGACAAATTTTTGCGGATGCGACAATGAACGCGAAGCTCCATCTTAGGATTGTAAGCCCATAGAATTCCTCATGACCGCATAAATTAAGTAAAATGTGGGCGGCCAAGTCTGTTCCATAAGGATAAACTCATTGACTGCCCTTTATTTATTTTTATTTTAAATACATTTGCTTTGAACTCCTCTTATTTAAACATATATATCTTAGGAAGTTTCCATGATTTGTGAGGAACTCTACTCGCGAATGTCTGATACATATATACGTGTGTATATATATACTGGTCAAAACATAACCCTTTTGAGATGAGCAGCAAAAATTCTATGTTACTCATAAAGAGATTGTTATTGTTGTTGGTGTAATTATTAGAGTTAATATCACGAAAAATTCTAAATTGTTAGATCTTTTGACAAATTTACCTGAAATTAATTTTTTTAATTATTAAAAGCTTAAACTGGTATACTTTTGACAAATTTACTATAAACTAATATACTTGTGACAAATTTACTTTAGATGGAAAATTTTACTATCAAATTGCTGATTTGAATAATACGTGACAATTAATTGGTGTACTAGTTTGTGATTTTACTATCTATTTATCTCAGTTATACCAATTTTGTGGTATTAATCCAATTTAACGGATGGTATATTTATTATAAATGTATTGGTTTGGTGTTTTTAATGGTTACAAAATTAGTTTGTGGTAAATTTGTTATAAGTGTACTGATTTGAAGTTCTTTGTGGTCATTTATGGTATATTTGTCATAGGTATACTAGTTTGGGATTTCTCGTGATAAAAAAATTAATTTATGATAAATTTGTCAAATGTGTATAATTTTAAGATTTTTCGTAGTATTAACCTTTATTATTATTAAGAAAAAGTCCAATATCAAACTCGTAAGACATACTTATTCAGACGAATTTCATAGAAAAACTTAAACTACTAAATTCAAGTCAGATATTTACGTTGAGTGCTTCCTATCGTGTCAATTACCCGACGTGGAACTTTTGTCCTACTAACATTTCTGGACATGCACGGGCGTCCCCACTTCTCGTCTCGTACCCGTAAATGTGGAATCAAAGCGTCCGACCTTAGCTCGATGTGACCCCATCATCTAATTATCTATTTCGTCGTGACTCACCATCCAACCCCGGGATCGAAACGAATCCGAAGGAATCGTGGCGTCCCTACGTCAGAAAACAAATTCGTCCACAAGAGCGAACGGAGTACATCAATAATGCAAACCGAGGGTGTTGACACACCGAGCATCTAAAATGTCGATGCGACATTATCATATTGGATGTCGATTTCGACGCGATCGCACTAACCAAAAGAAAATTGTCGTATGATGCGCATCGCGCATGAATCTAGAGTAAAATAAGCGCTCCGATTGGCTAATGCGTTTGCTGATTCCGGACGATGGCGACTTGTCCAGCACCCCCTCATGGGAAGCAAACATCCACATCACCCGACTTCTCGAGCCATTATATTTCGGTGGGTGGCTTACGTTTGTGCCGCTCGAGTTGTTTGTTTTATAATTCGAACGAAAGGGACGGACGGCACAACGTTTGCACGACCGACCGTCGACCACAAGGCGCGCGAGCATGCTTACGCTCGCCCTCCTCGGGAACATTATTAATTGGCAAACCCAAAGTTTAAAGAACTTGAAAAGAAGAAGAAAAGAGAACAGTTTCGTGCGGATCGATGCCTTAGTGAGCTGGGGATCGCGCCCGAAGATAAGATTTGGGCAAATGCGTGTACTCACTTTTGGATTTGGAACGGCAAATCCTTTGCGATTTGATTAATGTTTTCGGTGCTCAAAGGAATCGGTCGGAAGTTAAAGTTAAAAACCACAGCACCACGAGCGTAATTTTAACGGCTGGAGCTCTTTCCATAGGCGGACCCCGACTGTCTCGAGCACGAATGGAAGTGTTCTGTCGGAAAAGGCGAAGACTGGGACCATCTTTGCTACTAATGTAAATGATACCGAAAAGGTAAAATACGTTGCCAGTGAAGATGAATAACATGTGTTCTTCGGTTGAATGGCAATCCCTTTCAAACATTATAATTATACATATAGGTGACGGTTACATAGATGGGTTAATGAGGAATTGAACATACTTTACGTGGCTCTGATTTTGTCACAACTTCTATCAACAAATGGTTACAACAACCGCAAACACTGCTTCATTACTCAATGGTTACATTCTGTCCCCTTGCTTGTTTTTGGTCCAAAGATGAAATTCTTAATGATAGATAGGTGGCGCTTCCATCCAATGAACCAAGTTGGTCTCCATTCAATAACTCTTCGCTCTAGTGCTTAGTCATTTTCTTGACAACTCCATTGATTAAAACTAGGTTTTCATATCGACCGATCATACGTTGTCAACTAATTGCTCCCAACACCAAGTAATTTTTTGCACGTGAATAATAGGTTGAGATCGAGAAGAAGATAAACCTAATCGTTCGTTCCAACGTAAACGCACGCCAAAAACTAAGAAAAATCTTGGGGCTACGGAGAAACCCTAGCTGGCGAGGGCCCGGATCGAAAAACTATCTACTAAACAATTGGCCATTTTTTGATGTCAACAGGAAGCTTGGATTAGTTTGGACAAAAAAAATCCTTCCCATGCCCGGCTTGGCCCGAATAGGCGTGCCCATGTCCCAAGTTCTCCAAGGGACCATCTGCGTTTTGAGTACGATTCACCATTCGGTATATATACCTTTCAAGAGATTACAAGTTCATTTGGTATGCTAGTGGCTGAGCTGTAGCTAAGCTTCGATATAATTGTGCCGCAAAGTGCTTTAAAATATATATATATTTTACATGGTTATATATATGGCATTATAGCATCAATACTATTGTGATACATGTGGTTAACAGCATGGCATTATAGATTCATAGCAGGGCTTATTCGATGGACCGGAATTGAAACAATGGCTTTATGCTTTTTTAGTTGCCCTTCTGACACCCTTGTGAAAAAGAACAAGAACAGGATAGATTTGGAGGGGGCCGGGGGGGGGTTTGTATAATCTGTAGAATAGAAGAAAATGATGCTGATATTATAGGATGCATTTGATAATATTTTTATTTTTAAAAATAATTTATTTAAAAATAATTTGTTTATTTTTATTTCTTAGATGAGTTTCTTAGTAGAAGAATATATTTGGTAATTGCACATAATTTCTACTTCCAAAATAGAAAATAGATAAAAATGTGTATGGTACAACTCTAAATTTTTTTATTTATTGATGTTTATCTTAGTGAGTGCTCTTCCCATATGGGAAGGGAAAGTGGGAGGTTCGAATCCCTATCTTATTAGGGAGTTGGGGTGGGGATGATTTAGCTTCAGGTGTATGTTTCAACTTATAAGGAAGTAGAGCAAAATTTGAGAGTTCGAGTTAGAGTAAGATCGACAAAAAAAAAGAACTCTACAAATTTCTATATCCAATTTTTATCATTTAATTATAAAAATGTCCATGGAAACTTAACAATTCATATTTGAATAAAACTTAGCTTTTGTAAGGATTTAATTGATCAAGATATTCTAAGATGACTTCAGAAAATCCAATCTAATAGTTAGTCAAAGATAGATGGCTAAAATCATAGTAAAGAGTCCCACTAATTTATAATTCACGATATGAGGATGTTGACAGTAAATTTTTGGGTATTACAATAAACAAATACATAGACCTTTTAACCTTTTTTAGCTATAAGAAAAGGAGGAAACATTGCTTGGTGGAATGGGCAATGATGGAATAACTAAGGATGCAAATTCTAAAGTTAGTGCACTTATTTGCACAAATTCATCAAACCTTCAAGCAAATGACATCAAAATTTATGGAACATAGGTTTATTTGACAATTATGAACATAAGACAAATGATAATGCAAAAGACTTGTTTAAAGCCATCTAATTTTCTATTAAATAAAAATTGCAAGTGATCTTAAAAGATGTCTCTAATAGAATTAAGGGAAGAAGATCAAGGTTATCAAGCTTTTGCGATCTAGCATTGTCTCTAATAGAAAAAACGGCATTCAAAAACCCATATAGTCTAACATTAAAGGTCAAAATATTTCATATTTTTTTAATGCTAAACTAACTCTAAACTAGAATTAATACTAAAATCTAGTAAAACTACTTAAAATCTAATTTCTAAATTTTTCCTAAATTTTTGAACTTTTTTTAATTTTTTCCAAAAAATGGTGACTTAGATCAGGTTAGAACACTAGACCTTGTGTCAATTGTGTAAAAACATTTGGTCATGTTGAACTTATTTTTCTAAAATGACCTTATATCTACTTTTGTTCTTGGGAACAAAAAGTTTATTTTTTTAACTTTTTATTTTATTTCCAAATTTATTCTTTGATCACTTTTCTATTTTGGGAAATAGAAGAATCAACCGATATTACCAAATAGATTTCTATTTTTTTTCTATTCCGAGCATAAAAAAAACTGAATAATAGAATAAGAGGATGGTTATCAAATATGTCCTTGCTTTAATGAAAAGACATGCATAATTGGTCTTTGAACTTGCACTATTCTTCAATTTGGTCCTCAGATCTCTAATTTGTCTAATCAATGTAAACTTTTTTCCAATTCCGCCAAATTTAATCGGATGCGACAATCAACGCGAAGCTCCATCTTAGGGTTGTAGGCCCATAGATTTCCTTATGACCTCATAAATTAAGTAAAATGTGGGCGGCCAAGTCTATTCCATAAAGATAAACTCATGGACTGCCTTTTGCTATTACATTTGATTTGAAGTCCCCTTAATTTAAGCATGTATATCTTAGGAAGTTTCCATGATATATATATTACACGAAAGATCTTTTTTGGCTTTCTCTTTAGCCTTGTGTCTCTTATTCCTAAGAGGTCTTCCTCCACAAGCAGTCTTTTTCGAAAAACTCCATTTATTTTAGTGTGGATGGCAAACATGCCTATATTTCTTGGTTTCAATAGGATTCCTTATGAACATTATTTCTATCTACTAATATTTAAAAATACTCAAGTTAGTAATGACTAAGTGAAATCAAGAAATAACACCTCACGTATGAAATTGCAAAAGATTCCCCTTTAAGATCAAACAATTCCATCCTATCTATATATCTATATATTCATTCTGTCTTGGTTTTTTTTTTGGTCAATACATAACCCTTTCAAGATGATGAGCAAAAATTAAATTTTACCCTTAAAGAAATGATTATTGTTGTTGTTATTATTAAGAAAGAGTCCAATATCAAACTTGTAAGACAAATTTATTCAGAAAAATTTCATAGTAAAACATTATGTAATAAATTCGAGCAAGATATTTACTTTGAGTGTTCCCTATCATTTGGGTAACTGGATGGGGAACTTTTGTCCCACTAACATTTCCTGACATGCACGGAAATCTCCACTTCTCGTCTCCTACCTATTAATGTAGAATTGAAATATCTTACCTTAGCTCGAAGCTACCCCACCATCTAATTATCTATTTTGTCACGATTCACCATCCAATTCCAGAATTGGAATGAATCCGAATGAACCACGGCGTCCCTACATCATAAAGAGGGCGCAAGAGCGAATGGCAAATCATCAATAATGCAAATATATATATTATACACAAAAGATCGTTTTCTGGCTTTCTCTTTAGCCTTGTCTCTTATTCCTAAGAGGTTTTCCTCCGCTAGCAGGTTTTTTCGGAAAATTTCATTTATTCTAGTGTGGATGGCAAATAGGCCTATATTTCTTGGTTTCAAAAGGACTCCTTACAAGCATTATTTCTATCTACTAATATTTAAAAATAATTAAGTTAGTAATGACTAAGCAAAACCAAGAAATAACACCTCATGTGTGAAATTACAAAAGATCCTCTTTAAGATCAAATAATTCCATCATATATATATATGTATTCTTTTTTTTTTGTCAATACATAATCCTTTCAAGATGAACAGAAAAAATAAATTTTATCCTTAAAGAAATGATTATCATTGTTGTTGTCGTTATTATTAAGAAAGAGTCAATTATTAAACTTGTAAGACATATTTATTCAGACAAATTTCTTAGTAAAACTTTATCTAATAAATTCGAGTAAGATATCTACTTTGAGTGTTTCCTATCATTTGGGTAACTTGAGAGGGAACTTTTGTCCAACTAACATTTCATGACATACACTTCTCGTCTCCAACCCGTAAATGTAGAATCAAAATATCTTACCTTAGCTCGAAGCTACCCCATCATCTAATTAACTATTTCGTCGCGATTCACCGTCCAATTCCAGAATCAGAACGAATCTGAATGAATCATGGCGTCCCTACATTATAAAGAGGGGGCAAGAGTGAACGGGGTACCATCAATAATGCAAACCAAGGATGTCGACGTGCCAAGCATCTAAGACATCGATGCGCGTGTGATGACAGCATCGATACAATATTACCATATTGAATGTGATCGCACTAACAAAAATGTCGTATGATGCGTGTCGCGCATGACTCGGGAGCCAAAAAATAGGAAGGTCTGGTTGGGCGGGAGTTCGCAGATTCCGGACGATGGCGACTGGACCGACCAGGACACCCCACCAGGGGAAAAAACATCCCCATCACCTGATTTCTCGAAACATTATTTTCCGTGGGTGGTTACGTTTATGCTGCCCAGATTTTTATTTTTTATTTTTTATAATTTGAATGAAATGGACAGACGTGAGGGCGTTCAAAACGACAAAAATATTGAGTCTACAAGGAGGCCAACTCCGTAAACAGGAAATCCATTCATTGTACGACACTTGTCCAAAGTGGAGCCCAAATTTTAGTCTCTCTCTCTCACTTCATTTCACGACGCATCTCCAACTTCCGCTCCTCCCTTTCGCGATGTTCGTGGGGTTGGGCGAGAGCCAAGACTTCACCTCCTCCTGGTCCTCCTCATCCTGCCATCCCCATGCGCCACGGCACTCGCCGTCGAGGAAGTCAGGCACAGAGCTCGTCGCGACAGACCCAGCGACCGCATCGAAGAAGGGCTCCAAAGGGACCCGCAAGTGACAGTATCGAGCGTGTCACTTACCGAATGGACTTTTTATTTGCTGAGTTGGCCTTCCTTGTATATTCATTATTTTCTTGTGTAAAACAAATATGCTAAACTGAAACCACCGGGAGTGGACCGACCGATTTGGTTCGATTCTTGAGAGTAAGGATAGGTTTTGGTTCCTAAAAGTGGAATCGACCAAGAGGAAATTGGACTGGATCAAACTAATTGTGTATATATATATATATATTATATATATATATTTTTTTTTTTTTATTTGTTAAAAAATTAGTAAAATGTGAACAAAATACTATTTCGTCCAATGATAACACAAGTTACGATACAATAATTTTTTATCTACTATTATTTCTATCAATATCTTAAGATTTGTGACTCTCATTGTGCACAGTCCATTGGATCGGATCAGACTAAACCGAACTAGAATTGATGGTTTGGTCCGATGCATGATCCTAGGACCAAATGGTCCGATGCATGATCCTAGGACCAAATGGTCCGATCCTCGGTTCCTAAAATTAGAAACTATACCAGATCAAGAACCAATCATCTCTAGATAGACAGCACAACCCTCGTGCAACGAAGACTATGTGCGTCATCTTAGGGATCTCGCCCCTCTTGAGCATTATTTATTGCGAAACCCATGTTTTAAAGAATTGGAAAAGAAAATTGATACTTGAAAAAGGACAGTGCATAAGGGACCGATGCCTTGGTGAGCTGGGGATCGCGCCCGAAGATAAGATTGGGCAAATGCGTGTACTCACTTTCGGGATTGGAACAGCAATCCTTTTCGATTAGATTAAATATTTGTCGTTGCTTCGTGACGCGAAATTGCAGGTCACTCCGAAACTTCTCGGATCGGTGGTTGGACGTTAACAGCAAGAAACCACGGCACCACGAGCGTCACGACAACACCGCGACAGTTCGCGTTTTTGCATTATTGGCTGACGTGGACGGGATAAGTCCACCCTTTTGGATATATACATAAATTGAGAGATGACGTATTTACATTTCCAGAGGAACGTTGCCTTGGTTCTGTACGACGGCCACGTGCCGGCCGGCCGGCGGGCGGGGATGGGGCCTCATGCTCCGACGGAGGTGAGGATGGAGTCGATCTCACCGCTCCGGGTAGCATTGATGATCTGGTCGCCGCCGGCGCTGCCGTGGATGGGGTTGACCCAAATTTGCGGGACGACATTCGGCAGGTCGTTCACCGTCTGCACCGCGTAGTCCGCTTCCTTGGTCTTCACGGTTTTCCCAACCTTCACGGCGGAACACAAGTTAAGAACCAAATTGTCTAAAGTGAAAAAGCAAGCTCTTGTCCTGAAATCTATTCAAGACCATCCAATAATTCTCAATTATTCTCACAAGATCGTTGCTGGAAATGTTAAGATAATAATCGATATAATAAATTGTTAGTGTATATTTTAATAAGCAAATCGCATTAAATACTGAATATATTAGTATATCACGTCGCTTGGCATGAGCAATTCAAAAACTTTTCGCGCATGTAAAAGCAACCTAAGTTACCATGAACTATAATTGTCAGACGACAAACGGGCGATTATATAAAAGGATCTCTTTAGCATAAAAAGACCTGTTTGTAAGTCCGTACTCTAAATGGTGTAAAAACTACCCAACTACAAGGTAGTTAAAAGGATCTCAATTAAAAGTACAAACTACCTAACTAAAAGTTCATCAAATCAAATTGGCAAAGTCGATTTTTGTAACCGTCGCAATAAAAGGTGCAATAACTCATATAATCTGTACCCAAAATAGCATAACTTATTCTTAATTAGAAGTACAATCTACCTAACTAAAATTTTGTTAAATCAAATTGGCAAAGTCAGATTTTGTAACCGTTGCAATAAAAGACGCAATAAAATCAAGGATTAAGTGTATGACGTCCTAAGCCGGAAAGGTGAGTTTACCAGAACGGTATGAAGTCCCACAGCTTTGCCCGCCGCTATGTTCAGGTCATTGTCGTCGAGGAACAGCTGGTCACAACGAAACAAACGCGGGTTCAGCCAATATTCTATTCCTCGATAACAAAAAATTAAAAGGAAAAATTTCAGAAATTTCGATTAATTTGATCAGAAGATGAGAGCGCGGGGGTCACCGTTCGACGGGGATCGACGCTGGTCTCTCGGAGGGCGATCCTCATGGCCTCCGGCGACGGCTTCAGGACCACCGGGAACTCGTCAGGGCGAGCGGACTTGGCGAGGTTCGGGTTCATGGTCTCGAAGCACACGATCTGGTCGAAGCAGTCCTCCAGTCCTAGCCTCTTAAGCGCCTTCATGGCGTGCGTCCTGTCCGAATTCGTGAAAAGCTGGCCCCCAAAAATGGAAGAACGCACTGGTTTAGGAAACCCGAGATTTTCTCAACCGATCAAGGAAAAAAATTTCACCCGATTTTTTTATTAAATGTATATTGGAAACTCACGATCTTCCTCTGGGTGGTGCTGCGTAAGAGATTGCGCAGTTGCGGGTCAGGCTTGATGAGGTGGTACGGCAACCTTCCGTGCACGACACTGCTCGATCATCGACGAAGAGTTTGGCTTAGAACATTCAACTTGTTCGGTACAAATTGTTTGGTAAATGAAGAGAGAGAGAGAGAGAGAGAGAGAGAGAGAGAGAGAGAGAGAGAGAGAGAGAGAGAGAGAGAGAGGGGTCACCTGTGGTAATCGTCGGCGTCGATGTCGTAACCTAATGCCTGCGAGCATCACAGAACAAGACAGAGAAATCAATCGTTCAGTCAACTGCTTTAAAATTCTCATACAATCTGCGAGAATCAGAAACGAGAGAGAGAGAGAGAGAGAGAGAGAGAGAGAGAGAGAGAGAGAGAGAGAGAGGGGTTGATTACACGCAAGCCGGCGAGGGAGCTGCCGTAAGTTTTGAAGAGCTCGACACGGCGGCTCGAGGCCTTGTCCGGCGCGAACCCGCATCTCTCCACGAGGAAATCTGCACAACGGGATCAGCAAACACAGAGAGAGAGGATCAGCGACCATATGCGCGAACCGCAAAGAATTCGAAATGCAGATCGTTTCGTGTGTCCGATCGAAAACAGATTGTTCGCACCGTCGATGTTCTTCTTGAGAGCCTCGCCGATCCCGGTCTTGGAAGAGTACAGGGTGTCGTCCAAGTCTGCAAAACAGCAGAAGCGAACCGGACCCATGAGCCGATTTTCGAAAACTTCGCTAATTCAAGCAAAAAACAATCCCGGGTCGACGTGAAATGCGTTACCGAAGACGATGTAGTCGAAAGGGGAAGACGACTCGCGGGTGGACTTGCTGCAGGACTCCATGATCGCTGGCGATCGAGCAAAGCTAGAAGAGAGAGAGAGAGAGAAAGTACAGAGGAAGTTTTCTGAATGCGAGGTATGATTGGGGAGAGAGGGAGGGAGTTTCCGAAGACGAAGGAGGACACCTGAAGATGGCGGACGGAGGTATTTATGGAGAGAAGAAGGAAGGAAGGAAGGAAGGAAGGAGGGCGACTGTGTCAGAGTCGGGCTTGAGGATTCTCGCACGAGAAAGGCACGAGAAAAAGAAAAAGAAAAACAAAAGGCACGATCAAAACGAGTTGGCATTTCTTTGAACCCCACCTAAAAAAAAAAAGGAACTCGCATTTGCGGAGAAGAGTAGACCGACCGCGGGGTCTCCACGCGCTTCAAAATAGGAAAGCCAGATCGCGCCTCACGGTTTGGACTATAAAATGATCAAAAGGTGGAGAAGTCGTAAACACGCTTCTTCGTCTCCTGCCCTAGCATCGTTTACCGTTGCATAGATTATGTCATAATATAATACGTGGCATGAGAACAGCTCAAATGTCAAAACTTGACATGTTGAGATGTGTAAAAAATTATGAAATACACGCTTAAATAATATTTTTTTTTAAATAAAATAACTTAGGTATCAATTCGGCCAAAACCGTTGAAAATTCGATGTGCTTATTTTAATAATATAATTTGCTTATGTGATTTGCCTAAAAGCTGAATCAGTAAAAACTTAATCAAAACGACGTTGTTTTAATGTTGACATGGCATTTAATATATATTAATTAAATAATATAAAAAACTTACAACCCTTGCTAGCACACCCTTCCTTTTTCTTAAAGAAAAAATTAATAAAATTGATTTGAGGATTTTTTTGGCTGATATGGCATTTTTTGGCCATGTTGACAATTTTTTTTTAAATTACCTTGTGGATATATTTTTTTAAATTATCATGTTAGCAAATAAAGTCATTGGAAAATGCTACATATGCATTTTGGCAAGATTTTCTTGTTGTTGGTATTTAATTGATCCATTTTTCTTTGATTTTGACACTTAGACTCCGTTTGGTAATGTTTATATTCCTCAATTTTTCTGTTCTTTTGTTCCCTGGAATGGAAAAAAGAACATAAATGTGTTTGGTAACGCCAACTAATTTTTCTATTCTCGGTAATAGAAAGTTGTTCTTGGGAATAGATTTGGAGTAAAAATAAGAAGTAGAAAAAAGTAACCTTTTATTCCTGGGAACAATTTCTAGAAACTATTTCTTGGGAACTATTCACCGCCTATTACACACTACCACTCGCCCACTGCCACCCACCACCACCCACTGCCTGCTGCCGCCACTGTCGGCCGCTGGTCGCCAACTGCTGGACATTGGCCGCCAATCGCCGCTATTGGATGCCGGCCGCCAATCACCACTACTTGTCGCCGGCCGCCCCCACCGCTCGCCATAGGCCAATCGCCAGTTGGCGGCCTCTTGTTGTCGTCCTTTGCCTTGCAGCTAGTGACTGGTGGGCAGCGAGCGGCGGTGGTGGTGGTAAGAGGCGATGGCGGTCACCGGCGGCCCTCGCCCACCAGCAACCGGTCACCGGTTGCCAGCTGCCGCCCCCGGTCACCGTCCACACCCTATCACCGCCGGTCGCCGGTCGCCGCCGCCACTCGCCGATCTCCGCCACCCGCCTGTCTCCACCGCTATCGAGGAAGAAAGAAATTAAAATTTTTTTTGGGTATCAAACGCATTTATATTTTTTTCTATTTCGAGAACAAGAAATTTTTATAATTACCAAATGCCATATTTTATTCAGAAATTGTTCTAGGGAGTAGAAATATAAAATAACTATTTCTCAGAAGCAACTGTTCTCAAAAGTAAAATGTTACCAAACGCACCCTTAGTGTATTTTTCATAACTTTCGACATTTAAAAGTCCTTTCGTGTCAAGTTTTGACATTCAAGGGTCCGCACTTCTATAATATACGAAAACTGACGGGATCTTGCGAATTAAGTCGATGCGATATCAGTAGAGAAATAAACAAGAAATAATAAGAACATTATGGATTTATGTAGTTAGCTTCAAGTATCGATACATATATTTATGGAAAGAGCTAGTAGCAAATAATTTATTATAATTAAAAAATTCGAATTATAATTGCCTATACACTCGAGCTCGAGTGATGGTTACATCTCGATTTAAGTCCATGTTTATACGTATAAATAATGTACCCTCACTGCATGAATCACCCCGTGTTCAAACACTTGCGTACTCCCAAAAACCAAGAGCTCCGTTTTTTCCTTTTCGTATGAGGGCTTTACGTTCACTGTGCGGCATCTCGGCTTGTGCGGCTCTCTCCTTCAATGTAGAAAAGATGTCTCCTTTCATATGGTACGTATGTGGCAGGAAAGAAACCCTCTTTCATTAGAACAAAGGGACAAGAAAGTCCTTCTACCATGTGCAGTAATTTGAAGCAAGAGTCCTTCGGTCAAACTGTTGGATAATTACGGCGACCAGCGCCACCACCGAAAAACTAGTTATATATATATGTTAAAATAAATGTGCCCCTTATTTTGTCCTATCGTGGCAACCCCTTTTAACGAAGAAACGAATAGGAAAATGTTTCGCAACGAATTTGGTTTAACAAATTCTTGCCGGTTAATCGGTTGTGTAAAATTCAAATGCTATATAATCAACTATGCAGGACTTGACAACAATATACAAATTGGCTCCTAATTTTTTTGGGGTTGTTGTGAAGTACTCCCCTGCGTTTCAATTTTGCTACTTGTCCCCTATATTATAGAAATTAGCTGTAATTTTCCATTAGCATTGACTCTGACCAAATTTTACTCGCAGCTGTAACCATGTGATAGCATGTGATTGATTATTGAGAGAAAATTCGTTATATAAGTATATATGTGTGTATAATGGATGAACTATTTAGAAATGTATTACATGTGAAAGCATGTGACTATAGTTATGGAAAAAATTTGACCAGAGTTAATGTCCAATGAATATCCATATATAGTTCTAAAATATATTTTTAAGTAGTCCTTTGTTTTTTCTTGCATATATAGATGATTAATAACCAATTTTCTTTTTAAATTATAACTTGAAGTCACACGGTTAAATATGTGACAAAAATTTGGTTGGAACACATTGCCACCAATTTCAAAAAGTTAGGGGGGCAAATTGCAAAAATTGAAACTTGAGGGAAACTTGTCACAATCCCAAAAATTTGGGCACTAAAATGAATTTTTCTTAGGTGTTGATGATTAAATAAAGAGTGACGCACTGACGGTTATTGAGTAGGTTCATTTTGAATTTTAGACGCATAACCTGGAAAGTCTAATAAATTGGAACTGAACATTCATCATGTGTATTAAAATAACGTCACATCATAAAATCGTTTTTATATTCTTGATTGAATGGTTAGTGCTTTCACATTGAAGTCCATTATTCGGATCTTATTAAGGACAAAGATTCCGTTTGGCTCTCCGATGGAGCCAAACTATCTGCACAACTCTCTCTTTTCTCTGTGCCTAGACAGCCATGATGACCTCAGACTAGGGTTGCCATGGTTGTCGCCACCTTGCCACGACAGTCCCAACCTCAAACGATGCGATGTCGATCCGAGATTGCAGTGGTGGCCTAAAGAGGAGATAGAGAGTGGCGAGGTAAATGGAGTCATTGGCTACTGTTGCTTGTCGTTGGCGACTCTTAGGAGGGGCAGCAACGAGTTCCTCGGCTGCAGGTATGTCACGTTACAATGGTAGCTAGTCTAAATTTTGGTAGTTTGAATTTAGACCGTGACATGGGCTTTTTAAAAAGAATAGGGTGATTTTGTAAGTGAAGTTACAATGGTAACTCACTTCAAGCGGGTCCGTCGCGTGGATGGCTGAGATGGGTCTCGCGGCGGGGAGGGAGAGGGGGCGACGGTGATAATGGAAGGAAGGAGGGTGGAGTCTTAGTGCCGGATTGGAAAGGAGGTGGAGTGTTCATCCAAAGATTTCGTGATGGAAGAAGAGAGAATAGAGGATGCAGAGGAGAAAGGGCGCGCTCCATTAACACCTAGTTCTTTTTTTGCTTTACCTCATTAAGACCTATTTAATTAAAAATGAGTTATAATATAGGTTTATGATTTATTTTGACAGCACTACTCACTTGGCATTAAAATAAAAAAATCAAGTTGCAGAATGGATTTCTTTTAAGTTAAAGGTGTAAAATGGTTTTTGGGGGGGGGCGTTTGGGACCTCAAGTATGTTTTACCTTGTTTTCGCTTGACAGTTTAATAGCCGTTTGGAGAAGGTAAGGAAGGACCTTGAAACGGGTCTTTTGTGGGCCAAAGTACCTGCATGGACCACAGTCAATGGAGCATGCGCTATTAAAACAACATCGACTTTAGCAAGATTCGTGCAGGACTTATGTGGGATCCATATAATTATTGATTGTAATTGGCTCGATTCATGTGGATACATGCACATATAAGTTTGACCGCCTCAATATAACTCAAATTTCATGCTCTTTTATTAGGCATGCCAACAATTATGGGCCATGACACAATTGAAGAGTAGTTGAGAATTGTGATGAAAAAGAGAGCAACGTAAGATTTCGTACATTATTCAAATGTAGAGTATATTATTTTATTTATATATTTATAAGATAACTATTTAAAGTAGCAAGATATCAATTACAATAAATTAGTACTAATCAAGAGAAATATACAAAATCTCCTTATATCTCTAATAGGTACTACGCGCAGATCGGTGATGCCACAGGCCAAGCCATTTGTCTCCTATACTCGAGATAAAGATTTTCAACCAAGTCGATTTTCATTCCGATAAAATGGTAGAATTGGATTAAGTTGATTGTTCTCCATCAATGAGAAGTAGAAGGATGGTAGTAATTCGGAGTCTCTTGACACAATCCAACCCTTGAAAGCATCATTTAGGCTATTGAAAACAGTAAGAATAAGCAAGAATAGCTTGTTTTGAGGAAGAAGACGAGTAGTCCCGTGAAAAAGAAAAAGGAAAAAGAAAAAAATTCAAAAATTTAGGAAAAATTGCAAAACGATGTCGTTTCAATTTATTTCTTCCACATCAGTTGTCGGGTGCTAACTGGACCTTTACGTCAGCATTACTCGACTTGAATTGCTCGGAAGAATTACATTAGAAGATCGTCTAAGGTATGCCATCAAAGATTTAATCTCACTTTCTGATAAGTCTAATGGACCGGACACCAGGAAAAGAAAAGTGATGTCTTTGATTCAGTTTTGGACAGGGCCAAATGAACTTTTCACATATGGACTTAAAGAGAGGAGAGAGAGAGAGAGTTCTAGGACAACCCATCCTTTGTCATTATACGAGAGCTTCAAAGATGGTACCAAGAGCCAAAAGCAGAGATGACATAAGGAAGACATACAACACCAGAAGCTTCAACCAAGAACCCCAAAAAAAAAGAGAAGAAGAAGAAGAAGAAGAAGAAGAAGAAGAAAGAAACAAAGTTAAAAATAACTGTAATTTCCATTTGCGAGCTTTTTCTGTGTTCTTGTGTTCTTGGGGGGCTCCCTTCATTTCAGTTCCTTTCAGTCTTGATTTTGTCTGCCATGGCCATATATGAACCTTGCTGCTCCCTCGGTATACACATGAGTCTCATTCTCCAATCTGTCCAGTCAATTCATTGCACAATTCAAGATTAGTTCCTTTACTAAAACAAGCACAATCACATTGCAATCTCGACGTCTTTGCTTGACTTACGATGTTCGGACGGCTTTGCTTAGGGTTGAGGATGAGGCAAAAGTCTTCCCGTCGAGGTATCGGTTTTCTCCTTTGATCCTCTGCTTCATCCTGAGGTCGAACTCTTCAGCGCTCAGGCAGAACGGCGCATCTGATGCCTGTAATTTCGAACCATCTTAATCTTAAAGCAGTTCGATTTATGAAGTATAAATTTCTTGTCCATGGTTTGAGCCTAGTTGAGACATACCATGACCCAACCCCATGTATCAGCATACGAGGGAATGTGAGCTGAATAAGGCACAACATCTGCATTTAGCATCAGAGAAAAAAGATCATTTCTCTACGCTTTTCTAATAGGTAATAGACGATTTAAGAAGAGCGACCAACTGAACGAGATTAGTTCCTCTAACGTTCTTACATTTGAAGACCTGCTTCAAAGTGTTGTAGATGCAAGAGAACACTTCGGTGTGACTGAAAATCCCAGCCGGCCCTGCCTGCTCTCATGGCACCAAACTGGTTATTTTTCTCTCTTATGATGTGAAAATGAGCGCGAGCTTACATACAGAAGCACACACTAACCTGTGTGACGAAAATGCCGTTGTGAGTGAGCCTGGGTTTCACCGTGTACTCATAGAACGATTTGGTGTAGAGCTTATAGCAAGGGCCTCCTTCTATGGGGTCGGCGAGGTCGCCTATGATCACATTGAAGCACTCTTTTTGGCTTTCTAGCTCAGCCCTGATAATAAACAAGCCTTAAATAGGATCGGTTCTGCTATTAATTCAATCAAAATGGGTTTAATCTAGATTCATACCTCGCATCGTTGATGATCAGCTCAAGTCTAGGGTCGCAGAATGCCTCCCTATTGACTACTAAGTATGACCTGCAGAAGTCCACCACTTCCTGCTCAAAAGTTTTCAGCGAAAGATCAGTAAGTAGGCAATTTCATCGTAGCCAACTCAACTTGTTCAATATTCAGGGGAGAAAAATATGCCATTCAGTGTTTATATAAGGAATCAAGCGTTAGTGATAACAGCTACCGTGCTTTTTGTCTAGTTAGGTGATTCTTATCGATACAAGAGCAGCATCAAATTACACTCGGACTTGATTTTACTTAGTTTTAGTTGTTACCTCGTCTATGTCGCACATAAAAACTTTCTCCACAGTTCTGTGTCTTAATATCTCTCTTGCCGTGGAACCTTCACCACCACCCATGATGAACACAGTCTTCGGGCTGAACATGGAAGTTCAAAATAAGGACCTTAATTACTAAAAACTTAATAGAGGGACGAATCAGAATAAAACGATGAGAGGAAGGGGAACAGCAAGTAAATTTACTTAGGATGATAAAGAAGAGCAGGGTGGACCAGAGATTCATGATAAATGAACTCATCTATCTCTGCACTTTGAAGCTTCCCATCAATCACCAGAGCCTAGTGAAAAAGATGCAGTATATGCTTAATAAAAAGCCACAAAAAGATAGAGAAGCTACATTTACATTAAGGAAGAATATCTGAAGTATATGGAAGGAAACATTGAAAGTGATTAACCTTTCCAAATGGTTTAGTGTCCAACAGGGCAATATCCTGGAACTGAGAAGCTCCTGTATGCAATATGCTGCAATCATGAAGCCAGCAAAGAAACGAAAAAACATATTAGTTTTCTAGAAAAGCGGTCCTGAAGTGGGTCAATTGAGATACTGTTGCTTGTCTGCCTTTAGCATGACCACGATCTTTGTTTATTAATCAGACAGTACATAAACTTTATCACGGAGATTAGCCCCCTCTTTTCTCCGGATAAGAAGAAAAGGGTTTGCTCCAAAAGTTAAATGAAAATGAGCTTCGTTTGAAGGTAAGACAGGTGGTTTTGTCTCTCCATGTCGGCCATAGTGGTCGGATTGACGAAGGGTTATCCAAAGACACGGTCGAAAGAAGAGCTTGGACAAGACGTTTAGGCTTATATTCTATCACTTAGATACTCCTCTGAGTCAAACCAACACATTGCCTATCACTTAACAGAAGAAGAAAGGAATACATATGTTACCTATTGAGGGCAAAGCACCATCTCAAGTTCTCTTCAATCTCTTCTTCATACCAACAGCTCTTCCTATAGCCATTGAGAGGATGGCTCTTGCCGTTGACACCATTGCCATTGCTAATTCCGTTAGAAACAGAGATGTCGCCCATTAAGTTTATGTTTGCGTCTCGAGTAGATAACACCGACAGCAAACTCACACCACGAGAGAGAGAGAGAGAGAGAGAGAGACAGAGAGAAGGGTTGATGTTGAAGGATTGCATGGGACGGGGCTAGGTATAAGAAGAGACGGGCGGCATGGGAGAATCGAAAAAGGGTAATGATGAGGTTCGGGGCAAGGGAAGAAGATGGAGAAATCTTTCGAAATGGGTGTGCTTTTTGGGGGTGGAGCAGAGACAGTGTGGGCGAATTCTAAGGATGATTTGCCCCCGCATGATCGCATCACAATCTTTTTTGACAACGAGTTTTTTCTTTAGCCATTTGACAATTGGATGCCACAAAGCAAAAATATCCCTCGTGTAATGATCTTGCCCATGCTGGTCCCTCGGGAATCAATCCCACCTCGTAATCCATACATTGTTATAATTAAAATCCTTCGTTATCATAGCTCCAAAGAAGATTAAAATAACCCAGAATTACTTCGAAATCAACTAGCCATCGGTGCATTAGGCTCTTTTGTTGGGAGTTATAGCAAGAATAGACCTTGATCAGGACAAGGTACTATGAAAGAAACTAGTCCAATGTTCATATCACATGTTAGTTGGAATTCTACAAAGGAGATACGTTTCAAATTAGTGCAAAACCATGAAAAGACAAGAGAGAGGAATGGGTGTATATCAAGATCACATATGTTAGTTGGAATTCTACGTAAGGAGATATGTTTCAAATCAATGTAAAACCACAAAAAGACGAGAGAGGAACATGTGTGTATCTTATGGATCCGAGTGCCAACACCACAAAAAGAGAGGAGAGAGGAACAAGTGCATATATTAAGGATACAAGCTCCAACAATGTTCAGATCACATATGTTTGTCGGGATTCTAAAGAAGGAGATATGTTTTAGATTAGTGCAAAATCACAAAAAGACAATGGAAATGAACATGTGTATATCTTAAGGATACGAGCTCCAACAATATTCAGATCACATATGTTAGTTGGGATTTTACAGAAGAAGATACGTATCAAATTAGTGCAAAACTACAAAAACACGAGAGAGGAACATGTGTATATCTTAAGGATACAAGCTCCAACAATAGTTAGATCACATATGTTAATTGGGATTCTACAGAAGGAGATATGTTTTAAATCAGTGCAAGGTCACTAAAAGGTAAGAGAGAGGAATAGTTGTATATCTTAAGGATACGACCTTCCGTCATGTTTTAGACTAGCAAGTGTACATCCCAAGCACTTTGGACTGTCAAAGATTTGGCCCGCGACGTGTATCTGTCTAGGGCTAGGCGGGTTTTGCAAGATCCTTGTAGAAAATCATGTTGGGAAATTTCTTTTTGCACGTTGGCCAATGTATAACTTGAGAGAGAGAGAGAGAGAGAGAGAGAGAGAGAGAGAGAGAGAGAGAGCACGAGGTGATGATGGGGAGTGAGTGCACTGTTACTTCTGTTGTGTAGTGTGCAATGGGAGGAGTCATTAGGAGAGGAGAAAGGATGATGATTGAGGAAGGGTGAGAGACAATTACCGAAATTTCTGGTTTTTTTCCCCCTCCTGTTCTGAGAAATGTGCATGAGAGAGAGAGAGAGGGAGAGGCGTGCGAGGAGAAGAATCATCATCATCATCATCATCATCGCCATCAATAATATTCGCTTCTCGGGTTAAAAGATGGAAGGCGTGCTGTGCCCTGGCGCACTCATCATCCCCATCACCTTCCTCTTTCCCTCTCTCAACACAATGAAGACTGTAAAATATGGAAAAATTTACCCCATTTAAAAACAAAGAAGAAAAAAGACACTTTGCTTTCCTAATGTGAATCCATTGAAAAGATTGAAGATTTAGTGAAAACTGCCGTATTAAATGTTTTTGATGTCCTGTCCTTTTCCCTGGTTGGATTGCTTCGACAGCTCTTCGAATCATCGATTCCACACCTCGACCGGTTGTGGTTTAGTTGGAAATTGTGAGACGTTTTCACACATAAAAAGTTCCGAGTTTGTTTGCCTACGAATAAAGAAAAAGGTAATGTTTTGATACATGTCATTGGACTTATTCGAGACTTGTTAGGATCAAGGGCGTGCAATGGGAACCGCTGAGCCGGAATCCAATCGGACTGGTCAGTTCTAAGTGGTCTTAGGGGGTGCTGATTCGGTCATCGATTCCTACTTTTGGAACTAGTGGTCGGTTGGTTTGGTTTCTGGTTCTAAGATGGGAATTGGATCGGGCTGACGAATCATGTATATTTTTTTAATTTTTGAACAACTATTTTGTCATCGGACTCATTACTTTCCTATATCTTTCCCATTCTACCCTTACTTTCTCATCTATTTTCCATTCTGCCATTAGTTTCCCAATATCTTTCCCTTCTACTTCTCTCTCGCTAACCGTAATCGTGCAAAATCAACCCTTTCCTAGTTTTACTCTCATAGGCGTAGTCTTGCCTCATGCTTGGCTTCGAGCGAGTCGCTTGACTCTCGCGGCCTCACCTCTTGCCTCTCTCGACATCCTCTTGAGGCCTCACCTCATGCCTCCTTTCCCTCTTGCAACCTTGCCTTTCGTCTCGCTTGACATCCTCTTGTGGCCTTGCCTCGCTCGACATTGATGCCTTTCCCTCTCATGGCCTTTCTCCCGCCTTGCTAGTCAACCTTTCCCTCTCGCCTCACAACTCACTTAGCTTTGGATGTGTCGATAGCAAGGTAATGCGCTTTTGCGCATTGGAACTAGACCGGTTCACGATACCAAAAAAAAAAAAATGATCCTCTCAGTCCAGTTTCCAATTCTTGACTGGGACCATACTAGATCGAAATTGATAACCCCTAGTAAAGGTATGTCGAGATGGGTTAATTAAAGCAAATATGAATGCACACATAGGCAATTAGATCCTTAGTTGAGTGCCTGATTTTGCAATTTACCCACCTTGTGAATTAATTATGTGATCAAGGTGCATGCTGTGATTCATCAACTATTTGGTGATCAAGGGAGAAGAATAGTGATAGGATGTCGGTGATCAAGAGAGAATGATAGTGATAGAATCGTGAAGATCAAATAAAGGATTGTGAGATTTTATAGTCTTTAATAATGTAACGTAATCTGTAATTCATATTTTGACACGAGATTGTCAAAACATCTCAATCTTCGGCATTCGAGTTCAAAATACGAGAAGAACAAAAGGAAACAAGATGTCGGCTAGGGCATGCTAATCTCCGGGGAACGTAAAAGATCCGGCTAAATCTCTCGTGAACCTACCCCTGGGTCCCCTACGCATCATGACAGCCACGTGTCAAGATCTCATCTCGCATCGCATCTACAACGTGGGTCCGACCCCCCGGGGGGGACCCGCAGGCAGTGCGAGCATCAAAGCAGTATGATACGAGAGTGGCATCAGCATGATGTGTGGCGTTCGTTCCTCAGACAAGGGGATAGACGTGGGGTCCTCCTCGGGAGGATTGTGTTCTCTCGCCCATGCAAAGCGACCCATGAATCGAGAAGCGTCGCCCCGAAGGCCTTTTTCGGATTTGGAATTGTTGGAAGAAGAGATCATGAATTGTCTGCGAATCGTCATTATTCTTTTCGGCTGGGACGGATGCGAGATTATGAGTTTGTCCACCCCTCGTTTTGGCAAGCGATGATGGCGCCCCAAGGCCAAAGCACAATTGTTTTTTCTTGCTCTCTCTCTCTCTTCAGAATTCAACGTCAAGAAGATTTAATTTCACATCTGGCTAACATGATCAGAAAGCACTAGCAATATTGGCTCACTCCACTTGGTTCGGTGCCCCTGTTTCGATAACAATTTTAAAAAAGAGAGAGACCATACGAGGGTGAGCACTCGTGATCTCGTCTCCTAACTTACGAAGAGGGTGTTCATTTAAGTTAAGGTACTTGACGAAAGGCTTATTGAGAAGGGTTTAGCTTGACCTTGTTTTATTATGAGGGATTTCATTGTTTGAGAGTTGAGCATTATCGAAAAAGTCATAAAATCATTACATTTTTGCCAATTTAGTTATAAACTTTTTAATTGAACCATTGGAATCCTAAACATTTTCACCTTAAACCAATCGAGTTTAACAAAAGATCATTGACGTGGACATCAACTAGCTTTCATGAGATGGCAGGTGTTGATGTGAATATTTTAATATTTTTTAAATTTTAATAATTTGTTGGTTTTCTTATTTTTTTTCTTTTTTTTGAACTTAAGCTAGCAAGGGGTGCGGTTCGATCCTCAGGTGAGGGCCACCATGCCCTTGCTAGATTTGGGTGAGGGTTGTGCACCCTTGCTTTGGCCCTCGCCCAATGCTGGCGTGGGGCCGGGCGATTCTCATTAACCTGAATCCAGAAAAGGTCAAGAAAAGAAAAGAAAAAACTATAAAAAATCAAAAATAAAAGATTATTGAAAATGTCTACTTCACTATTTTCGATTAAAGTTGATCGAATGAATTCAATTTGCAAAATGTAAAAAGATTTACGGTTCAATTGGTACAATTCAAATGTTTAGGACCGAATTAAGGAAAGTGTAATGGGTTTAAAACTTTTTGGACAATTTTCTCATTTGAAAGTACTTATGCGGACGCTATTTTGACGTCTTGTCTAAGAGAAACATAAGGCAACCAGGAGCCCAAATGTTGCGTTTGACTCGGATCATTAGGCACCCCAATCAGGACCGTAGCCTTAAGCATGGTGCAAGACAACGCTTGCTTATACTCATTCCAGTTTTTCTTTAGTTTTAAACAACAATTGTAGCATGCGCTGCCTTTAGAAAAAATTTGACACTAGCGCTAGTTTCGTTTCATTGCTTTTACTGTCTAACGATTTTTAGTAAGTGACAAAGAATATAATTTCACTGTCTGTAATAAAAGAAGAAGAAGAAGAAGAAGAAAATATTGATAGAATTGTTTTAAGCAAGATTTGTTGCTTATTAAAACGAGGTTTACCCTGTGTTGGGATTTGCATCTAGCTATCGTGTAGTAGTGATTCGTTTACATACCCATTCAAATGATATAAGACGGTATCGACCTTCTCTTGTGCAGTCCAACAAGTTGGTTTCGACCCCGATGGGCTAATTTGGCCCAATACAAATCGATATGTAATGAATTTCTTAGGGAAGGGATATCATTATCAATGGCGCTGCGGTGAAAATTGCCATTAGGTTGGTTTGGGGATTGGTTTGGGGAGGAGCGGTCGTTGAGGTACAAGGCAAATCCCGTCTTCGAGAATGATGGTGTTTGCGAATCCACCATGCAACATGGTAGAGATTTATATTAATATACATGTTGGTCTAATAGGATACTTGAATTTAGAGGGAAAAATGGTGTAAGACGAGAGGCTCACAAGTTATACATGATGGGAAATCATAAGTAGAATTTATCAAAAAATTTCTAAATATATTATAATTATGTCAAATTAGTCTTAAATTTTTTTCCAATTAAATCATAATTCTTTTGCATTCGTGCCAAGTAATTCATTTGATCAATTTTGATCAAAAATTGTTGACGTGAATACCGATGCTAACGTGGACAATTTTCAATATTATTTTAGAAATTGTTTGATGTTTTTCTTAATTTATTTTTTCCTTTCCTTCTTTCTTTAGCCAATTACTAGACATTGGTGGCCAGCTAGAAGTAAGGACCGGTAGGAGTGAGCATGGTTCCCAATTCTAGGGAGCTTGGTTATGGTTTCCCAGTTCAGTTCTTGGTTCTTATAGGAACTAGAATCGAGAATTGGAACCGGGAACCGGAATCGGAATTGAGAACCGGAACTGAGAACTGGAATCGGAACTAGACTGAAATCGGGTTCCTAACCCTAAAAATCCCTAATCAATTCAATCTCTGTCCCCATCTCTGTTTCTTCTCTCCCTGTTCCCATCGACGAGCGATGCATCCGGTTGCTACTTGCGGTCCTCAATGCCACCGTCATGACCCACGACGTCGACGCTGTCGACTCTTGCCGTCTTAGTCTTCTTCCACTCTTCGTCCTCCTGCGGGCCCAGATTCGCCACGACTCGGACGGCAGAGTGAGTGTTCGATTCGTCTTCCTTTGTCCTTTTCTCCCATTTCTTGGGTTCTTGTTGATATCCTGCGATAGAAATCGGGTTGAGCTCTGTGAAGCATTTTGACTTGTTGAACTGGGTCGTGAGCTTGAACTTTGTTTTGGGTGGCTGCTAGTTTTTTAATCTTGGGTGTTGTATGCCGAACCTTCGATTACTGAGTGTGGTGATGTTTGGATTGGAGTGTCAGCAGTTTTTTCGGTCGGTCTCGTGCCGTGCTCACTTTTGGGTGCGAATATTGGTTAACATGGATTTGTAGCAATTCCGGCAATTTAGTTCTTCTGTTTGTGCATTTCAATGCTTGGTTTTGTGATGGTGGTCATGGCGGAGTCATGCTTGAGCTGTCTTAGTCAACGATGCAAGCTGTCTTCCTTCTCCATGTTCTAGCTCTCTTTGGGTTTGCCAGAGCTTAGCTATTTCATTTGCTTTTGATGACATTTCTGTTCTTATGTGGAAGAATTACTGTGTCTCTTTTTCGATTAGATATTTCGGGCAAGAAGTGGAAACACTATTGCTCCTCTACTACCTTGAACATTCAAGAGGCAGAGAAAATATATAAAAAAGAGTTAGCGATTGAAGATGCATGGTTTCAACTGTTTTTCTTTTTCACTGGTAAAATTGAAATAAGGTTACTGCGTAATGGAGCAGTTATTGGACATCTCATAAAAGTAAACACTTCCTACTCTTTTGGAGTGTTAAATCCATGTCTTGGCATGATGGCCCTCCGAGACCCTATGCTGTTGAAAAAGTCTCATCTCTTGAAATGTTTTCAATAGGTTTAAGAAAGTTTGGCTCCACCATCAGCTGATCCTCATGGCACTTGGACTAAATGCAAAATGAACATCAATGTTGTAATTCATCATAGATATAGTTCTTTCGAGGTGATTTGATTTGTTTATGCGGGCTAATACATTGAGGCAGCCTCCAAATACCTAATGGGGTCTTCCCTTTTGTCCATTTGATGATGTATGTTCAGGAACCAAATGCTCGAAGCAATAAACACTTTCTCAAGGTCTGATCAGAACGATTTATCTATCAATTCTTGTTTTGTTCATTGCCAGTCCGAGAGACAAGATGCATGGTTTGCCATTGATTCTCTCCTCATTGGAAATAAGGTATGATAAGCAAGTGAACATCTTAAGGAATGTAACAATATACCCTAGCTTAGTATGCAGAATGTGCCATATGACTAGGGAAAAAGTTTTGTTTAACTAAAGATGGAAAAAAAAGAACAACCTGTTAAAACCTAAAACCAACTCTGGAACCTGTAATTGGGTAGGTTCAAGTTCCAGGTTCCAAAAAAATGAGGGACCTATATCTGAGAGTAGGTTTCAAGTTAAGTAGAACCTGTAAGGAGCCTGGAATTGCTCACCCCTAAGGGCTGGGGAGGTGGACCTTGTTGGACTTCGGCGAAGCTTGCCCTTGCCATGGTCGGTGAGGATCGACCTCCCCAGATTTGGCGAGGTCGAGCCCTCATTTTTGCTTGGTGAGGTTGGCCTTGCCATGTTTGTTCTTGTTATGATGTTGCTAGGGTTCTTGGCGATTGCGTGTTACTCGCTTCAATTCAACTTGCAATCAGGCCACACGAAAGGGCATCTTTGAAGACATTGGAGTGAGCTAGGAGTGTCAATGGTTCAGTTCAATTTGGGTTTTCAAGAAATTTGAACTGAACCAATAGAGTGCGATTCCAACCTGAACCGAATCTGACTCAAACCAAATACGAACCAAATCGGAAATCTGGTTCGATTTTTCGGTTTTCCTATTTTTGCCTTGCTTATTGGAATCGGATTGAAAATGGGTGAGAAAGAAGACAAATTTTAAGTTGGGCATTCAATTTTTATTGAGAATTTCAGTTCGGTTCGGTTAACGAAATTGAACTGAATCGAAAAAAATAATGGTTATTTTTCGATTATCCGAACCGAGATCGAACCGAACCGAACCGAACAAAAAATGCACGATATTTTGGTTTGGTTTTGGTTTAGTTTTTCGGTTCAATTCTGACACCTCTTAGAGCGACTGTCAACAAGTACACTGTCGTCGACCCTCACGAAGGCTATCCCTAGCTTAAATCTCATCAGTTCACCGTCCGGGTGAGCTTCCTTTCAGGATTAAGACTATTTCCTTTAATCCTTCCTTCTCACGAGCAATTCTGTTAGGTAGACAACCCTTTGTTGTGTTTCGGTGATTTAGTCTTTTTTCGTTTCCCCCTTTTTTCTGATTGATTTGTTGTTAGTAGGGGTGTCAGTAACCGAACTGGAAACCGGAAATCGAACCGAACTGAACCGAAATTTTGTGCGTTTTCGGTTTGGTTCGGTTTTCGGTTCGGTTAACCGAAAACATCAAAATATTTCCCCTGATTCCAATTCGGTTAACCGAATTGAACCGGTCTTCTAGGGCACAAAACAAAATTGCCAAAAAATCGAAAATCAGAATCTCTCTTCTGTCTCTCTCTTGCTCTTGCTCTTGCTCGGTCTTTCTCACTTCCATCTCCGGCACAATCCACCTCCGTCACGATCCACCTCCGCCTTCGACTCGATCGCGTCTGCCTCCGCCTCCGGGTTGTTTCTTTGGCAGCTGGTTTCTTCTTCTTCCGTCTCCGGAGGTGGGTTCTTGGGCGACTTCGGCGGCGGCCCGTCCTTGGATCCGTTCGACATCGCCAGCACCAAGAACGCTCCGATCGATCGCCTTAGGCGCTGGCGGGTACGGTGCTCCCTCTCTCTGCATTTCGTGCATGTGTTTATGAGGTTGAGTTTGGGGAATTTGGGTGCTTGGCTGCTTTGTTCTTGTTTTCGTTTCTGCGATTGGAGTTTCGAGTCTGCGATTGGAGTTTCTCTGCTTTCTCTTGTGCGAATGACATGCTTCTTCTTCATTCCCTAAATTGTTATGCCCGGAAGACAGCCGAGTAGAATCAAATGAGAGGTAGTTTGATGTCCTGGGCTGTAGAGGAGGAGGGGTTTTGATCCCTTCCTGTTGCTTTTGCTCACTAGGAAATGTATCGATACAACTAGACTGTGATGTTTCAACTGTCTCCAATTCATCAGAGCTCGCTCCCTCATAGTGCTCAGAGTCGATTTCTAGACACTCGTGTGAGTCCCCTTCTTTATTCACACCTTTTGAAGAATTGGAGCCTCTCTTCAGGAGTTCAGAGTTCCTCTCCTTTATGGCAGCATCCAGAATTTGAACCATCTTGGCCTTGTATAGCGGCTTGTTGACCATCAGCATGTGTCCTTTCCTTCGGAGCTCCACCTGAACAGCGTTGTAGGTGTCATGGTTTAGCATCCACGCAAACTTCGCCTTCCTGTGGTACTTATCTAGAAATTGAGCTGTTCCTTCCATATATCTGTGTTTAGGTCAAGTAGCCCTATGTCCACGACTATGATAAGGACTTCACTTTGAATATCATCGAAGGTTGTCACTTCTGAACTCGGGAGTTCATGTGCATGTTCTGTATCGACATTCCTGTGTGGACCACCTGAATTTCTGCCTTGGTAGAGTTCCTGAAGAATCTGGGTCAATTCATTCCATCCAGATGCTTCCAGAGTGGAAACTCCATTTCTGCGCAGCCACCCGGACATTATAAATCTACCCGTGCTTCCGTGTTGTGCAAGTAGCACCTGCATCCAAATTATAGACCAATGCCATTTATGAAGGTTGTCTGTGATGGATTTGTTTTCTAGCCTTTGATCTTTGTCAAAGTCAAACCTTAAGATAGACTGAAAAGAGTGATACTTTTGTGGTCATTGACGTCTTAATTCTTAGTTTGAAGCACCTGAGCCTTTGTATTAGTTATAGTGTACATGGAAGGATTGAAAATGTTTATGTTGTTTTGCAAACTCATGTATCTTTGTTCTGAACTATTCTCAAATTATGGTCCCCTGAAATCCTGATTATAGATTTCTACTTTCTGTTTGCTTTACGTTGTTGTAAACTCTAGCATGCAATCAGGCCTTGTGAGATTAGTAATACTCACATGTAGTAAATTTGATGGAATTGCTGATGAGATTCGCAAATATTTGGACAACCCTTGCAGAGTCCCCTCGAACTAACTTTGGCATGTCATCTGGGAGGAAAAGACAATTGATGAGGCCTACTAAATGAGGATTTTTCAGCATACTAGTTGCTGGATATTAGAGTTCATGCGTATAGGTCATACCAGAAAGATCTAAGATAGTCTCCACGTTGTGATTAATGCACTGCACCGAGAACATATCGACAAGTCCTTCAAGTTCTCGTGCTAAATTGAACTCTGCCTCCTCCAGCACTAGTTTTCCAGACTCCACCTGATAACATAGAGAAGACAATTAGAGTAAAGAAGTGCAAGGTACGTATTCTTCATCAGCAACTTATACTATTATCTAAACTTGTAAGTTTTGGAACTCATTTTCTGATTTAGGCAACTAATTTTGCAAATGCTGATTTAATGGAAATTCTGATTTAGGAACTCATTTCCATGATTTAGGCAAATCTTCCATATAGAAGGGAATTGGCAAATGTCTTCAATGAGTGAATCAAGTAGTACAAATAGAAGGAGGGTGAGATCTACTGCATGGGAACACTTTAAATGAGAGTGTTGCAAGCCCGACGGTTACAGTTGTAATGAGTGGATACGGTAGGATCGAGTGATAAGATGCCTTGAATATTTCCTCTCTGGTTTTTTCTTGTCGAGTACTAAGCTCATTGAGGTGGATTCTTGGGTTCTATAAAGCGGGGTCACTTACTGACCTTGTACTTTTAGCCATCATGCTTTTAAATATGTGCAAATATAATGACTCCAATGCCATTGAAGTAATCTCGAACTTATGGCTTTTAACACATATTTTTGTAACTTGTTATGTTAAAATTTGTTACCATCAGTAAGATTAAAGCTTGTATCTCTCTGTCCACTCCAGTTTTGAACAGCTTAAAGCAAGAATTAGAGGCTCCAGGAGCTCTTGATTTTGAGATGGCTTCGAAGCGGATTAACAAGGAGTTGAAGGACCTGCAAAAGGACCCTCCTATTTCTTGCAGTGCTGGTTTATATTTTGAAGCTGCTAAGTACTTTTCTTTGATTCCGGATGTAATGATTGATTCGAAGCTTAAAGATGGACATGTAAAGAGCGGATTTTGTTATTGATGTGAAATTCCTGTAATTAATGAGGACAAATAGAGAAAAGAGGGGTTCCCATAATTGATATTATATTTTAAAAAAAAAAAGTCAGGAAAAACCGAAAAACCGAACCGAACCATTGACACCCCTAGTTGTTAGGTAACTTCTCCACACGGACCGGCAAAGTGGAATCGGGGCAATTTGCCTTCGCGGCCCGAGAAATCTCATGGCTTGCTTGTGGGCTCCATATCCCCCTGGCGACTTTGATGGTGGGTTTCGACTGGAGATCCGGTGTTCATGGTGAGGCTGACCTCACCCAATGACTGCTAGGGCTCGCATCGCCAAGTGCTCGGTGGAGGTGAGCTTTGCTAGAGGTTGGTGAGGTCGGCCTTATTGATCATTATCTTTGGTTAGTCGCCAAGGTCTAGTGATTGGCTAGAGGTAGAAGGTAAGGAAAAAAAAGATAGAGAAAGAATAAAAAAAGAAAAAATAATTTGAAAAAATGTTAAAAATTATCAATGTTCATCATTGACCATGCCACATAAGATGGCCAACGTCCATATCAATGATCTTCAGCCAAAATTAACTGGATGGTCTGAATTTGCGTAAATGTAAAAAAGTTTAGGACTTAAGTGAAAAAAAGTTTAGTATTGAATTAACACAATTGCAATACTCCATAACTTTTTTGGTAATTTTCTCGAGATTGTAAAGATGCACCTTAAAAGACATTAGCGAAGTCCAAGTCCCAAATTGGAGAGGATTGGTGCAGTTGACAACAGTTACTTTACGCTTTGAGTGAAGTATCAAGTTCTTGTGACCCTACCCATTTGTAGATTTTTATGAAAAAGTGACAAAAAAAAATGAAAAAATTGCGTGGCACATTTCTTTTCTAATGATATGGTGCAAAGATTGAACGCGAGGTGTAGTCACTATTTACATAACGTGGAACATATACAATAATTTTTTGGTGAAAAACTTAGGAAATGCACATTCAAAATACGTAGATCCACGGTAGTTCACCATAGATATAATTAGGCTAAAGGCTTCACTTTGGAAACTCTCGTGAGCTTTTCCTAGCCTCTACGAAGTTGTTGAAGAGGTGGCATAGGTAATTGATCTCAACCATTCATCGCTGGCATGAATTAGGTAAGCTCCTTGTACATTGCGAGTTCATCATGTAAACGGTCTTTTCGCGAAAAATTCCTCCAAGTTACTTTTAGGGAGAATTGCATTGGCCCCCATATTTTCAAGGTCGCAGCAATTTGCCCCACGGTGTTTCGGTTTTTCCCAAATGTCCATCCCAATTGCTCTAAAATCTGCTTCAAG